>CAJGYO010000014.1:76931032-77328066 GCA_904845875.1 Miscanthus lutarioriparius | reverse complement strand
TTGAACAACCTCGCGCTTTCTTTTTCGCTTCTAAGGAGGGGGTTGGTTTTTGCCGAGACCTCTCGGTGCGCAGCTCAAGTCGCCGGGCCTCGCAACGCTTTTGCGTGAAGAGTCCCTTAGCCTCGTGACGGAGTAAGAGGGCCGCCGTGATTCTCCCGACTTTTTATTCGACCCGCGCTTCCTTTTCGCCTGGAAGGAGGGGTGGAATGTGCCACGCTACCCTCGGTGGGCGCGAGCGATGGCATCTCCGGTGAGCTGTTATCGGGTAAGTCCGAGTGGAGGCCCGCACCCGCTCATTGGGGTCGGCTAAGCGGTCCGGAGGCGCGCTTCCAAGAGCACCGGAGGGTTTCTCTAGTGGGTGCCGAGGCCGCTCACTGGGCCTCGTGGCTCGGTGCCTCCCACGGTGGGATCCCATTCGAGACCTCCCTACCGGTCTCGGACACAACACAGGCGCCCCAGCGTTTCGCTTGCTTGGGCCTCGGCTTTGTGTAGGCTCGCCCAGAAGTTGCCCCCTCGACTCTGTTGCCTGGGCGGCTGTCAGAAACCCCTAAGGGCCCAGCCTTCAACCTCGGACCGAAGCGGGCTTGGTGCCCAGCCTTTGCTGGAAGGAATCGGGGGTTATTTCTCCCACGGTTAATTAATGGCGTAGCGCGTCTTTTGAGGCGGCTTTTTTCGGGAGGCTAAACGGCTCTCGCCGCTATCATGTTGGACGCGACGTGGGCGTCACCGACGGACGACTCGCACGCCGCTGATTAACGAGGAGGAAGCCGACGCGGACGCACTCGCACGCCGCGATTAACGAGGAGGGAGTGTGTGCGTGGGCGGTAAGGCCGGATCTGGATAACCGCGCCGGATTTTTTGGGGGAAACTTCCCCGATTTCGTCGCCCGGCGGTTTCGTCTTGTCACTGCATAAATACGCAAAGGGCCTCGCCCTTCCCCTTCTTACCTCTCTCGCATTCGCTTTTGCTGCCTCCGTGCCGTTGCTGAGAGCATAGAGCGCCGGGGAAGAGAAGGGCGAGGGCGAGAGACCAAAAGAGAGAGGGGGAGAGATTACCGCCGTAGCAGCGTCCTCCGCCGCGCAATGGCTGGTGGTCCCGTCATCCTCCCGGCGGATCCCTGGGGGCGGTCCGACGTCACCGAGGAGAAGCTGCAGTCGCTCGTGGAGGCCGGTCTTCTTCGCCCGATCACCGACCCCGACGAGCCGGAGTGGATTGCTCCGGGGAACGAGTCGGAGCCGAGGCGCTGCTGACGGCTACGTGGTGAGCCGTGCGTCTTCCACGAGCGAGGCTTGGTCACGGTGGATAACTTCATGCGGGCGCTCCCGCACTACTATGGCGTGGAGCTGCACAATTTCAGCCCCAACTCCATCGCCCAGGCGGCCATCTTCGTCGCCGTCTGTGAGGGGTACCTGGGGATCGCTCCCCACTGGGAGTTGTGGCTCCACTTGTTCCGAGCGACGTTCACCACCAAGCCGGGGGGAACGAGGGGGGCTCGGAAGGGGCAGAGGGCCGGCGGCTGTACCCTTCACGTGCGCCAAGACCGGCAGTCCCTCTACATCCCGGCCCAGCTGTCATCGTCCAACCGTCGTTGGTATGACGGCTGGTTCTACCTCCGCAACGACGGCGGAGGACTTCCCCCTTATACCGGGCGGGTTGTAGAGAGTCAACCAGAGAAATGGGGGTACGGCGTCATCACGGCCGATCAGCCCAGGCTGGAACCGCTCTTGAGGGCCTTGGGGAAGCTGCGTGACCATGGCCTTTCGGCGGCCGTGGTCGTGGCGGCCTTTCACCGCCGGAGGGTGTTGTTGCCGATGGATGGCCGGGCGGGCGGTCGTTCGAGATGACCCCGGGCGATTCGATCGTCGGTGTCAAGATGTCTGCCTTCGCCTTACCGACGACGAGACCCTGCGTCGGGTGAAAGAAGCGGTGGACGGGAAGCCGAAGATCGACGATTTGACGCCGTTCCCGATGCGCCCGTCGCGGGGGTATGTCTCGCTGGTAAGTTGGATGTTGTCGAGGCTTTCGCCTTTTTGGTCTGTTGTCTTACTTCGTCGTTCTCACAGGGAATAAGAGACGTGCGAAACTCCCCGCCGCCCGTTCGAGGACGCCCGGCGGCGAGCCACGAACACGGCGCGCGCCGAGGAGGAGGAGAAGAAGAAGAAAGATGCCAAGGAGGCGAGGCGCACGAAGAAGCTCCTCGCTGCTAAAAAGCCGGACGCCCGTCGCGGCGCCGAAGCTCGACAGTCTCCCGTTGGAACCGTCTCCCCTCGTCGCCGGTGTCGGATTCTTCGAGTGACGGCGGCGGGCGCGAGGTGGGGACGGCCTGCTCAGGACACCTCCCGACATCGGGAGATGGTTCCCCGGGCCGGCAAGGAGCCCGACGCCCTAGGAGGAGGAGGGAGGTGTCCCGGGGCGATGGCGGCCCGCCCCGGGGCGAGGCCGACACACACCAGGCGCGGGTGTCGAGGAGCGTGCCGTCGGCCCGATGGGTTCGACGGCGGAGGTGGAGCGGTGACGGTGGGGGCGACCCCATTATCTCGCTGAAGGGTCGAGGAGGTGCCGGGTCCGACGGAGGCGGTAGCGGCTTTGGTGGACACCGGGGCCAAGCTGCCGCCACCACCTTGCCGCCAATTGCAGAGGAGGCGGCAGTGTCGGCGGCCGCATCCCCGTTCATGTAAGCGTCTTCTCCGTGGAGTCCGTAGTACTTCTTGTGCGCTGGGTTGCATGCTGACCTTGGGAGTGTCTTTTCTTCCAGCCAGACGCTTCTGGTGGAAGATCCTCCCTTGGCGCCCGTAAGGCGCTCAAGGTGAACGTTAGCTCCTCCGCCCATCAGGCAGCGGAGGCGCAGGCTGGCGTGCGACGCGGCGCGGCGTCGGGCGAGGCCGTTTCGGAGGAGGCGGCCGCCCAGGAAAAGGGGCCGGGGGGCCGAGGCGGCCGAGGGACGAGTGGAGGAGGAGGAGCCCATGCCTCACGATGTTGTGGGTCTTGGGGCGAAGGAGGCTGGGGGCGTCTGCTATTGCCGGGCCATTGAGGGTGAGGCCGGAGCCCCCAAGACCTCCGACGTCAGGCGGTGGACCTTGGGGCCATCGAGGTAGAGGTGGCGGAGGCCGAGCCCCGGGTCCGTCGAGACCGAGGCGATGGAGGTGGAGGAGACGGGCAAATTTTGGCGCCGCCCTGGTTCGGACAATCTCGTCGATGATTCTTCCCGAGGGAAGGAGGCGGCGGACGTCCAGCGCCGAGACTGCGGAGCAACCGGTCCAGATCCCGCCGAGGGAGTTCGGTTCTTGTCCGGCCACGGCCCGAGCCTCATGGGTGGAACTTCCAGCGTGTTTTTCGGGCGGAACGGGCTGACCCGAGGGGAGCCCGTGTTCGCCCTTGAAGATACCGCAGAGGGGGGCATTTGGGCACCCTCGAAAGCAAGATACCGCCAACTGGCGGTCAAAGGCGGTCGCCGCAGCAATGATGACTATTATGGGTCGGGACTTGCCGGTGTCACGCGGTAAGTACTCTCTCTCTCGTGCAGCGTTGTTTCTCTCCGAGGCCCTCGCGCTTTTTGACGTGCGTTTTTGTTTTGCCTCCTTAGGAGCTCGAGACCCGATCCTTGGGAAATCGGTGTTCTGAAATGAGAGGGATATTTGGGACCAGCTCCGGTGCCAAAGGGCACTGCTTGCCGATGCCTGGGGCTATTGTCGGCGCGTGAGTGCGGAAGTGGAGGACCTCGCCTGCCGTTGTCCGACATTCAGCCGAGTTGGCCTACGGCTAAGGAGCGATCCGCTCCTCTGGTGGCCAAGATCAAGGAACCGGAGGAGGCGAGACTCCTTCAAAGCCGGGCCCAAGAAGCGACGGCCTCTGCTAAGGTCATAGCCGGGCAGGCTGGGTGGAAAAGGAGCAGAAGCAGCAGCATCGAGCGAAAGTCGCCTTGGCGAGAGGCTACTACCAAGGCAGCCGAGGCCTCTCGGTCGAGGTCTCACTGGAAGAGCAAGGCCGAGGGTAAGTTCCATTGAACCATGTTCCTTGCTCCATTTGCTCTGGTTCGCGTTTGACTCTCGACCCCTCGTCGCGACGTAGATCTCGGAGAAAGTGGCCTCCCAAGCGGTGAGGCCTCCGCCATGGTATAAGCGCAATATTTGGATGTCGAGGTCCGGGAGCACGAGACGCTTGCTGCCAGTCAGCTGTCCGGACCGCTGCGAGGCTCTTGACGTCGAGGAGGTCCAATCGCCTAGCTCCCTTGGGAGCCGCTGATTGCGTGAATGCTGCCACGTCCGCGAGAGACTCCGAGGGCGTTGCACACGGGTGTCAAGCGCCACGGCCGTCGTCTCCTCGCACCACGCCATCAACCTCGAAATTTGTCGTGACGGCTACATGTTGCCGAAGATGACGAGGAGGCGGATGCGGAGGTCATGAAGCTGCTGGAGGCGGCCGAGGCACTGCACGGCCATTGGCCCGTCTGTTTGAGGAAGAGGTGGTCCCTCCGCCATGCCACCGCCGATCCTTGAGCTTTGACCTGGGCCAAAAGGGCCATGTAACCGGATTGAGTTAGTTGCCGATCGTGGCGCTTTTGTGGCCGTCGAGGCCTTTAAAGTATTTGCGTATGTGCGTCTTTTAATCGTTTTCCGTTCTACTCCGAGCTGTGTGCCTCTGTCTCGATCTTGGGAACCATGAAAGAAAACCCTCGGGACCTAAGCCGTCCTTGGCGAAGGGGGTGAGTGAGGGAGCCGCCGTGAGCCTGCAGGCGAGGGCCGTTCTCACGCCCTCGACCGGCCCTTTGGCCTCTAGACAAACTTTTGGTCTTTGGGTTTCTTGTGAAGGTCCCATCGGAGCGAGGGAGTTTTGGCGTAGAATTTTTTTTGAAAGACCATTAACAAATGGTGTTCGGGACTTAGGGGTTCCCCTTTCTAGCCCCCGAGGGAGGCCCGGCTTTGAGGCGCTACTGAGTCTCCCTTATAAGCGCTATTGTGACGTCGAGCCCCTATTGATAGACAAGCTCTCTGTCTGAGAACTTCCCCGGAGCCTACTGTTGTCTTTTGGGTGAAAAGGTGGTGAGGGAGTTGCCGAGGCTTGAGGCGTGGGCGTTTCACGGCTCACTCGGCCCGGCCTTTTCGCCTTTGAGACGATCGTGACGGTCCTTGGGTTCTATACGATCGGCTAGTCTATAAGGGGGGTTTCTCGAAAAGTTATAACAACTAAGAACGCTTCTTTATTGCATTTTGAGAAACAATGTAAGCAACGTTTGGAATTTTAAGGGTAGAAAACGACGTTAGGCGTTTCTATGTTCCAACCGTTGGTGAAGATTTCGCCCTTCTCGTTGGCTAACTTGTAGGTCCCGGCTTCAAACACTTGAGCGACGATGTACGGCCCTTCGGTGGGGTCACTTGTGGCGGCCCTTGTTGCTCTGCCTCGATCTCAAAGACCAGTCGCCCACCTTCAGTCTCGGCTTGGACGCGCACGGGCTTTAGTAGCGTCGAGGGCTTCTTTGGTACTGGCCGAGTGTAGTCAGCCGTACGACGTCTCGGGCTTCCTCCCGGTGGTCGAGGGCGTCTTCAAGGGCAATCGTGGCTTTGCTTTTCGGTCAGTATGCTCGTAGCCTCGGGAACCGTATTCTAAGTCGATTGGGGAGGATGGCCTCGGCTCCATAGACCGGGAAGAGCGGTGTGAATCCCGTGGCTCGGCTCGGGGTATTTCTTAGGCTCCATATGGTCGACGGGAGTTCGGCAAGCCATTTCTTGCCAAACTTCTTCAACTGGTTGAATATCCTTGGCTTAAGGCCTTGTAGGATCATGCCGTTGGCACGCTCTACTTGGCCATTGGTCCTTGGGTGTCCTACGGTGACTGGCCACCCGGATGTGGTGGTCGCCGCGAACGTTAGGAACTTGCGACCGTGAATTGTGTCCCATTGTCATTGATGATGGTGTTAGGAACCCCGAACCTGTGGATGATATCCGTAAAGAACAGCACCGCTTGCTCGGATTTGATCTGAGCGATCGGACGAGCCTCGATCCATTTGGAGAATTTGTCGATAGCTACCAGCAGATGGGTATAGCCCCGGTGCCTTTTTTGCAGAGGCTCAACCTTGTCCGGCCCCCATACAAATGAATGGCCATGTGATGGGGATGGTTTGGAGGGCTTGGGCGGGAGGTGCGTCTGTCGGCGAGCGTCTTGGCATCCCTCGCGGAGCGTGCATTAGCCTCGTGGCGTCGGTCACCGCCGTCGGCCAATAGAAACCTTGGCGGAAGGCGTTACCACGAGCGCCCGAGGCGCCGCGTGGTGCCCGCAGACTCCCGCGTGCAAGTCCCAAAGTAAGGATTGGCCAGCCTCGGTGGTGGGTGGTAGCCTCGGGCGGCTCCGTCGTCGTGGCGCCGTCGCCTGCCAACTACTTCGTGGTCGCCCTGTGCCTCGTGTTGGTCCCTGAGTCGGTTGCGCACCGAGAGGGCCCTGTTGACCGTCGGCGCGCGAGCGGGCTCGGGACGGGCCGAGGCACCCTGGCCTTGGCGAGGTCGTGCCGTGGGTTGCTCCGAAGTGCCTCCGCGCCGGCGGGAGGCGGAACTTTCGGCCTGCTGCACTGCTGCGGTCTCGAGGAGGTCGCGGAGCTCTCCGCGGACCCGTCGCCCCTCGGTGGTGGAGGGCTCGGGCATTGCTCGGACTAGCATCGCAGCCGCTGCGACATTCTGGCTAGCGCGGTTAAAGATTGGGGGCGGCTCATCCCCCTCGTTGTCGTTGATGCGGTGGTGGACGTCGCGGGCCCTCCCTCGGGCCCCTCCGCCCTCACCGCGCCCTTGCTGCTCCTGCTCGAGAGTGTCCCGAAGCTGTTGCAGAAGGAGTCGGTCTTGTTCGACCTTGGCTTGAAGCTCGTGGAGCTGCTCTAGGTCTGGGCGTCGATGCCCCCCGCGGGCGGGATTCTCGTTCCGTGCTGCCGGGGCCTCGAGACGCGGTGGTGTGGCGTCGCCCGCCCGCCCGGGGCGGGAATGGTTTCTGTCCTCTCGTTCCTTCGCCGCGCCTTGGCATCCCGAGCCCGACGTGGAAGCACTCACGAGATGGATCGTAAGTCCCTTCATCGTCGGAGTCGGAGTAGCCGAGGCAGTAGTCGCTTGCGGCCAAGAATTGGCGCAAATCCCCAGGGTTGTGAAGTTCGGAGAAATCCACCCTGGGCCATGCCTCGTCCTCGTCCGAGGAGTCGGATGGTGCTCAAGTCGAGAGCGGTTACCTGGCGGCGTTCGAGGGTGCTCGTGAGTGGCAGCGTAAGCGTAGGCGTAAGAGGCGGCGGCATTTCTCAACCCAAAGGGGTATGGGGACGGGGCCGTCTCCATATTCTGCCCCGCCGGGGTCGGCTCTTCAGGGAGTGGCGGAGCGGGGTTAGACGACTGGGCATCGCCGTAAGCCACCGGCGATTTTCCTTCGTCCAGGCTCAGGTCAGACAGGTCCCCAGCCAGGGACCCCGTACCAACAGCTGGTCGTAGGACATCGGCGGGGAGAGGCGTGTCGCCCTGGGCTCGCGTAGCGTCGGGGTGGCCTTGCTCGCGTCGTGCCTGGCGAGCGTGGCGAGAGCGGCCGCCCGGGCGCCGCCTGCGCCTGGGCTGCCGGGGCGCGACTTCGTCGTCGGACGGTGGGGTTCGAGGAGTGAGGAGCACCATGTCGTACTCATGCCCTAGAGACATGAACTCTAGGCTCCCCAACCAAACTATGGTGCCGAGACGCAATGGTCGTATGTAGTCTGCCATCCGGAACTTGCTAGGATGACGAAGCTGACACGCAGGCGCCCCTACCTGGCGCGCCAACTGTCGGTGTTTTGGAACCGGGGGTCCCTCAACCAACGAGTGAATTTGTGCTGCGTGCCCCTAATCCCGGATGGTGGCGCAAAGAGACACAAGGTTTATACTGGTTCAGGCAATCGAGGCCCTACGTCCAGTCCGAGAGATCGATCTTGTATTCCTTGCACCGGAGTGCTCGTAGTAGGGGGTTACAAGCTAGGTGAGAGAGGGAACTAGCCCCAGGTCTCGGCGAGTGTGGTGCGGGCTGCTTGAGGCGTTGTTCCCAAGCAGCGTAGGAGTGCGTGGTTCTATCGGCGTGTTCGTCTTTCTGGCCTCCCCCCCAGAAATGGCCCCAGTCCCTCCCTTTTATACTCTAAGGGAGGACCGGGACCGTGCACAGGGTGCTACATAGCGCTTCTGTAAATGGGGTGGCGTGTCCGAGCCCTGTAGTCGGCCACTGTTGTGGTATGGTCGATGGAGTGGCCCCGTCCTTGTCATGCGGAAGTGACATGCTGGTCATACTCGGTCTTGTGCGTCGTGGGGCTCCAGTACGGCTTGATGCAGGACATGGCGGGCGACGTGCTGGTCGCCGTGTAATGACGTCGTAGGGAGCAGCGGCTCTGCAGATGCCGAGGCCGAGCCATCGTGGGGGGCTCGGTGGTCATGGACCCTCAGCCGCCGAGCCCGTGAAGCAAACCTGTCGAGGCCTTGGGGAGTTATTGGCCCCTGGTCGATTCCGAGGCCACAAGATGGCCAGACGTGGCTCCCCATCTTCGCGTTGTCCTTGGAGGCGGGAGTTGGCGGCCTGAGTGAGGCATGGGTGTCAACCATGTGCACGGTGGATAGCATAGTGACGGGTAACCCCTGCGATCCGGGGGCGTCAGGTCATCGCGTGATGACGTCGTGAGGAAATTTGTGGCTCTGTAGGTGCGAGGCCAAGCCATGTGAGGGGGCTTTGGCGGACATGGGTCCTCGGGGTGTCGAGCCCCTGGAGCAAGCCGCCGAGGCCTTGAGGGAATTATTGCTCCTGGTGCGATTCCGAGGCCACGATAGCCAGATGTGGCTCCCCACGCTGCGTTGTCCTCGGTGCGGAGTTGGCAGCATAGTGAGGCATGGGCGTCAACCCATGTGCACGGTGGTTAGTACGATGGCGGGTAACCCCGCCCATCCCCGCCTCTGCCCCATCGGCCATTCTTTTGTCTTGTGCGGGCATGCGGTGTTGTCGAGGGCAGCAGCTATTGAGTTGAGTTGATCGATACCTGACGTTTTGCGGAGGGACGGGAGAAGGAAGAGGTAGCGAGTCTTTGCCGAGCCCGCCTTCTGCGCGAGACGGAGGGTCGATGGCCTCGGCCGAGGCCTTTGGCGGGGAATCGACCGAGGCCCGCGGTGAGGGGCCTCGGCGAATCGGAGAATCGGCTGAGGTCCATGGTGATGAGGCCTCGGGCGAGTCGGAGAATCGGCCGAGGCTCATGGTGATGGGGCCTCGGGAAGTCGGAGAATCGGCCGAGGCCAGCAGCGTTTATTTGGTTTCGATCTTTACGAAATCTAAGCAGTCGTTTTTTGGATCTTGCTTAGGGTACCCCTTCTCATGGTATCCGACAGGCAGTGATGACCCAATATCACTGCCGGTTCATGGCTAAAATCGACAGTGATATAAACCGACAGTGAATACCCGAATATTAGTGTCGGTTGGTCATATTACTACTGGTTTTAGCTAAAACCCGACAGTGATGGTCTATCACTGCCGGTTTTTTAAAATTCAACAGTGCTAAGGCCAACAGTGATGTTTTATTGTGTAGTAGCGTCAGTATGTGTGTATTGCCACCTTCCGGAACGTGAGCATCATGCAGTAAAATTCTCCGTGGCGTGCTGCATTGACCACGTTTGGTCTTAGCTGATGTCCATGTACCTTGCAAATGCATGCAGCATGAACTGGAAGCATGCACCGGAAGTCTGTTTATTTGGCTGTGGCTTGTCGTAAACGATCGTAAATTTTTAGTTAAAATTATATTTTGCTCTTACATAAATCAGCCAGAAGTACTTATTTACGAACGACCGAACAGGCGCCGGCGAGCGTGCACCAAGCCAGACGCATGTACGACTTGCTTGCCTCCTGCCTCTCTGTCCCTTCCTGTGTCTAATCAAGTACTCATGCACGCAAGGTCGGAAGCTAAGGACGATGGGACGGAGGGGAGAAGATTAGGCGGCGGCAAAAGTGCACACAAATTCCTGGAAAAGTTCTCCCATTTCGGCTAGAAAAGTGCAAAAGTCCATCATTGCCAGAAAATGATGGCCCACAATATTCCCTCGTTTTTCTTTGCTATAAATAGTGGATTCAGCTAACCTAATCGCGTGCACGCACACATGCATTGCATTCGGCAGAGGGACTAGACGTCGTCATCGTCGCACTGCAGCTTGATTAGTTGCGCGACTAAACTGTCATGCGTGTGACATGACAGGTACGTACCCTTGAACAGTTGAACTTGAATCATAGTTATTGTTATGACCAGTAAAGAACAGACTTTTAGTTTTTTATTTTAGTCTCGGTCAGAATTTGGCCTGGAAGTAATAGGAGATTTAGTTCCGGTTAAAACCACCAACTGGGACTAGAATCCCCTACCCAATTGATAGTGCAGCAGGAACGTTTAGCCCCGGTCTGAGGTTCAAACCGGGACTAAAGCTTGCCTTTCAATCCCGGTTGAAACCAACAACTGAGACCAAAGGTCCCACTAGCCTTTTATCTTGGGTTTTGGTTCCAACTGGGACTATAGGTTGATCCTTTAGTCCTGGTAGGCTCCACCAAGCGAGACTAAAAGTCCCCACCTATATATACTCGCTTCCACTGTCCCCCGCCCCAGACACAGGTCAAATCTTTGGTCTTTGCTTGTTCATCCGTGTTCTTGTTTGGGGGAGCAAGTTCTTGCTCTCGGCCGCCGGCTTCATCTTTAATCTTCTAAAGGTTAGCAACTTCATCTTTTAATCTTTCATTGCTAATAATGTAGATCGTTTCATACTTTAATAATAAGCATAGAAATATTCAAATATGTGGTTTTTTAGATTATGAATAATATTGGTGGATTTTATTTTTATTTATACATCATTTCTACATAACCTTAAGCATTTATTGTTTTCTAGATCTTTGTTAGCAACATTATTTCTTGATGAGAGTTAATAACCGTTAAAAAAAATTATGTGCAAAAGGTTTAAGTTTACTTGGCATATATATATATATATATATATATATTATGTTTCTCTAATATATATTGTTGCATGGTATATTTATATGGGGGTTATATATTTATTGGGATGTTTTTTCAGTTTGTTTAGTTACGATGAATGGTGAAGGACTTCTCCAGCCACATGAACCAGGTTTTCACCCTAACGATCTTCCATTCGCGCCATCGCCGGATAGGACCGTTCCGCGTCACTAGACCCATCAATAGTATGGAATATTTTAAGTTTTAAGTGCTAATATAATTTTTGCAAATATATATTCATTCATAACATGATTGTTGCATATGTCACAGACTATAAAAACCGGTCAAGTGGCTGAAAGCAGCACTATGGTTGCTCAGGGTGTGGGACATTTCGAGACGACGACAAGTGAGCTCGTGAATGATGAAGGAGGCGAGTTATGGACGTGCAGTCTCGCCTTCAATATCTCCATTAGGTACAATAATGAGGTGTGCCAGGACATCGTGTAGACTAGACGACAGTCGCCGACCAAGATAGGCGCCCAAATCGATGCCGTGATGCTTTCTTTGCAGGAATTGAGCGAATTGGCTACCGTATGCCTGATTTCTCGTACTTGAAGATAGAAGCTTTACGTGAGTATAGTCTGGATGTGCCGCGAGTAAGCGAGAGGCATGTGACATTCAACCATATGGATGTGGTACGTCGTCTATGATATGAGAGTAATGTTTATTTATTCTTATTATTATATGAGCGCTTCCTAATATTTTTTGTTTGTCTGCTTGCAGGTTTTGCTCTATGATTTCACCTATACTACATGTGGTTTGCAACCCATTCTCACGCAAGCTCTTAAGTGACTGGGGTACGCCTGAGACTTCGTGAAAGCGATGGGCTAGAGGACGACAGCTGTCATCTAGTATTGCGTGAGATTTAGGCAGAACTAGGCCATCAATAGTCTGTCAGTAGGCTACATCTATGAGATGCCATGTCCTCGGCATTGTGAGACAATAGAGAGTGTTGCAGTGCGGGCCTTGTATTATATAGACAATGACCATGGTTACACAATCCGAGACATACGCTACTAGCAGTGAGGCTACGGTTGCAGCGGGTTTGTAGGATCCATGTGTTAGTTAGGTTTATTCGTACTGTTTTGTTTAATTAGGTTTATTCGAATGGTTACTTTTAATTTGGTTTATTTGTATGAATATTTTAATTATG
This sequence comes from Miscanthus lutarioriparius, assembly GCA_904845875.1. Lineage (NCBI taxonomy): Eukaryota > Viridiplantae > Streptophyta > Magnoliopsida > Poales > Poaceae > Miscanthus > Miscanthus lutarioriparius. The sequence goes on along the minus strand of CAJGYO010000014.1, from coordinate 77,315,911 downwards.
TTTGTATGCATGTTAATTATGTTTATTAGGTTTATTTGTATGGATATTATAATTATGTTTATATGGATTGAAATTTAACTCGTGTAGGATTGAAATGCATATGCAAATAAAAAAAATTAGAGAAATAACCAATAGAAAGTTGAAGATCTCGAAAAGTTATACAACTTTGTAGTTAACAACTTTTTTATTTGAAGTCATCTTGTCAAGAAAAACTATGTTGGAATTTCTTAAATTTAAAATTTAAATTTTAAAATAACCTCAAATGGAGAAACAACTAATACGAAAGTTGTAGATCTCAAAAAGTTATGCAACTTTGTAGTTGATAACTTTTTCATTTGGAATCATCTACTATTTTGAAATTCTATTTGAAATTAAATTTTTAAAGAAGTTTGATTTCTCTTTTCAATCTCTGGCTAAAACCTGAACTAGTCTTTCTCCGTGATACTAACTTTAAATTTGATGAATTTTTTTTCCTAAAATTTTCTAAATTCATGCTCTATCAATTTATTATATTCTTACAACTTTCATTTTGGTCATCTTTTCATGTGAATTTGTTTTATCAATTCAAAAGTTGATTCTAAAAAAATGGCAACTTCAAACAGTATTTTGTAGAAGTAAATGAATTTATCTGGGAAATTCATAAACATAAAAGTTATAAAATTGATCAAGATCGACAACTTTTATTTTGGTCATTTCTTCGTCACACAAAGTGAAAGTGTACATTATTCACAAATTTACATCTCTCTCACAAATTTATGAACAATGTACACTACCACTTTGCTAGATGAAGAAATGACCAAAATAAAAGTTGCAGATCTCGAAAAGTTACACAACTTTGTAGTGGATAACTTTTTGATTTGAAATCATTTTGTTTAAGAAAAACTATGTTTGAATTTCAATAATTTGAAATTTGAATTTTTAAAATGTCCTAAAATGGAGAAAACCAAAACGAAAGTTGTAGATCTCAAAAATTTATGCAACTTTGTAGTTGACAACTTTTTCATTTGAAATCATCTTGTCAAGGAAAACTATGTTTGAATTTCTTAGATTTGAAATTTGAATTTTTAAAATGTAATTATAATTTATAGCATATGTTATTAAACATTTAAAGGATATGAAACAAATTTTGTATATGAAAGCAATTTTGTATTGCAATTTTTTGAGCTATATTTTATTTACTACCCAATTTCTAATTTTCAGCCTATTTATGTTAAAGGATATGTTAAAAACTGTTACATGGGTGGGAAACAAAACTGTTGGGTAGGCAGCAGTTTCGCCGTGCGCCAAAATCTAGCTTTAGTTCCGAGTTAGGCCACCAAGTCCCGGTTGGTGGTCTAACCCGGCACTAAAGGTCACAACCTTTAGTACCGGGTTGGTCCACAAACCGGGACTAAAGGCCTTTTAGTCCCGGTTGATGGCCTAACCCGGAACTATATTGTTCTACCATATATATACAGGTGTTCTTTCTTCTTCCTCCCTAAAATTTCATTCACCGCCGTCGTCACGCTGCGCTTCTTCAATCCCCTAGGCCGGCCGCGCTCGCCACCCGCCCCTCTTCCACGTCTGTGGCCGCGCTCACCACCCGCGCCGTGCGTCCATCTCGATCCGGCTCGCGCGGCCACGCCTCTGGCAGCCGTTCTCGCCCTCGTCCTTAGTATCGGCGCACGTGGCCTCGTCTCGATCTGGCCAGCCTCGTCCTAGTCCGACCTCGTCTCCTCGGCACGCACGGCCTCACCGTAGCCCTTGTCCTCGTTCCGGCCGGCCTCGCCCTCATCCTCGTTTCGGCCGGACTTGCCCTCGCCCTCATCCTCGATCAGGACGGTCTCATCCTCGTCCTCATCCTCTCTCTCTGGCGGTCGATGTCACCCTTGTCCTCGGCTCTGGCGCGCGTGGCCTCGCCCTCCCCCTCGTCTATGATCGGCCTCGACCTCGTCCTCGTCTCCGACACGCATGGCGGCTCCATCGCCCTTGTCTCCACCAGCTCCTTCGTCTCCGGCCATGACATCGTCTCCACCGGCGCCTTCATCTCCGGCCTCGCCCTCGCTACTGCCACTAGGTATTCGACCTCGATCGCCTCGCCTCATCCCTTCCTGCTGTGTGAAACCAAGCGCTGAACATACAACACAAATATATATATACATTGCACATATCCGAGTGGCACTCTAGGCAATTGCAATTTCTTTCTTAACATACTTTAGTGAATTTTGATATGTATTTTGGTACGTAGACTTTAGTGATATGCATTTTGGTATATGAAAAATATTGATTTCAGTGATATATATAGGAAAATTCATATGAATATATGAATTTTGGTGTATGAATTCATATATTGACTCTAGTGATATGATTTTTTTATATATTAACTTTAGTGAGAAAAGATGGCTGGGCGTGTCCTTAAACCAATTGTTCCAGGTTGGGGCTATTGTATTGCTCGACGATTCGAACCAAGTTTGTTGGATGTACCGTTCAATCATCCTAGCATAGGAAGCAACGATATATGTTTTAATACATTAATATGTCTTAAATACGCTTGTACACAATATATTTTCCTGATATGTGTGTGTATATATATATATATGTGTGTGTGTGTGTGTGTTTCTTTAATGTACCTAGGTAATTGACCCAATCATTTGGCTTGAAGAGACACTTTCATATTTTGGGGTTGAGGGAGTGGATGTTGAGAGCTTTGATGTAGATAATGGTTGATTGGTCCAATCTCGAATTGGCTTTTCCATCGCCGCTAGGAGGGGTACAGGTGTTGTACAAATCTCAGAGGTGGGAATAAAGGCACCCGAGAAGAAAGTTGCAATTATATATGCTGTCAAATCATGTTTGAATAACCTTGCGAATATTGGGTACACCTTGCCTACACTACCTCCATGACGATACAAGCAATAGATGCGGGCTCGTATCATGATATTGCGGGTTTCTGTGTAAGGATTGCTCAAACCAACCGAAATGATGTGATAAAGTCGAAGTCGAACTCATAGCTTATATTTAGATTTGTTGTTATTCGAAAGTTTTGTTCTCATATCCATTTTTTGTGCCAACAATTACAGATTGAGGACTATGACTTAACCTATGCAGGTTGTATCTTTGAAGCCATTCTAAACCAGACAATGTATGCATTGGGTTTTGATTGGAAATATGCCAATGAATGTCCAACACTTACTACGGAAGGATTTCAGCAAAAGTTGATTATGACTAAGAGGGGATCATCTGACCCACCGACTTCTCGACCACCGCTTACCGTCGCGTACTTTTGAAGCTGGGAGAGTGCACTACTTAATGCGTTGCTCTACGTCAATAATATTTGTGGATACAAAATCGGTGACCTACATTTCGCTGAGTACATAATACGACGTAGTCAAACTTGGCGGTGATCTATTTGCGCTTGCATGATCTTGGTGTGTAATTGAACTTTGGGGTTGGACATCTAGTTTATTGTAATGACGTGTTCTAAATTATTATGGTTTGTATGAACTTGATGAATGAGGATGATCATGGTAATATATAAGCTCTTAATTAGTTTCATTCTTATTTATGGATGATGTACAATAGTATAGCATATAATACGTATATGAAAACAAATTGAATGGAAAGAAACTGCAAAAGAAAAAACCAACTGGGTCTGGAGGTGCCCGCCCTCGGGTCGTCCTGGAGGTCTCTTAACCAACCGGAACTAAAGGGCCCCATTCAATCCCGGTTAACAGATATAGGAATAAAGGGCGGGTCTTTAGTCCTGGATTAACAGTTGCGTTTACAAAACCAGGACTAAAGGGGGTTTTTCGATCGAGATTGCTATCCAGTTCTGCACTAGTGTATAGTGTATGTATGTGGTTCTTGGCCACGTTTGTATTAAGCGTACACACGTACATTGTGAACAGAGCTAGCTTACTTGTTGGCGCAACGCACTCAAGCAACTGCTCTCTCGCTATCGTCGACCTTCGGTCATCTTCACAGCTTTTTTCTTACGAAAAGTCATCAAATTTTGCCTATATATATATACTTAGAAAAGGTATAAAAGCACATGGAGGTAATTCCTCCGGTCCCATTTATAACTATATATATATATATATATATATATATATATATATATATATATATATATATATATATATATATATATATATATATATATATATATATATATATATATATATATATATATATATATATATATATATATAACCCCCCATATTTACCGTGTGATTCTCGCAAAGAAACCATGTCCACGTCATCTGAAAATCTCCACGCCGTTCCATCTGCCATTCAACAGGCCAGATCGCTTGGATGGATCGGATTTTACCCGGAGCAGCTTCTCCTGCTTCTATTTACCTTCCGTAGCTTCTCGTCTGCTTCTCTTTGGCTTCTCTGGCTTCTCGTTCGAATATGGAGAAACGAATATATACGTAGCTTCTGCTTCAGCTTCCAGATACTTCTCTTCTCCCCCTCTTCTCTCTCTTCTCTTCCCTCTCTCTCCCTCCCTCCCTCTCCCGACACACAAAAAAAAGGACGCGGGCGCAGCGGCGACGCCCTCGGCACGCGGCACGGCGACGCCCTCGGCACGCGGCACAGCGCCGTGCGTGCCCCCGCCGGTGGCCGTCCCCGGCCACGGATCAACGTGGCTGGGCACCCCGGTGGCTGCCGCCGCAGCTTCCCCGGCGCTGCATCCTCCAGTCGTTCCGCGTGCGGTTCACGAAACCCTAGCTGTCGGCGGCTCAGCTCTGCGGCACACCGGCGCGGCCAGGTCCCGGCCGTGGCCGCAGCCACGTCCCCTCCCCCGCGCACCAGCCGGCGGTCGTAGCGGCGCTGATCCGCACTGCCTCATCACTGTGCCCTAGGGCTGCCTAGCGTCACCCCGACCACCGTGACGTTGTGTAGGGCTGGGCGCCCTTGCCTGCGTCGCCGTCGCATGCCCTAGGGTTGGCCGCCCTCACCTGCGCCGCCACCACGACGATCCCGACGAGTCGCCGTCACATGTCGTCATCTCCGAGCAAACTGTGCCATGTGCGTGCCTGCTCCTGATTAACGGTTCTAGATGTCCAGGATCTTTTCCTTTCGTATTGATTCAGCTTTGGTTTTCACTATTGAATTTTGTTTCTAGGGATCTAGTGGAGATGTGTTGTCTATTTATTTTTGGTGTGCCAACTAATGTGCCAAGGTACCTTCGTGATGATGCCGGCTCCCCCTTCCTCCTCTAGAAATTGTCGCATTGGTAATTGCTGCTTTATCCATTTATTTGCTGCTTTATCCATTTATTCATTTTTCCCTTTCCTGATTATGTCCAGAGACGCCACGGTGCATTGTGGATTGTGGTGGACGTGCATACTCATTGTTTTTTGCAAGTTCATTGACAGGGATGTATTGCTTTTGAGAAAAAGTTTTACTTACACGCTGGTGTCAAAGGCAAGACATGTTAGTGTTAGCATTATATATCATTGTTATGACTAGCAAAAAGATTCAGAGCCAGCATCGAATTAAAATTCTTTTTGTGCATACTCCGCGTTTTTCCCTAGCTGTTACTCATCATGTGTAGCATAGGTAAATAGAGCTGTTTACTTCATAACTGATTACTCCTCAAGTAGTCTTGCTGAGTTAGTTTTAGTTTCTCCTAATCTGTCGCCACATAACTTAATTAGTACATGTCGGTTGTACAATTACGTGTCAGGCAACTATTTGCAGATAACACTGTCACTGACAAGGTGACCTCACCGATCTATGCCTGAAAAATTGCTGCTCTACCGTTTTCATAATCTTTACTATCTCGGAATTTGGTAAACCATTTTACCTTTGTTTTCCAGGCATTATATGATTCATTGGTCATGCACATAGTCTTATTATCAGCCACTAATATACTGCTTTCATACAATTATTTTTAATAATCTGAAACTACATGTACTTTCTGATGTCCGTTCTTACTCTTCCTCAGTACCTCTGATATATATGCAACCAACTGTTTCTTAGACTACATACTTGGTAATTTTAAAACATACAACAGATCATTCCTTACTTAGTGAAACTTTTAAATTTCTTAAAAAGTTCATTAGATTCCTTTGCCAAACTGTGTCCTGCCTTGATTCTTAAGCCATTTAATTAAGATAACACTGAAGCAATACCATGGTTAATGTAGAACTAAATAGCTTCGTTGCCATACAGCCATTCTATTCCAATACAATGATTTGTTCAGTCAACAGTTTTTATTTTCCCTCAAAGCAGGTCACAGCACTTAAGAAGGTAGCGGCCTCACCCTTTTGCAGCATGCGCAGGATCGTACCTGACACCTACAAGATGGGTCATATTTCCCACTGTACGTGCAGAGAAGCATAAAACCAATTTCCAGGTCTGTTGATTGTATAATAGCCAGGCCGTTGCAATTTCATCTACCATTAGTTAACTAGAGCCATCTGGCGCTATCGCAAACTTATATGCCTGTTTATCCAGACACTTAAAATAGTCATGTATGCTACCCGTACTGATATAATATGCATCAAACTGAATGTGCTGTAATCGTTCCTCGTATTTATGGTTCTCTGTACTTTAGCTATGAAATCCCGGCACAAACATGCCACATCCTTGTAATTCCACAGCTAAATCACCCTTACCATCCCCTGGATAATTACACGACCGTGCGCGTGATGGCGCGCTCCCTACACCAGCAAAGACTACAATCTTGGAGTCCAAATTTTGTTCCAAAAAAATTTACCCTTGTGCACATGCACTAGAAATGTCAGCACGTTGGGCCCACCTGATTGTAAGGCCGCACAACCCGCACACACGAACGTGGCACCCCATCCACTCGTTCCCGGCCCCACAGCCCTCACACGAACCAGGGAGTGCACAAAGATGGGCTCGTGGGCAGGGATAGACGCGATCACGCGAAGAGAAACTATGTGTGCGATTGGTTAGTTGTCTACGTTCTACTGGGCCAGACTCTGGGGATACAAGTTCGTAATTCACTACGGGAGAGACAAAATTCCTCGAGTGTCGTTGGCTTCCCCGAGTGCCAAAAATCGGACACTTGGGAAAGAGGATCTTCCCCGAGTGTTGCACTCGGGGAAGAATTGCACTCGGGGAAGAGAGGCTTTCCCGAGTGCCTCAGAGAACCTGACACTCGGTAAAGAGCAGCACTCGGCAAAGGCACTCTTCCCCGAGTGCAACACTCGGGGAAGATCGACACTCGGCAAAGAAACATGCTACTTGACGGTTCACCCCGCCCACGCCGTTAAAACTTAAAAAAACAAAAATTCTTCCCCGGGTGCCTTCCCTGACACTCGGGGAAGAGTCCCTTTCCCGAGTGTCAGAACAGGACACTCAGGGAAGAGGCTTCCTTCCCCGAGTGCCCTGTCCTGGCACTCGGGAAATGGACTCTTCCCTGAGTGCCAGGGAAGGCACTCGGGGAAGAATTTTTGTTTTTTTTTTGTTTTTTTACCTCATTTTTTTGTGAGGCCTTCCCACATTGTTTAAAACTGCATGTTCATATTTGGGACAATTTTGACTTATTTTGTTATATTTCGTTAGTTTTTTTCGTTTCGTTGAATTTTTTTGCATACTTCGAATTTGAACTACAGGTGCATGAAATAATGGAATTTGGTGATTCAAAAAATTATATTAATGATATTTGGTGTATGTTGATGCCTTATCCAGGAACTCGCATGAAATGTCGACCATCTTGTTGACGTAACATGACGAACAACTTGTGGGAAAAGTGTATTTAAATTATATAAAATCCGAACGAAGTCCGAAAATCACGAAACCTGTCTCAGGCGCCGTGTTATCGCATGTAGAGGCTATGATAAAAAATCGAGAAGGTTTCGGACGAAGTTGCAACATCGGATGCCTAAACCCGAGGCGAGAGCGGCGGCGGGCTGCCCCACCGGCGCTGCTTCGTCCCTACGCTGCCGGGGCCCGTCTGCCGGGCGCGCCCCTCCCCGCCCCGAGGCAAGCCCGCTGGCCCCCGTCCCGTCCGTCTGTCCATGGAGCCCGGCCCTGGCTCAAGGTCGGTCAGGAGCAGAGAAGGAGGAGGTAGGTGGAGGAAGGAGGAGGAGGAAGAAGAAGGAGAAGAAGAAGGGAAGGGAGGAGAAGGAGAAAGAAGGGAGGAGGTGCCTCCGTCGCCACGCCCTGTCCGTTGTCGGCGTCTTCTTCTCAAGGCACGCCCCGCCAACGCCAAGGTATCTGAACCGTCCCTGCTTCGTTGTCGGCCATCGCGCCGTTTATGTGTTGACGGCCTTCGTGCCGGAATTGTGGATGTGGGCCATCGTGCCCCAAATGTGGACGCGTCGGCCATCGTGTCGACGGTTTTCTTCTTGAGTTATCGAAACCTCCCCATCCGGGGAGTTTACGCGAAATTTTGTACTTATAGTGCTGTTTTTCTTCTTTTGCAGAGCAGGACCTGTCGCAGGGGAATCGGAGCACCTAGGCGACCCCGATCGTCTTCGTCGGCGCTGCGGTCCTACCTGCACAGCGCCGACTCGCCACTGCACCGACTCGCCACTGCGTCGCTAACCTTTCTCCACCGCCACCCTAGGTATAATTAAGCTCTTTTCCTTACCGTTGTCGTACGTAGATCGGTGTAGCCCAGTTAGGCGTCTCCCGTCCGAAACAGATATGATTGGAGGTATGCGGATCTCCACATATCTATGACCGTATCTATTTTGGATTGTCCAGGTGTAATTGGACAGCCCGCGGATGGGTAGATGGGTTAGTTTCCATGTTCTGCTCGGATCCGAGACGGAGTTTCGGCACCACCTCCCTGTTGTTCTCTAGATACACACTCTCCTTCCGTGACGTGTATCGGGAGAGCAATGGTAGGTGCTGCCGAAATTCTATCTCGGATCGGAGTAGAGCATGGAAACTAACCTCATCTACGCATCCACGGGTGGGATTAGGACCTATCCTCACCTATTAGACAGTAGGCACGCCGTGCAGATGCGACTTATGGTTACTTTACTCCGTTATGTGTATATGCTAGAGGATGGATACCCGTGAGTGGATGTACACGGGACGCCCAAGTCAGTCTCAAATCACCCGTGAATGGATGGATAAGACCGAGAAATTCTTGGACCATGCATTTAAGGCAGCTAAGGGAGCGAGAGACACGTTCTGTCCCTGCAGCGAATGTGAAAACAAGAAAAGAAGAACAAGGGAAGTCATGATGAAGCATCTTTGCAAGTATGGATTTATGCCAAACTATACCCGATGGGTGCACCATGGTGAACCCTACCGGCCCTAGAGAGGAGGTCGTGAGACGAGGCTTGGAGGCATTTGATGGTGATGGTGGGGTAGCAGGATGGTTAGGTGACTATGCGGATGCGATGTTCGCTGAAGGACGTACGGAGGACGAGCAGGAGGATGGGGAGGAGGAGCCAGAGCCAAGCGCTAAGGTGTTCTTGGACATGTTGGAATCGGCACGAAGTTCCTACATGAGAAGACATCGATTTCTCAACCTGGATGCCATTAAGGCGCCTATTGGGGTTGAAGTCACAAGACACAACATGACTCGAAAATGCTTCGATGATATGGTGGCAATTATTGGGGATCTGCTTCCGGCGGGTCATCAGCTGCCTCCAAACTTGTATGAGTCAACGAAACTCCTTCGGGCACTGAAGATGCCGTATGAGCAGATACATTGTTGTCCAAAGGGGTGCGTCCTATTTAGGAAAGAACATAATGATGCAAAGTGTAAATCCTCTAGATATGTGGAGGTAGACAAAGGTGATCGCAAGAAGGAGCAGAATGAGAGGATCCCCATGAAAGTCCTACGACACCTTCCGATCATACCGAGGCTCCAACAGTTATTCATGAAAGAGGAGTCCGCAAAACAGATGAGATGGCACAAGAATGGTGTTCGATACAATAAAGACAAGATGATACATCCAGCAGATGGTGAAGCATGGAAAAGCTTTAATGCCAAGCATCGTGGCAAAGATGAAGAGGCCCGTAATGTACGTGTTGCGCTGGCAACGGATGGGTTCAATCCTTATGGAATGATGTCGGCCCCATACACTTGTTGGCCCGTGTTCGCTATCCCCCTCAATCTCCCCCCCGGGGACCTACTTCAACGGCAAAACATATTCTTGACGTTGATAATTCCTGGACACCCGGGAGACAAAATGGGTGTGTACATGGAGCCTGTTTATGATGAATTGATCGAGGCTTGGAATGAAGGCGTATTGACTTACCACCGAGCTACAAGGAGGAACTTCAAAATGTATGTTTGGTACCAATACTCCATGCATAACTTTCTGGCGTATGGGATATTCGCCGGCTGGTGTGTCCACGGGAAGTATCCATGCCCGGTATGCAAGGCAGCTCTACAGTTCATTTGGTTGAAGAAGGGTGGCAAGTTCTCGTCGTTCGACAAGCATCGACAGTTCCTCCCTCTTGACCATGCATTCCGAAGAGACACCAAGAACTTCACGAAAGGTGCCACGGTGATGACTAGTGCACCTCAGAAGATGACTAGTGCCCAGGTTCATGCTCAGATAGATGCTCTCGTGGTCCCAGCGCAGGAAGATAATCCAAAGAAGGGTAAAAGAAAGAAAGGTAATCCAAAGAAAGATAAGCCAAAGAAAGATCGCTTTGTGGGCTATGGTGTGGAACATATGTGGACTCATAAGCCGGGATTGGAGAGGCTTCCCTATTTTGATGACCTTCTCCTTCCACATAACATAGATGTAATGCACACTGAGAAGAATGTCGCCGAAGCACTTTGGGCAACACTCATGGACATTCCTGACAAGACAAAGGACAACCCTAAGGCCAGAGTAGACATGGCAACACTATGCGATAGACCTAAGCTACAGATGTTGCCTCCAAGAGACAACAAACCATGGAAAAGGCCTAAGGCTGATTACGTCTTGGAAAAGAAGCACAGGACGGAAGTGATAGAATGGATGCAGACGTTAAGTTTCCCTGATGGGTTTGCAGCGAATCTGAGGAGGGGAGCGAACCCAGAAACTGGCAAAGTCTTAGGGATGAAGAGTCATGACTTTCACATATGGATTGAGCGGCTTCTTCCGTCGATGGTTCGAGGCTACGTCCCTGAGCATGTCTGGAAGGTGCTGGCAGAGTTGAGCTTTTTCTTCCGCCAGCTCTGTGCCAAGGAGATATCTCTGAGAGTGGTTGAGGAGTTGGAAAAAACGGCACCCGAGTTGCTTTCGTAAGTTGGAGAAGATTTTTCCACTGGCTTTTTTTCTTGTCGATGCAACATTTGATTTTGCACCTCCTAATGAGGTACGATTGGGGGGCCGTGCAGAAGAACCGTTGGTGCTATCCAATAGAGAGATGTCTAAAGACTGCATCGCATGTAAATGTGGAAACAAAGGCAGGATTGAGGCTTCCATAGCAGAGGCATTCATTCATGAGGAGGTGTCAAACTTCACAACATCATACTATAGTGAGAACCTTCCAAGCGTGCATAATCCACCCCCTCGTTACAACGAGGACGAAAATGAATCGACCCTCAGCCTATTCAAAGGGCAACGTGGGAGATCAAGTGGAGCGTCCAAAAAGATATTGACCAATGAAGAGTGGCGCAAGATCATGCTCTATGTGTTGACGAACCTTGAGGAAGTCGACAAGTATCAGGGGTAAGTTCTCAACGAACTTGTTACATACTCCGTAAATTTTCCGCATCCAACAACCTTGTTGCTTGTCGGTGCAGAGAATTTTTTAATCAATACTGGCATCATCCAAGTCCACCTTCTGACCATGAACGAGATACCCTTCTTCAACATGGTTCGCCTAATTTCAAGGTTGATTTCATTACATGGTTCCAAAGAAAGGTACCTTCTGACCAACTTAGCTCGTTCCAAGTTTGGCGCCCTAGTTGCCTAATTTCATTTCTCTCCTGCTTGATCTTGTAGTGCCAAAGTGATTTGTCTATAAGTGTCGAATTATGACAAGTGGCCAAAGGCTTTTACTGTAAGGTCTCGTCATTTAACGCTTATGACGTGAATGGATATCGCTTTCACACAACAGGCTACGAGAAGAATTGGGCCAATGCAAGGACCACGAATACCGGAGTATTTACGCCCGGAGTAGTTACGCCCGACGCCGATCGGGGAGGACTATTATGGCACGATTGAAGAAATATCTGAGCTCGAATACCATGGTGAAAATGCACCTAAGCTTGTCGTATTCAAATGCCGATGGTTTAAACCTGTAGTACGAGAGAAAGTCCCTAAACTTGGAATAGTCGAAACTATGTGGATTCCTTCTATGAAGGAGATGATGTCTATATTGTGGCTCAACAAGCCGTGCAAGTTTATTATTGTCCATATGCGTGCAAAACTGACCCACGCCCCTTTGTGGTTGGTATATTGTGCACAAGGTATCACCACATGGTAAATTACCTCGCCCAAACGATGATGATTACAACTTGAACCCACCCACGCATGACGGGAGTTCTATCAACAAGACGAGGGACTACCAGGGATGCTTGAGATAGACTTAACCGGGAGATTGAAATGGAAGTAGACGAGGAATGGGTTGTTGACGAGCAAGCCGCGCAGATGAGGTGCATGATCCGAGAGACTTGAAAATGCTTGACGGACTACAACTAGACGGCCCGATGAGGATGAGGTCTGTTGACGATTTGCGTGCTCTTGATAGTGATGACGATACCTATCGTCCGATAATCCCGATCATGAAGAATATCGAAATACATGTAATACTATGTTATTTTGTAATTACATTTTCTTTATTTTGCATCCCTTGCTAAGTATTTCTCGCTTATCATGACTAATAATGGTTTATTCTTTTTAATTGCGGTGATGGGACCCACTAGGAGGAGCTGTCCTCGACTTACTCGAGACCGAGGGACACGTCGGGCCGAGCCGAGGAGACGAGAGACGGAGCCGCCAGAGAGGCAGAGGCGTCCGAGGGGCAGCCCAGCGGGGGCCCCGCCGCCGACCGACCACGACCTCGGCTCCTCGCGCTCGCTAGGGCCGACGACGCACTCTCCGCCCACGGTGGGCGAGGGACGCCATTCCACGAGATGTCTGACGACATTGCTCCGCACGCATCCGAGGAGGGGTTCCGCACACGCCCGAGGAGGCAGGGGTTCGACTTCCTCTGCAGCCTCGAAACCCTATAAGCGAGGTCCCAGCCCGCCCGGGCGACCGATTCTTGTTGACCGCCGCCCACCGATTGCACCCGAGGGGATAGGTAAGTAACTTCATATGTTCTTCATTTGATATGTTGAAAAATCATAATAAGAGCTAATAATAACTATTGTTAACCACTTGTGCAGAGGCTGGATGCTTGTGGAGGAGGGGGTCCCGACTCGCAATGTCAATGGGATCCTAGGACTTCTGTGTAGGGAACACTTCCCTGGCCTGGTGTGGACGTCGGAGGATGAGGACCCAGAGATACCCTCGTTCGACCACTACGCCTCTCCCCCTTGTTGGGCACCTAAACTTGGCGGATCGGTGCTTACTGAGTTGTGGGTAAGTTTTCTCGCTCTCACGACCCTCAATTCATTGCATTCATTGGACATTCTTGAAATAAAATAATGGATACCTCGTGTCTTTATGCAGGACTTCTTCAGATGCCAGCCGGGACAGGAGTTAAGGGCGCATGAGGTGGCTGCCGCTTCCTGTAGAAGGCGTGTCTCGGACTTGTATCACGAGTCCCGCCTCCAGGCGCACATTGACTACAACGTCACCTACCGTAATAGAAGAATGAACAGAACTCAGGCAAGAAGAGAGATAGAGATTCTGACAAGGGAGCAGTACCTACAGGTAAATAGAAAACATCTCCTATTGATCTCTTTTTAGATTAACTATGCGTAATTTGATCTTCTGATGGCTTGTAGGTGATTCCGAGCTGGTGCGCCACCTTTCCCGATTGCTGGGCTGCTATAGTGGACAGATGGTTGGACGCGGACTGGCAGAAGGCGCACCAAGAGAAAAGCGAGCACCGTATGCTGATGCCAGGTGTACCTCACCATCAGGGCAGCGCCACCCTCAGCAAATACAAAAAGACATATGTAAGTCTCCACCACTTGTCTAATCTAGCCGCGCTCAATTCTGCATGATTCCTAACCACATGTTGTTGTCTTTCTCGCAGGAGGCGGCGCACGGTGGCCAGCCAATTGGCCAACTCACGGCGTATGCTCTGGCCCACATGGGCCCGGCAAAGTCCAACATCGAGTACAACCCGGATGCGGGCCCAGAGGCGTACACCAACTCCAGCGTCCACACCCGCCTCAGTTCGTACACGGAGGCATCAAGGTTAGTCCACGGGTCGGACTACGATCCGAGGACCGAGGAGCGCCTTGATCCTGAGCTAGTGATGAGGATTGGGCAAGGCAAGAAGCATGGGCGACGGCATCCTCGAGACGGGCTGTACTCCTCCTCTCAACCGCCTACGAGCAGCGACCACGAGCTCTAGCGTGCCCATAAGCCAACAGCCGACAGCGGTGGCTTCAATCCAGGTAAGTATTCCAGTTTCATTCGTCGTTCTTTTACTTTTACGTTCCTTAGCTCTGCATTATTGAAACATTGGGGTCAAATGTTGCAGGCCGAGCTGCAGCAACTTCGGGCTCAGCAGACAAGTTTGCTGGTTGAGAGGGAGGCTGAGCGGGCCGAGCGGGAGTCCGAGCGTCAGAGGGTACAAGCTTTGGAGGCCCAGCAAGATGGTTTGCTCAAGTTCGTGCAACAACTTGGGCAGAAACAAGGTTGGGAGATCCCAGCAGAGCTGCTTGCACCACCACCACCACCACCATATCGTCGAGAGTCTACTCCGGTGAGTATGAGTACGGATGTTTTACTTTCTTTGCTCATGCTTAGTGTCAAACCTAGTGATGGCCTTCGTGCCGGATTTGTTGATGTGTCGGCATTCGTGCCGGATTTGTTGATGTGTCGGCCTTCGTGCTGGAAATGTGGTTGTCGGCCTTCGTGCCGACGTTTTTCTTGCAGGTTTTGGAAACCTCCCCGTGCAGGGGAGGTGCTGCCGAAATTTTCAACTTTTCTTTACACTCCTTATATTTTTATCTTGTCACTCACGTGCAATCTCCTCTCTTTTTTGCAGCATCAATCGGGTGGGGCGTCGAACCATGTCGAAGGGTCGCCGGCATCGCACGTCGGGCCATCCCCACCTGGACCGTCGCCGGGATCGCACGCTGGGGCGTCCCACCCCTCACAGTCGCCGTGAGCCGCCTTCGGAGTCGTTTTTTTGTATTGAACTTGTGAACTTGGAATAGTGTGTACTTTTGAACGTGTGGTTTGTAATATATTGTGGATTTCGGACAAATTTGGTCGTTTGTGATATATAAATGTGGTTTGTGACATATTGTTGTTGATTTGTGGTTTGGTTTGTGATATATATATATATATATGCTTTGTTGTTTACATGGAAAAGCAAAAAACAAAAAAAAAAGAATTTTAGAGGTGGCTTCCCCGAGTGCCTGTGCCGTGGCACTCGGGGAAGAGGGATTTTTATAAAAAAAACAAATTTCTTCCCCGAGTGCCTGAACTTCGGCACTCGGCAAAGAGTATTTAAAAAAAATTCAAAAATCTTTCCAAGTGTTGCACTCGGGGAAGAAAATCAAAAAAAAAACAACGTCGGCCGCCGACCAACGGCGTCAAGTCTTCCCCAAGTGCCAGCACGGCACTCGGCAAAGCCTTCTCCGAGTGCACGATTTTTGACACTCGGGGAAGGCGACTTTCCCGTGAGAGGATTAGCCGGAGGCTCTACCCCGAGTGTTGCACTCGGGGAAGGCTTCCCCGAGTACAACTGGGCCTTCCCCGAGTGCAACCGGCACTCGGGGAATCCAGCGGTTCCTGTAGTGATTGTTGGTTACCGGTATTATATTATTGTTTTCTTATTGGCGGTTCATTTTGAACTTCTTAGTGCAGCGAGACTTATTGGATGCAAACACTTACCCTACTAATAATCTTTTTAATGCACTTCAAAGAACTTTACTTAAGACAATGGGCCTGTTCACTTGGAGGAATGCTGAAGGAATTTGTGAGAGAAAAACACTGTTCCGGTTGAAAAAAGAAGCGGATCAAGCCGGGTTTAAGGGCACGCGAACGGGGCCAATATGATAAAAGGATAAAATAAGGAAGTGTACTTCTATAAAATAAAAACATGGGTGGTGATCTTGCATTATTTCTATCTCACGCAACATAATTTTTGTAGTGATAAATCTTCTTAGCTAGGCCAATATATAGGATACAAGCTACAATTGCGCTTACACACCGCGCTCAAAGTTGACGGGCTAACCAGCTGCTTTCGAGCTACGTACGTCAGCATGACAAGTTTTTCTTTCAAGGACTGCAAAATTTCAGCCCTATTAGATTCGCTGAAATTTGGCTTAAACTGATGTTTAGGCTGATTTGTTATGAGAGGAAAACACCGTTCATTCGCTGAAAAGTACCGTTAAAGTAGTTCGCCTTCATACTTAGAAAGAAATGCAAAAAATAAAAGTCCCATTCGCGTGCCCTTAAATCCGACTTGATCCACTTCTTTTTTCATCCGGAACAAATGTTTTCCTCTCACAAATTCCTCCACGTTCAAAACCGATTCCTCCGAATTCCTCTGTATGAACGGGGCCAAAGTACCACCGGAGCTACAATACGGATTAGCGTGCAGAGAAACTGTGTCCACAGAAGAGATGGCCACAACCACAAGTTTCAATGTCTCCTTTGCAGCAGGCTTGCACACGTTGCATGCATGACAGCAAGGACATGCAACATGCAAGAGAATTAATTAGGCAAGAATAGTGCACACACTTTCATGTGCACAAGCTCACCCATTTTTTCGTCATGAAAAAGAAGTGCAAAGGTGGTCACCTGAAAGCGATAGATGGACAAACTCGCTGAGCAACACACGAAAAAAATACTTCAATTCAGCTTTACTGTGACGAATATGGCTAACCTAACATTATATTCAACTCTGCATGATCATTATCTAGTACTCCCTCCGTCCACAAAAAAATGCAATTATGAGATGCATGTCAGTCAAATTGGCTTAACTTTAACCAAGTTTATAGTAAATAATATTAATATTTATATTTTTTAAATAAATTTATTATAAAAATATATTTTATAACTAATCTAATTATACTTATTTTGTATCACAAATGTCAGTATATTTTTACATAAATTTAGTCAAAGTTCAAACTATTTGACTTATCGAAAAACGAGAATTGCATTCTTTGGAGGACGGATGGAGTATGATGAAATAAACTGCCTACCATATTATGCCAAGATGTAAGTAACACAGGTCTAAATCCTGTCGGCTCCTCCCATCCTAAATTGTGTCATTCTGACTTTTCTATGTACATAGTTTATAATTACTAAAAGCTATGTATATAAAAAAAGGCAGAACAATTTACACTCTGGAACGGAGAAAGTAGCATGCATGCATCATCTTTGTGAACCGGTCTCCCAAATAAAGCAAACAACACGAGAGAAATAAACACGGGGAAAATATAGCGCGCGGAGTGCTGAGTGCATCGATACATGCTGAAATTCGCATGCACTCCTCATTGCCATTTTCATTCTTTCTTTTTTAAATTTCTTGGAACCAAAACAGAGGCGATTAAAACGTGGCTCTATGACTCTAACATATAGCAGCATGCAAAATTTCAGGCACCTAACATATAGCAGGGCTCTTTTTCTACAGCCAAACAATGGCAAAATTACAAATCACCTGAACACCAACAAAAAAAAATCAGGCACATGATGAAAATATAGAAGTGTAGAACTAGATGGCGCGTTCCAGTAGTACATAGGTATAGAGCTCCCAAGTTCCAACTGTTGGAATCCGTAGTGTTTGTTCGTTATAACTGCTGTCAATTGTGAATTTAAAAGTGAGTTGATTGCAAAAACTGAAGGAACCTCAACTGAAAACAGCATCTATCGTTGAGCAAAATCGAGGACGACGAGTCGACGACGACGACGACGTCCAGTGCTACTTCAGTTTGTTGGATTGGACGATCTTCGCCGCAGGGATGTTGTGTTGTCTCTACATGCATACATGCATGTTGCATTGGGTCGCCCCATCCCACTCCCATGGGCCACGGCAGCGGCGTTAACGTTGCAGCTGCCTGCTACGCTACACCGACCATGTCCTGCTACGCAGCTGGGCCAGGGACGACGACCGCGCGGACGACCGGCCTCCGGCGAACATCTCGTCGAGGGCGATGACGAGGCCCATGGCGAGCGTCGCTCCCAGGCGTGGGTCCGCCACCAGGCCAAACACGTCGTCCCCCAGCACGGCCTCCTTCCGGCGGACCTCGGCCACCACGGCGTCCCTGCGCGCGTGGTTCCGCACGACGCAGGCCCGCCGCCCGTAGGAGCCCTCCACCACGTACGATGCCTCGCGGCCTGACGAGGAGGAGGCTAGCAGGGGCGTCACGTTGGCCAGCACCTTCTCCTTCGACGACGCCCTTCTGTGGCGGCGCACGGAGACGAGCGGCTTGCTGTTGCTGCGCTCAGCCTCCGCGTCTGCGGCGGCGTCGCCGTCGTAGATGACCCAGCGCTCCGCCAGCACGCCGAGCCTCCTCTTGCGGCGGACGGTCAGGAGCGGGGTCCCCGTGGCGTCCATGAGCACGACCTCGGCGCGGCGGCGGCCGGAGGCGTCGTAGGAGTCGACGCGGAAGGCGAGGTCGCCCCTGGCGTCGTAGACGGTGAAGCCGTCGCAGTTGAAGAGCAGCGACTTGCGCCACACCGTCAGCACCGTGGGCGGCGGCTCCTCGTCGGGCGTGACGACCGTGACAGGCGCGGCGTGCTCTGGGTCGGCTGCGTTGGGGTGCACCTTCGTCTCGGGCATTTTTATTTCTTGTCCGCCGGCCGGCCGGCCTCGCTCGCTCGATCTAGCTTGTGGTAGCCTGGTAGGGCAGCTCCGTGCTGCGTGCAGAGTGGAGACAGAGGCCTGTCCGTGCGTGCTTGTTGTGTGTTGGGGAGCTTGGGATCGAGTGATTGGTTTGCCGGAGTAGCGGAGCAGTGCAGAGGTAGAAGAGGAGTTGGGAATTTATACAGGATCGTCGTCGCTGTCGCTGGGGCCGTGCGTGGCGTGGGCGGCTGGGACCACAATCCTGGCCCTCCTGGCCCCTGGCCTCATCAGGTCAACACAGAGTATAGATGTCCAACGGGCCGGCCCAGCCTGGCACGGCACGGGCCCGTGTCAGGCATGGCTCGATGGGGTTCGAGCCGGCATGACACGTCGTGCCTACCGGGCCATGCCGAGGCGGGCACCGTGCCTGACCTACGGGCCAGGCACGGCCTGCTGGGCCATTTATAGGGCCGGGCCGGCCCTAGAAGCACGGCTAGTCTAGCGTGCCGGGCTAGCCCGAGCCCACGATGAATCACGAGCAGCCAGAGAGAAGGGGAAGGGGAGGAAGCGCGAGCAGCCGGAGATGCAGTGGCCGCCGACGACCTTGCCCTTGGGGCCCTTGACACCGGCGAGGAGACGGAGGTGGGAGGGGAAGGGAGTTAGGAGCGCGGTGCTCCGGATCTCCGCCCGAACGGCCCCACGCGGGTCTCTGCAGCCCGCGGAGCCCCCCGGAATCGCGGCCGCCGGAGTGGAGGTGGGGAGGGGGCGTCCGCGTGGGGGTGCGGCATCGGCGCCCGTGCGTGAGGGCCGAGGGGAGGGAGGGGCGTCCCGCGCAGAACTGGCAGCGCGTCCGGGGCCCAGATCCAGGACTGTGCGCGAGGGATGCGGAGGGGAGAAGCTACGGCCTGCGGCGCTGCGCGAGTGATGCCGGAGGGGGAGAGGTTACGGAGTCGCACCTGCGGGAGCCTACGGAGGGATGCAGAGGGGGGGATGGGAAGGGAGTTAGGGATCTTGGGATGGGGCCGGGCCGGCTAAGGGAGCAGGCCGGCCTTGGGGAGGGGAGGAGGAGTCAGGATGGGGAGGGGGGAGGCCAAGCCGCTGCTGGGCTGATCGTCGAAGGCGGGGCCATGCCGTGCCAGCCCACGAGCCTGAGCAGCGGCCCCCACGGCCTGTTCCCTCGAGCTGGGCCAGCCTAGGCCCGCTGACCATCGAGCTATGCCATGCTTGGTCCGGCCCAAAATTACGTGCTTCGTGTCGAGCTGCCGTGTCTCGGACTGCATGGACATATATAACACAGAGCATGGCACCCATCGCACGCCTACGGGCGCGTTTGGTTCCCTGGATCAAGCCCAACCAGAGCCTCCGAGTGTTTGGTTCCTGCACTAGAGTCTCGCCTGGCCGCACCTGTGCAAAAAGGACCTGTTTGGGAGGGTGGCCTAGGAGCCCGGCTGTGCTCCTAGGCTGCAACTCCCTTGTTTGGGAGGGTGGCCCAAGTCTTGGATCCTACGCTGCACAGAACTCAAAGCAGGTTGGGCCAGGCCCCGGGAAAACGAAATCCCCCTTCGTTTCTTCACGGGCTGGCTCCTTCGAGTGCACGGTGGGCTCGCTGGACTCATTCGGTTACCGTCGGTCTCCTTCCCTCACCTTCCGCTGCTCCTCTCAGTTGCGCTCTCCTCCCTCGCCTCCCCCTGCCGCGCCGTCACGCAACGCCGCCTCCCGAGCTCCTCCTCGCTACTCCTCCCCTTCCCCGCCCCTTCCTCAACCGACGGCGCGCCACTCGAGCTCGCCTGCCGCTACTCCACGCCCTCCACGCTCACGGGCTGCTCCTCCAGCTCCTCCTCGCTCGCGGCGGGGTTGGGAGGCAGGGAAATAGAGGCGACGTCGGGCAGTGGTTGGAGTCGCGGGTAAAAGGTCCTTGTTGGTTTTGGTAATTGAGTGACAACCTAGGTGGACTAATTATGTTTATGTGAGATACATAGGTGATTAGTCCACAGGTACATGTGTATGAGCAACATATGCCATGGAGGTGAAAATGGCATGGAGATGTTGCAAAGCTCACACATGTGATGATGAAGGAGCTTATTGCACATGAGACATGACATTGAGTCATGTGATCAAGGTGGAGAAGATCAAGACAAGACTTGGCTTGATGGACCGGTTGCAAGCGTGAAGGGCAAGTCAAAGGCTTTGGAGTGATGGACCGCGTGGCGGTGAAGCTTGAGCAAGACTTGGCGCCGATGGACGATAGCAACGGTGAAGAGCAAGTAGAGTCAAGATCGATGAACCAATATGATCATGTGATGATATGAAGTGGATCATATCATTGTTGATCGTGTTGGTGCATGTGTTGCATCGACATTGAAGGAGATGGAATGGAATGCGCAAGGCAAAGGTATAACCTAGGGCATTTCATTTCACCGGTCATAGGTGTGTAGAGAAGTTTATGACCGGGTTTAGGATAGATGGCCATACTATCAAGAGGGGCAAACTTATTTGCATATCGGTCATCTACTGCCACTCGAGTGATCTAACTTTGCATTGTTGCTAGGATCGAGTGGCGTGGCAAGTTGAGTGGCTAACATCCTTTGGGAAATGATTGTGAAAATGCTAACACACATACACATGGTGGTGTACACTTGGTGGTGTTGGCACATTTACAAAGGAGGTGGTGTTTGCAGGGGTGAGATGGATTCAGCGCTTTCGGGAAAATAGAATGCCTATTTTCTATTACGCCGGATGCAAGTTCTTGTGGTTAGCACATTGGAGCAAGGGTGATGAAGTTAGAAGTGAAAACGAGTTAGTCACGAAGATGCTGGCGTCGGTCAACTGACCGGACGCTGGATCTGAATGCACCGGACGCTGGCAGGCTGCGTCCGGTCAGGCTGGCGTATGATGACGCAGAAGCTGGAGTGTGACCGGACGCTGGCTGCGTCCGATCAAGTGTGACCGGACGCGTCCGGTCGAGGTCGGTACCTTACTGGAAACGACCGGACGCTGGGGGTTCAGTGTCCGGTCAGTTGAAAGCTGCTGTGTCCGGTCAAGTCAAGTGACCGTTGGAACCGGGACACGTGGCCGTCTGCGGGCGACCGGACGCTGAGGTCCAGCGTCCGGTCAACACGACCGGAGCGTCCGGTCGGCCCGACCGTTGCCTAGTGAAGGAGTAACGGCTAGTTTAGCCCTTGGGGCTATAAATAGAAGTGGCCCTCGGCCATGGCTGGTGTTGAGCACCTCAAGGGACTTAGTGTCCTTGCTTGTGAGTGCTTGGGAGCCCTCCATCACACATATACTTGATAGTGATCATTTAATTGTGTGAGTGAGCGATTCTAGTGCGATTGCATCGTGAGGTTGCATCGAGTGGCACTAGGTGATCGAGTTGCAAGCCGGTGGTGCTTGTTACTCTTGGAGGTTGCCACCTCCTAGATGGCTTGGTGGTGGTCTCCGTCGAAGCCCGCAAGAAGCTTGTGCGACGCTCCGGAGAAGTGCTTGTGAGGGGTACTTGTGCTCGCCCCGCGGGAGCCGCGAAGAGCAACTTTAGTAAAGCGTGTCATTGAGCTACCCTCACTTCCAGGGTAGGTTCTTGTGGCGCCCGACGTGCGGGCTTGGCGGGTGATGCCAATTAGCCACCGAACCACCAAGTGAGCGGTCGACACAACGGGGACTAGCGTGTTGGCAAACACGTGAACCTCGGGAGAAAAATCATCGTGTCAACCTTATTCTTCCCGTTGGTTTGCATCCCCATTACACAAGCTTGCAATTACTTTTATATATCTTAAGCTTGTGTAGTTGCTCTTGTAATTAGTTAGCTTATGTAGCTTACTAGTTACCTTCTTGCTTGTGTAGCATAGAAGTAGCTCCCTTGCGTGGCTAATTTGGTTTTAGTAACCTTGTTAGTCACATTGCTTAGTTTGTGTAGCTAAGTATTTGCGCTCTCTAATTAGGCATTGGTTGCCTTGTTATTGAGCATTGCTAGTGAGCTTAGTTAGCTTTGTGCTTTTGCTTACTAGCATGTGTAGGAGCTCCCTTGTTACTTAAAGTACTAGTGGCATAGGTTTGTGTGACCTTACTCCTAGAATTGTTTAGGAGAGCTCTAGCTAGCCCGGCACCTTAGTTGCTTTATTAGTATCTTTGCAAGGTGCTATAGAACATATATTGAGGGGTGTAGTCTTGGCTAGACCGATAGTTGTATTTCCGCATTTGTTTCGGTTAGCCGACGCGATTAATTTTACAAAAGACTATTCACCCCCCCTCTAGTCCGCCATCTCGACCCTTTCAGCGGGGTCGCTCGCTGCTGGAGTACGCGGCGGCGTGGTTGAGCGGGGTTGCGTGGCTGGGGGCGTGTGACGCAATGGTGGGGTCGCATGGCAGTGTGTGCACGACGCCGGCGGCGAGGTTGTCTTGTTGTCATGCTCGCCGCTGTCGAGCCAAGCCGCTCTACTCCCATCCATCCCATCTCCGACGCCACCATGCCCGCCTCACCGTGGCACGGCGAGTGGCCCCGGTGCGACGGGCTGCCCTGGCGCGGCGCGGGCGCGACTGCCGGTGCGGTGGCATGCCGCGACGCGGCCTAGCCGGCGCGGTGCCCATCCCCGGAGCGGCGAGCCTGCTCAGGCGCGTCGACCATCACCAGTGCTGCTCCTCGTCCTCCTCCTCCTCCCCTCGTCCCTGACCAGTGCTGCTGCTGCCCCTCCGCCGCCGCCCATCAACTGCTCACTGAAATTCGAGTGAAGACTTCTATAGTGGTAAGGCTACCACAATCCTATGTAAAGTAACCATACTTCTTCTACGCTGGCAACCAAACACGTTCTCGTTTGGACTCGGCTTCGCAGTGCTCAGCGACCAAACACGGTGACTTGCACCACTTGGACCTGACTGTGGCTGGCCATAGCCAGGCCAGCCGGCCAAGCCGGCCAGAGGCATGTTACCAAACAGGCCCAAAGAGTCGCTCGACCTGGCTCTGCTCGTGCGGAAATTTCCGCCGTGTTCCTCCTCAGCCTGACTTGTTGGAATGATCTCCCAGCCAATAAGCCCAATGGCCTATTGGGCCTTGGTCACGCGCCCTGATCAGGAGCGCCCAACCCTACATGGTTGGTGGGCCCCTGTCGCACTGCGCTATATAAAGTGGTGGGGGCCGGTGGCTCATAGTACGAGGTTCACCGTGAGCCACTCCGCCCCACCAACAAACCCTAAGTCCGATCTCGTAAGGGTGCATAGCCAGCGACGGGAAGACGCCACCGTCATCACCGTCGGCCTGACTGCACCGCTACTGCATCACCGGACTTCACCCACTCTTCTCCGACCATCGCTGACTGTGCGCAGAGCTTCACCGACCAAAAGAGATGACCGGATCCTCCTCGACAGCGCCCTCCGATGGTCTGTACACTCCAATCCACTCTCCTCTCTCTATCACTCTATAGTGCGGTTCATTAGGTTTTCTACTTGTTCATCCCAAATACAAAGAACCACCCGACTAGATGCTACTCTAGGTGATCTCTGGAGTTTAACATTGGTATCAGAGCCCTGTCTAGTTCGTAGATCTAGATCGGGGACAGCAAAAGAAAAGAGAAAGTTTGACCGATCCGGATCTAGATCGGGGAAAGAAAAAAGAAACAAATTGAACCCTAACCCTAGCAGTTCACCAGCCTAGGGTGTAGATCTAGGGTTTTCCGAATCAAAAGCAAAGGAAAAACGAATGAAAAGTATAAAAGATTCGGATACAATAGAACCCAACCCTAACCCTAAAGATAGGGAGCCTACCTGGGCTTTCCCCACCGCCGGCGGCATCGCCACCGCGCGGAAAGGAGACCGTGGCATCGCTCCCGAACGGCGCGCGGGACAGAGCAACGAGCCCTGCGTGAGGACGGCCGCCAAGCCCCTTCTTGTTTATGCTGAGGAGGCCGGCAGGGCGCCATGTCCCTTTCTTCTTCAGCCTATTCGTTTCGTCGTAAACGATCATGGATTATTTACTGCTGACTGGTTTGGTGTGAGAGAAAAATACTGTTCCAGCTTATAATCCACGATCGTATACGAGCAAGCGAACAGGCTGCTTTATGCTGGATCTGCATCTCTCCCATGTTCTTTATTTTTGCAACGATGATTTCTCGATGAATCCTTGTACTCAAGCAAAACTTCTCCTTTGTTTCCTTTGATTTCTCATCTGATTTTTCCAGCTCCTAATCGGATCTAAGCTTTGTGCAAGCTGACCATTGGTGGTGGTGGTGGTAATCTCACCCTGCATGCAATGGGTAGCTCTATCTAACTGCATCCAGGCAACCAATCATACTTGCTGGTATCAGGTTTGCATCTTCGTATACATCCAGGCAACCAAACATGAGCTCTCTTGGGCCTGGTCGAGAGAAAACAAGCAACCAAACACATCCCATTTGCACGCATTCAGCATGGCTACCGGGAGGCGGGAGCCTGGCTGCCTTGAGCCATGCAGGCTGGGTTGGGAAGACAACCAAACGCGCCCTACACTGCTCCTTCAGGCCGATGTGGCTCTGTGCATGTAATTCCCTTTCTCTTTCAAAAAAGTCCATCTGACATTTCTTAATTAAAAAACAGATTTTCGGACTCTTATTCTCAAAATCGTTCGATTTACACTGGGAGCGGTTTTGAAAATGGTTTTAGCTAACGTTGCGCCACATCGGTCATGAAGAAGGTATTAAAGTTTCGTGATAGTTTAGAGAGGTCAGTCAGACTTACCTCGCTCAATTAGAAAACCAAATTTTTATCTCTCTATAAGGCCCCTTTTGGAACACGAGAAACTTTCCTGTTTTCTATGTTTTTTCTATGAAAATAAACTGGTTCCTTTGAAATTCCTATATTATTTCTATGAAATTTCAACGTTCCAAAGGGGCCTAACCCTTGAAACCATCCGATTTACCTACCCGAGCTGTTTTGAAAATGGTTTCGGCCGACGTGGCATCACGTCGGCCGTCTTACATGGTGCCACACGTCGCTCATGAGAGAGGTAAATTGGACTTTCGCGATAGTTTAGAGAGGTCAATTAGTAGACTCATCGAGATGCAAGATGAAAACTTATTTTAGTACGGACGCAGTGTGTACATGTGCCTGTGTTGGTTTATATGTATATGCAGACAGTAACCAGGCCGCAGGCCATATATTATTTGGTAAGGTTTGGCCGATGCCTCACTTTACTCGCTGCTGCGGCCTTCTCCCACTGCGCACCCCACCCTGCGCTGCTCGCTCGCTTGCTCCTCGCTCCCACCCGTCGCGCGCCCCACTTGTGCCGCTCGCTCCTCTCTCCCGCCAGTCGCGCACCCCACTCGCACCTTGCTCCTCGCTTTGGTCGTGCGTCGCGCCGCCTGCTTGGCCGAAGGCCGGTGCTGGTGCCGGTGGTGGTGGTGGTGGTGGTGTGCTCGTGCGCTGCCGCTAGTCCTGGTGGTGTTCGCGCACCGCCGCTCGCCGCTGGATACCACCTCGACGACCGGAATCGATCGGCCCTTACCTTCCCCCCTCTTATGTTGCAAATGTATGTTTCAAGTGTTTTAAATGTTTCAAAGGTATGTTGCAATTGTTATATATGATTATTGTAAAAGTAGATCGGGGTGTTGCATATATTGCATATTTTGCAAGTGTTTTCAGACGTATGCTGCAAGCGTTTGTTCAAAATGTTTCACCTGATTTAAACGTATGTTATAGCAAGTGTTTTATCTAGATGTTGCATATGTTTTACACACGTGTTGTAAATGTTTTATCTGGATGTTGCATATGTTTCACACACATGTTGTAAATATTTTATACGGATGTTGCATATGTTTCACACATATGTTGCAACAGTATGTTTCAAATGTTTTATCTGTTTCAGATATATGTTGCATCCAAGTGTTTAATGTTGTAAGTGTTTCACGGGGCATGGTGAGTGATGGGTGGCCCGGGCGCTAGGGGATGGGGCGCTGCGAGTTGGGGGCTGGCTCCTGAGTCCGGCCCACGCGGAAAGGAGCACAGCACTGCGACGGGGCAGGGTGCGCGTGCTAGGATGGGGCGAGGCGGACGGGGGCGGGCTGCGCGGCCGTCCGAACACGAGGAGCAGCAGTCGCAGCGTTTAGGGCGGGGTGCGCGTGCGAGTCGGAGCGAGGCAGACGGAGACGGGCTGCGCAGCCGTCCGATCGCGCGCGTCCGTCCCGGACGCTAGCTACGCCCTGTATTATTCTCCGTCCCCGCTCGGTTCGGTGTACGCCACGCTGGTATTTGTGATGATCATCTTTGCATGCATGCGTCTTTGCATGCATGCTCGCATGCACTCATCGAAACAGAGACTTTGCCGAGTGTAAATTTCTTTGCCGAGTGTCAAAATCGGACACTCGGCAAAGATCTTATTTGCCGAAAGTGCCGCACTCGGCAAAGAATTACACTCGCAAAGATTTTTCTTTGCGAAGCGCGGGCACTCGGCAAACACAGGCACTCGGCAAAGGACTTCTTTGCCGAGCGCCAAACTCTCGGCAAAATCTATACACTCGGCATAGGCTGCCCGTGAAACGGCGCGTGCCCACTTCTTCTTGCCGAGCGCGCTGCGGTTAGGCACTTTCGCAAAGATTTTTTTTAATTTCTTTGAGTGCCCCGGATCGCGCGCTTTCGGCAAGATTTTTTATTTTTTAAAATTCTTTTGCGCGGCGTCTCGATCCGGCGCCTCGGCAAAGAAAAATTTTTTTATTTTAAAATACTTTTGAGTGTGCTCACTGGCAGAGGCTTTCGGCAAGATTAAAATTTTTAATTATTTCTTTGCGAGTGCTCTGTGTATGCACTTTCGGCAAAGAAAAATTAAAAAAAATTAAAACATTCTTCTTGTAAGTGATATCACGGCATTACGGAGACAAGCAAAACTAAAGTGCCATTCTGAAATTTTTATCATAGCCTACATATGATTTTTTACATCTCAAATTTTCATGATTTTTTGACCTTTTTTTGCATTTTGTAGAATTTATAAACACTTCACACGAAGATTTTTTGTGGCTTTTTTTTATGATTTAGATATCCGAAATTTTGGGTTTCTTGAATTTTTTCGGATATTAGAAATTTGAACACACACTAACATGAATATGGATTTTTAATCATTAAACTCCATTATTGATAGTCATGTTCAAATTTCTGTTATTTAAAAATTCAAGTAAACGTAAATAAAGGACCCAAAATATAACAAAAAGCCACAAAAATCTTCAAATTGTAACTAGGAGTTGAAGTGTTTAAAAATTCTACAAAAAAATTGGAGGCCAAAACAAAATGAAACTTGTTGAGATGTCGGGCATGGCATCATATGTAGAAGCTATGATAAAAAGTGAAGATTTCTCGTGCACGTTGTCAAGAAGATGCTTACAAACAGGACATCTCCATTTGCCTCTTGCCAATGCGTATACAGAGCACTTCTCGTCAAAGAAATAAATAAAAAAATTACAAAAATTTTGCCGAGTGCCGCCCAGGAGCACTCGGCAAAGTATTTTAAAAAAAAAATTTTTTGTCGAGCCAGATCCGAGACGCCAACAAAGAATTTAAAAAATAAAAAAATCTTTGCCGAAAGTGCCGATCCGGGGCACTCGCAAAGAAAGAAAAAAAACTTTTCAAAAAAAAAAATCTTGCCGAGTGCCTCCTCGATCCCGGCTTTCGGCAAAAGCCATGACGGACCTCCGGCGATCCTTTGCCGGCAACATCATTTTAAACGCCGCTACTTAGCCCTTCGCCCGCGCCACAGCGCCGCCATTTCGCCAGCTACCCCGCCGCGCCGCCGCCGCGCCGCCGCCGCCAGGCCACCGCCATCCGCCACATGCCATTCCGCACGCGCCCGCACACCACGCCATTCCCGCCATACTACCGCGCCACCCCATGCCAGCGCCGCCCACGCCTGCGCCGCAGCGCCACGCCGCATCGCCCGCGCCGTCGCCGACGCAGCGTTCAGCGCGCCCGGCGCCGTTGCACTTGCGCCACCTTTTGCCCGCTCCTGCACCCTGCCTGCCCCCGCGCCGGCCCGCCTTGCCCGGCGCCTGGCCGGCTGGCCGCCACATTAGCCGTCTGCACCGTGCCGCAGCCCTTCCAAGGCCAGGCCGACGACCCTGACCCGGCCGACCTGCGCCCGGCCGCGCCTTTTTTCCGGCCTTGCCCTGCCCCCGGCCGCGCCCCGTGGACCACCCGCCCCGACGCCATCCGTGCTCGACCCCATCCCTGACTCCGCCCGATCCCGACGCCGCCCGCCCCTACCCCGTCGCCCGTCAGGTATGCCTTCTCACTTATTATTGTGGAGGTAGTGGTAGTTGTAGTAGTATTAGTTGTACTAGTGGCAGTATTAGTACAACTAGTGGTAGTATTAGTAGTAGAATTAGTGGTAGTAGTAGTAGTAGAAGTAGTGGTAGTAGTAGTACAAGTAGAGGTACTACTTGGATATATTCTTCTACATGGATTGATATCCAAACTACATGGCTTCTGTTGAGCCATATGTGCTTGTCGGCCATCGTGCCGTTGTTTTTTGCAGGTTTTGGAAACCTCACCGTGCAGGGGAGGTTCTGCCGTTTTTTTTTGTAAATAACAGTATTTTGTTCCATTTTTGTAGAGAAGAGCCCGTCAGAGTTGAGTCGGAGTTCTCGCCACCGTGTCGGTCTGCCTGCACCGCGTCGTCTCGCCACTGCACCGACCCGCCACGGCCCCGCTAGCCTGACTCCATCGCCACCCTAGGTATAACCCCTCTTTTTATATCATTGTCGTAGATCGCGTAACCCAGTTAGGCGTCTCCCGTTCGAAAGAGATACGGTTGGAGGTATGCAGATCTTTGCATATCTATGACCGTATCTATTTCGGATTGTCCACGCTTTTTGGACAGCCCGCGGATGCGTAGATGGGTTAGTTTCCATGTTCTGCTCTAGTCCAGGGAGACAGACTTTTCGGCATCACCTCCTGTTGTTCTCCGGATACACACTCTTCTTTGGTAGGACGTGTATCCGGAGAACAAAGCGAGAAAAGGCCGCCAAAATTATCTCGGATAGGAGTAGAGCATGGAAACTAACCTCATCTACACATCTGCGGGTGGGATTAGGACCTATCCTCACCTATTAGACAGTAGGAACACCATGTACATGCAATTAATGGTTACATTACACTCGGCAAAGATTTCTTTGCCGAGCGCCGGGCACTCGGCAAACACAGGCACTCGGCAAAGGACTTCTTTGCCGAGCGCCAAACTCTCGGCAAAATCTATACACTCGGCATAGGCTGCCCGTGAAACGGCGCGCGTGCCACGTCCTTCTTTGTCGGCGCTGCGGTTAGGGCACTCGGCAAAGATTTTTTTTAATTTCTTTGAAGAGTGCCCCGGATCTGGCGCTCGGCAAATTTTTTTATTTTTAAAATTCTTTTGCGGCGTCTCGGATCCGGCGCTTCGGAAAGAAAAAATTTTTATTTTTAAAATACTTTGCCGAGTGCTCCAGGCGACACTCGGCAAAAGATTTAAAATTTTTTTTAATTATTTCTTTTTGCTGAGTGCTCTGTGTATGCACGGCAAGAGGAAAATTTAAAAAAAAAATTAAAACATTCTGCTTTGTAAGTGCACGGGTGGGCACTTTCGGCAAAAGACACCTACCTAGCCTTAGAGTGCCAAATGACACTTTCGGCAAAGTTTTTTTTTTTTTTTTTGGCCTCAATTTTTTATATGACCGTTTTTAAAGCACCGGGAACTCCTAGTTACAATTTGAAGATTTTTTGTGGCTTTTTGTTTATATTTTAGTTACTTTATTTACGTTTACTTGAATTTTAAACACGGAAACACGAAATTTGACATGTTTCGTGAATGAGATATAATGGGTTAATGATTGGAAATTCATAGTCACACACACTAACATGTGTTATCAATTTTCAATCATTAAACTCCATTATTCGGATATCACGTGCAGCTCAAATTTCTAAATTTTAAAAATTCAAGTAAACGTGAAATAAAGTAAACTAAATATAACAAAAGCCACAAAAAATCTTCAAATTGTAACTAGGAGTTCATATGTGGAGGCGGTGCTTAAAAAAAAGGCAAGATTTCAAAAAATTTGAGGCCAAAAACAAAAATAAACTTTGACATCTCACATGCGATATCACGTGTCATGTGGCACTCTAAGTAGTAGGTTTTTGCCGAGTGCCAATGACACTCGTGCACTCTAAGAAGAATGTTTTAATTTTTTAATTTTTCTCTTGCCAAGTGCGTACACGTGCAGGGAGCACTAAGCAAAGAAATAATTAAAAAAAATTTAAATTTTGCCGAAAGTGCATTCAGTGGAGCACTCGCAAAGTATTTTTAAAATAAAAATTTTCTTTTGCCGAGCGCCAGATCCGAGACGCCGCAAAGAATTTAAAAAAATAAAAAATTTTGCCGAGTGCCGATCCGGGGCACTCGGCAAAGAAATTAAAACAAAAAAATCTTTGCCGAGTGCCTCCCCGATCCGCACTTTTCGGCAAAGCCGCGGACACCGGTTTTTGACCGGCCGGGCGATCCTTCGCCGAGCAAACCAGCGCTAACGCCAGCCCGCCCGCTTGCCACATACCGCGCACCGCCGCCGCCGCGCCGCCGCCGCCCACCGCGCCCCTCACGCGCCACCATCGCGCCATACACCCGCGCGCCGCGCCGTCCAGCGCCTTCTTTGCCGCGCCGCCCGCGCCCCCATGCGCCCGCGCCCTACGCCATGCCGCCGCACCGCGCCATTGCGCCACGCCCGCGTCGCCGGACGCGTTTGCGCGCACCGCAGCGCCCGGCCGCCATTTTGTGCCCTCTTCGGTTGCCGTGCCCTTGCCCAGCGGCCGCCCTCGGCCGGCGCCGGCCATTGCCCGCACTGCCGCCTGCCCTACCGGCCGGCCTGCCCTGCCCCAGCCAAGGCCTCCCCGACCCGCCTGACGCCCGGCTGACCCGACCTGCGCCTTTTTTTTTTTCGGCCTTGCCCTGCCTTCATTGCGCGCCCGTGGACCACCGCCTGACGCCATCCGTGCTCGACCCCATCCCCGACTCACCGATCCCGACGCCGCCCGCCCTACCCCACCTACCCGTGCCGTCGGTATGCCTTCTCACTTATTATTGTGGAGGTAGTGGTAGTTGTAGTAGTATTAGTTGTACTAGTGGCAGTATTAGTACAACTAGTGGTAGTATTAGTAGTAGAATTAGTGGTAGTAGTAGTAGTAGAAGTAGTGGTAGTAGTAGTACAAGTAGAGGTACTACTTGGATATATTCTTCTACATGGATTGATATCCAAACTACATAACCTGTTGAGCCATATGTGCTTGTCGACCATCGTGCCGTTGTTTTTTTGCAGGTTTTGGAAACCTCACCGTGCGGGGGAGGTTCTCGCTTTTTTTTGTAAATAACGATATTTTGTTCATTTTTGTAGAGAAGAGCCCGTCGAGTTGAGTCGGAGTTCTCGCCACCGTGTCGGTCTGCTGCACACTGCGCGTCGTCTCGCCATCGCACCGACTCCGCCACATACCCGCTTAGCCTGACTCCATCGCCACCCTAGGTATAACCCCTCTTTTTATATCATTGTCGTAGATCGCGTAACCCAGTTAGGCGTCTCCTGTTCGAAAGAGATACGGTTGGAGGTATGCAGATCTTTGCATATCTATGACCGTATCTATTTCGGATTGTCCACGCTTTTTGGACAGCCCGCGGATGCGTAGATGGGTTAGTTTCCATGTTACGCTCTAGTCGAGAGAGCGGACTTTCGGCATCACCTCCTTGTTGTTCTCCGGATACACACTCTTCTTTGGTAGGACGTGTATCTGGAGAACAGCGGGGAGGTGCTGCCGAAATTTGTCTCGGATAGGAGTAGAGCATGGAAACTAACCTCATCTACACATCTGCGGGTGGGATTAGGACCTATCCTCACCTATTAGACAGTAGGAACACCATGTACATGCAATTAATGGTTACATTA
This sequence comes from Miscanthus lutarioriparius, assembly GCA_904845875.1. NCBI lineage: Eukaryota > Viridiplantae > Streptophyta > Magnoliopsida > Poales > Poaceae > Miscanthus > Miscanthus lutarioriparius. The sequence goes on along the minus strand of CAJGYO010000014.1, from coordinate 77,283,221 downwards.
CACTCGGCAAAGATTTCTTTGCGGCGCTGGCACTCGGCAAACACAGGGCACTCGCAAAGGACTTCTTGCCGAAGCGCCAAACTCTCGGCAAAATCTATACACTCGGCATAGGCTGCCCGTGAAACGGCGCCGTGCACGTCCTTCTTCGGCGCTGCGGTTAGGCACTTTCGGCAAAGATTTTTTTTTAATTTCTTTCTGCGAGTGCCCCGGATCCGGCGCTCGGCAAAGATTTTTTTATTTTTTAAAATTCTTTGCGGCGTCTCGAGATCTGGCCTTTCGGCAAAGAAAAATTTTTTATTTTAAAATACTTTGCGAGAGTGCTCACTAGGCGGCTTTTCGGCAAAAGATTTTAAAATTTTTTTAATTATTTCTTTGCGAGTGCTCCTGTGTATGCACTTTCGGCAAGAGGAAAAATAAAAAAATTAAAACATGTCTCGTTTGTGCAGAAGTGACGTGACAACGCGGCAAAAATCTTCCTCAAATTTTTATCATAGCCTACATATGATATCACGACATCTCAACAAGTTTCATGATTTTTGGACTTCAATTTTTTTTGTAGAATTTATAAACACCAGGAACTCGCTAATTTCAATTTGACATGTTTTGTGGCTTTTTTGAGATATTTAGTTACTTTATTTCCGTTTACTCGATTTTTACGGAAATTAGAAATTTCATGCACACACACACGAATAATGGAGTTTAATGATTGAAAATCATAGTCATCCATTATTGAGAGGCCCGTATCACGAGCGGCCCAAATTTCGGATATCTCGTTCACGAAACAAAATTCAAGTAAGTGTAAATAAAGTCTACAAAATATAACAAAAAGCCAAAATCAAAAATATTGAAATTGTAATATCTATGAGGAGGCTATGATAAAAAAAGATTCGCATAAAAAAATTGTCAGTCGATGCTTACAAAAATAAACATTTGCCATGTGATATCACATGGCACTTTGTGAAGTAGTGTTTTTGCCGAAAGTGCCACTTGTGCACTCATGCAAGAAGAATGTTTTAATTTTTAAATTTTTCTCTTTGCCAAGTGCGTACACAGAGCACTCAAGCAAAGAAATAATTAAAAAAATTTAAATCTTTTTGCCGAAAGTGTCCGTCCAGGAGCACTCGCAAAGTATTTTAAAAAAAAAAAATTTTTGCCGAGCGCCAGATCCGAGACGCCGGGCAAAGAATTTAAAAAAAATAAAAAAAAATCTTTGCCGAGTGCCAGATCTGGGGCACTCGGCAAAGAAATTAAAAACAAAAAAAAATCTTTGCCGAGTGCCTCCCTGATCCGGCACTCGGCAAAGCCGCGGACACCCGGTTTTTGACCGGCGGGCGATCATTGCCCAGCAAACCGCGCGCCTTAACGCCAGCCTTCCCCTTCGCCCGCGCCGCCACCGCCCGCGCGCCCGCGCCGCCACCGGCCGCCCCCGCCCGCGCGCGCCACGCCTCACGCCGCCCATACGCCAGCGCACGCCCGCGCCCGCGCCATCGCCGCGCACGCCCTGCCGCCCATCCGCCGCGCCGCGCCCGCGCCGCCAGCCCACCCGCCTTTGCGCGCTAACGCGCGCCTGCCGCCCGACGCCGCCATGTGCCCACGACCCCGCCACACCCGCCGCGTTGCCCGCGCCGCCCGCCGCCTTGCGCCCGCCTTACCCTCATTGCCCGTGCCCTCGGCCACCACCCACTTGTGCCGCCTGCCTTCAGCGCCTTCTGCCGTCCGGCTTCGTACCCGCCCTGCCCTTCGGCCGCCTCCACGCCTGCCGCCTGGCTTTTTTCCCGCCTTTTTGACCTGCCTGCCCGCCGGCGCCCGTGGACCATTCCTGACGCGCCATCCGTGCTCGACCCCATCCCCGACTCACCCGATCCCGACGCCGCCGCCCCTACCCCGTCGCCCGTCGGTATGCCTTCTCACTTATTATTGTGGAGGTAGTGGTAGTTGTAGTAGTATTAGTTGTACTAGTGGCGATATTAGTACAACTAGTGGTAGTATTAGTAGTAGAATTAGTGGGTAGTAGTAGTAGAAGTAGTGGTAGTAGTAGTACAAGTAGAGGTACTACTTGGATATATTCTTCTACATGGATTGATATCCAAACTACATGGCTTCGTTGAGCCATATGTGCTTGTCGGCCATCGTGCGTTGTTTTTGGTGAGTTTGGAAACCTCACCGTGCGGGGAGGTTCTGCCGCTTTTTTTTTGTAAATAACGATATTTTGTTCCATTTTGTAGAGAAGAGCCCGTCGAGTTGAGTCGGAGTTCTCGCCACCGTGTCGGTTCGCTGCACTGCCGCGTCGTCTCGCCATCGCACCGACCCGCCACGGCCCCGCTTAGCCCGACTCCATCGCCACCCTAGGTATAACCTCTCTTTTATATCATTGTCGAGATCGCGTAACCCGATTAGGCGTCTCCCGTTCGAAAGAGATACGGTTGGAGGTATGCGATCTTTGCATATCTATGACCGTATCTATTTCGGATTGTCCACGCTTTTTGGACAGCCAGCGGATGCGTAGATGGGTTAGTTTCCATGTTACGCTCTAGTCCGAGCAGACTTTCGGCATCACCTCCTGTTGTTCTCCGGATACACACTCTTCTTTGGTAGGGACGTGTATCCGGAGAACAGTGGGAGAATGTCCGCCAAATTTATCTCGGATAGGAGTAGAGCATGGAAACTAACCTCATCTACACATCTCATGGGTGGGATTAGGACCTATCCTCACCTATTAGGCAAGTAGGAACACCATGTACATGCAATTAATGGTTACATTACACTCGGCAAAGATTTCTTTGCGGCGCTGGCACTCGGCAAACAGGGCACTCGGCAAAGGACTTCTTTGCGGCGCCAAACTCTCGGCAAAATCTATACACTCGGCATAGGCTGCCCGTGAAGCGGCGCCGTGCCACATCCTTCTTTGCCGGCGCTGCGGTTAGGCACTTTCGGCAAAGATTTTTTTAATTTCTTTGAAAGTGCCCCGGATCTGGCGCTTCGGCAAAGATTTTTTACTTTTTAAAATTCTTTGCGAAGCGTCTCGGATCTGGCGCTTCGGCAAAAAAAAATTTTTATTTTAAAATACTTTGCCGAGTGCTCACAGGCGGCACTTCGGCAAAGATTTAAAATTTTTTAATTATTTCTTTGCGAGTGCTCTGTATATGCACTCGGCAAAGAGGAAAATTTAAAAAAATTAAAACATTCTTTTAGCAAGAGTGCACGATGTGCACTTTCGGCAAGAACACCCTTCTTAGAGTGCCATCTCCACATGTGATATCAACGATTATGTGGAGATGTTTTTGTTTTTGGCCTCAATTTTTTATGAAACCTTTTTTAAAGCACCGGGAACTCCTAGTTACAATTGATAAGATTTTTTGTGGTTTTTGTTATATTTAGTTACTTTATTTTCGTTTACTTGAATTTTTACGGAAATTAGAAATTTGACGCGCATGTAATGCGAATAATGGAGTTTAATGATTCGAAAATTGATAGTCCAAATTTTGTGTTATCCGCGTATCGAACGGACCCAAAATTTCGGATATCTAGTTCACACGAAACATGACTATCAATTTTGAAATCATTAAACTCCATTATTCGTGCAACGCGAAGTCAAATTTCATAAACTTGTTGAGTAAAAATTCAAGTAAATGAAATAAAGTAACTAAATAAAAAAAGCCACAAAAAAATCTTCAAATTGTAACTAGGAGTTCCCGGTGATATTTAAAAAGGCTTCACAAAAAATTGGAGGCCAAAAAAAAAAAAATAAAAAAACTTTGCCGAGTGTCGGGCATGGCACTCTAAGAAGAGGTGTTCAAATTTGAAAGTGCCACCCTGCAATTAAAGAATGTTTTAAAAAAAAAATTTTTCTCTTGCCAAGTGCGTACTGCAGAGCACTCGGCAAAGAAATAATAAAAAAAATTTAATTTTGCCGAAAGTGCCGCCCAGGAGCACTCGGCAAAAAATATTTAAAAAAAAAAAAATTTTTTTTAGGCGCCGGATCCGAGACTTTCGGCAAAGAATTTAAAAAAAAAAATCTTTGCCGAGTGCCGATCGGGCACTCGCAAAGAAATTAAAAACAAAATTTTTGCCGAAAGTGCCTCCCCGATCCGCACTTGCGCAAAGCCCGGACCCGTTTTTTGCCCGGCAGGCGCGCCTTGCGCCAGTAACGCCGGCCGCCCTTCGCCGCCCGCCACCGGCCGCCAGCGCATGCCCTTCCGCCGCCCGCCAGCATAGCCGCGCCGCCTCCGCCGCCCGTACGCGCCGCCCCCTAACGCACACCGCACATACCACGCTTCTAGGCCCATGCATCATCCATACCACCGCGCCGCTCGCACTGCCATACACGCGCACTACCCCATAGCGCCCTACGCCCACGCACCACACACGCCATATACACCCTTGCCACGCACACGCGCGTCGCCACCGCGACGCGCGTTGCCCGCCCCGCCCGCCCGACGTCACCGCGCCGCCTTGCCCTCATTGCCCGTGCCCTCGGCAGCTGCCCCTCGGCCGCCGCCCGCTGCCTTCGCGCCTACCATGCCCGGCCGTGCCCCTTCCCTTTCCCACACCACGCCCGCCGCCCTGACCCCGACCGACCTGCGCCCGGCCAGCGCCTTTTTCCGACCTTGCCCGCTTTGGCCGCGCCGTGGACCACCCGCCCCGACGCCATCCGTGCTCGACCCCATCCCTGACTCCGCCCGATCCCGACGCCGCCCGCCCCTACCCCGTCGCCCGTCAGGTATGCCTTCTCACTTATTATTGTGGAGGTAGTGGTAGTTGTAGTAGTATTAGTTGTACTAGTGGCAGGATTAGTACAACTAGTGGTAGTATTAGTAGTAGAATTAGTGGTAGTAGTAGTAGTAGAAGTAGTGGTAGTAGTAGTACAAGTAGAGGTACTACTTGGATATATTCTTCTACATGGATTGATATCCAAACTACATGGCTTCGTTGAGCCATATGTGCTTGTCGACCATCGTGTTGCGTTGTTTTTTGCAGGGTTTTGGAAACCTCACCGTGCGAGGGAGGTTCCGCCGATTTTTTTGTAAATAACAGTATTTTGTTCCATTTTTGTAGAGAAGAGCCCGTCGAGTTGAGTCGGAGTTCTCGCCACCGTGTCGGTCTGGCTCGCACTGCGCGTCGTCTCGCCCTTGCACCGACCCGCCACGGCCCCGCTTAGCCTCGACTCCATCGCCACCCTAGGTATAACCCCTCTTTTATATCATTGTCGAGATCGCGTAACCCGAGTTAGGGCGTCTCCCGTTCGAAAGAGATACGGTTGGAGGTATGCAGATCTTTGCATATCTATGACCGTATCTATTTCGGATTGTCCACGCTTTTTGGAGGCCAGCGGATGCGTAGATGGGTTAGTTTCCATGTTACGCTCTAGTCCGAGAGCGGACTTTCGGCATCACCTCCTGTTGTTCTCCGGATACACACTCTTCTTTGGTAGGACGTGTATCCGGAGAACAATGGGAGTGCTGCCAAATTTGTCTCGGATAAAGGAGTAAGCATGAAACTAACCTCATCTACACATCTGCTGGGTGGGATTAGGGACCTATCCTCACCTATTAGGCAGTAGGAACACCATGTACATGCAATTAATGGTTACATTACTCACGATACATATGTTAGAGGATGGATGACCGTCGGTGGATGTACACGGGCTGGAGAAGTCGAGTGATTACACCACGGAATGGATGAACAAGACCGATGCTTTCTTGAATAAATTGCATTTGGCAACGCTGCTAAAGGACATTGCCTAGTTTTGTGTCCTGCAGCAAATGTGGAAACAGGAGAAGGGTAAACAAGGTGGAAATGGGTAAACATCTTGTGAAGAATGGATTCTGGCGGACTACACCCGGTGGGTCCAAAGACACCATCAAGGCGGCCGCAACCTCGCCGGATACAAACAAGCATGGGTACGCGAATTGATTTATCTATTGTCACGCTTCGATGGCATCGATTTCTAATCATCGTCTTTGTCTTTCTCGCGATCGGCGTCACATAGTGGCGAGCTTGCTCGGACTTCGGGCATGGTGTATGGCCCACAAGGGTAAGGCGACGTCCAAGCGTCTCCTTCAACTGGAGGACCGCGCCGAGGCATACACGAACCCGACGCCCACTCTCGCATCGGTGAGTACATCGAGGTGGCGAGGTCGCTCCATGGGGCGGAACCACGATCCGAGCACCACAGGACTTCGATGGAGAGGCCGTCATGAGGGCGGGGCAAGGCAAGAAGCATGGGCCGGTTACGGCTTGGCGACGGCGTCATCGACACGGCCTCTACTCCCTCTCTCTCCCAGATCCGAAAGCACGAGCACGAGCGAGCCCGCCATTCGCACCACGACCGGCCGGCGCGACAAAGACCGGTCGACCTTTTCGAGGTTATTCTGTTTTACTCGTCATACATTGATCTTTACACACCTTAATTAGCTTTGCATTCTATGAAACATTGGAGTGAAATATTGCGGCCCGGCTAGAACAAGAAATGAAGGAACGTCGGGAGCTGGGGCCCGCTTGAGGCCGAAGCGGGCGGCGGCGAGCCCAAAGCGAGAGGTGATGGACATTACGGATTTTCTACAAGGGCTTGGGCAACGTATGGGCTTGTCTCTGCCACCTTGGCTGTTGGTTCCACCTCCGCCTCCGCGTCCTGCAGCTGCAGCTACTCCTGTGAGTATCAAAGTTTTTTACTTTCACTTGTGCTTTGCTTGTATGGCCTCTATCGTCCTAGATTAGCTATCAAAATAATTTTGTCTCACATGCAATCTTTTCTCCTTTGTGCAGTCTCCATCGACGGTGGTTGAATAATCCACCTCATGCACCTCTGAATGATGCACTGGCCTTCACCACAGTCAAGATGGCCGAGATGAGTGCATGTTGTATTTTTTACATTTGTTGTTCACTTGGTGATGGACTTGTGATGCACTTGTGGACTTTGATGAACTTGTAAACTTATTTGGATGGACTTGAGCACTTATTATTACATATTGTGATGGATGTGTTATGGGCGGATGGATGTGTGGATGGATGAGATATATATGTGATGGATGAGATATATATGCGATGGATGAGATATATATGTGATGGATAAGATATATATGTGATATATGTTTGTATGAATGTATTTGTCATGATGGAACGCAAAAAAAAATTATTTGCCGTTTTGGGTCACTTTGTTGAGTGTTGCACTCGGCAAAGGACCCCTTTGCCGAGCGCAATGGTCAAAACACTCGGCAAAGCTGGCAAAATGGGCGACCAGAAAACAGATTTTCCAGCTTTGCCGAGTGCTATGACTATAACACTCGGCAAAGAAATTTAAAAAAAAATTCAACTTTGCCGAGTGCACGGGTGGTGGCACTCGGCAAAGAAAATTTCCAAAAAAAATAAAAGCTCTTTGCCGAGTGTCTGCCGGGTTGACGCTCGGCAAATAATAAAAAAAAAATAAAAAATCTTTGCCGAGTGCCTGGAGGCTTGGCACTCGGCAAAGAAAATTTTCAAAAAAAAAATAAAAGCTCTTTGCCGAGTGCCTTCCGGGTTGGCGCCGCAAAGAATTTTAAAAAAAAGGCTTTGCCGAAAGTGCATGGAGGTTTGGCACTTCGGCAAAGAAAATTCTCAAAAAAAATAGAAGCTCTTTGCCGAGTGCCTCACGTGTTGGCACTCGGTAAAGAAAGTTTTAAAAAATTTAAAAAATCTTTGCCGAAAGAGTCGGCGAGGGTTGACACTCGGCAAAGTGACAAATCAACGAACCGGCGCCGTGGCGGTCGCCGCTCTTTGCCGAGTGTTTCGGGGCACTTTCGGCAAAGCCTTTGCCGAAAGTGCCCGATAAAATACACTCGGCAAAGAGTGCTTTGCCGATCAATTTTTTGCCGTGTGTGCTTTGCCGAGTGCCACACTCGGCAAAGGCTTTGCCGAGTGCAATATAGCCTTTGCCGAGTGCCTCAGGCACTCGGCGAAGAACCTGAATCCAGTAGTGATGCATGCGTTCGCAAGGCACGTGGACAGCAGCCTAAAACTAAACGTGCGTGGCCAATGCATGCAAGGAGTCAAGGACCGAGCTCTAGCTCTTTGGCAATACACATACATATACAGGCAAAATACTGAAATAGCTAGCTGTTGGATAATATGTACTAGTACTGGCAGATGTCTTGGATGGGATGGCCACACAAGTCAACATCAGCGCATGAATATCGCATGTCAACGCAGCGCTCTAGCCTGTGGGCAGGCTCACAGCTTCTTGTATATCAAGCATGCATATACCACTCCCACAGCAGCAGTAGTATTGTCCTTTTCAACAGATTGATTAATATATTGATTGTCTCTGCTGACTGGATGCATGCAAAGAAGGGTGCACTTTCAAGAATACTTTTTTTTTACTCCTTTCAAGAATACTTTTCTACGTTTTTTAGGGGCGTTTGGTATGGATTCTTGGATGGCTTCGGGAGCCGTACGTTTTATGGCTCCGCCAACCAAACGCAGCGCCAACAAATGGCTCCCTCCGAGAAGTCCCGGAAAGTGCGCTGACTGGAGCTGTTTTCCACAACCGAAGCCAAAAAATGTAGCTTCGCCCGGCTCCCCTCAACCTCCTGTGGACCCGGTATGCACCCATGGTCCAGTTTGCCCTGGCGCGCGCAGCCGCGTGGAGAAGGACCTCCGAGTCGGCGCAGGCAATGCCGGCGCGGGGAGGGACAAAGGCGAAGAGGCCGGCGGGGTGGAGCGGAGCCGGCGCGGGACGGAGCTAGAGACCGGCACCGAGGCGCTGGCCCTCACGGCTGCGGGCACGCGCGACGCCACCCTGGCTCAGCTCCTCAACTTCCTTGCTGCTCGGATTCCACCGGCCAGGCGGCCACCGCATCTCAAACAGCCAGGCGGCCACCGCAAGCTATAGAGTAAGGAGGAGAGAGAAATAGAGATAAGGCTCAACCGCACAAGGGCAAGCGTGGCCGCTGGTTGCTATCTCGTTGCCATGAGATGTAGAAAGAAAAGAAAAGAAAAAAAAAGAAAAAAAAGGTACAATGGACATTTTATCTCTTTGGACTACCAGGTGAATCTATTTTGCCAAATGGTCCAAAAAACTATATCAACTTCCCGAGCGAATCTGCTCCATACGTGAAGTCATAACTGAAGCTGTTTTGGTTGGAACCGTAGCTCTTCCAAATGGGCCCTTAGTACGACCAATGAGCTAGGCGCTAGCGCTACAGCTACAGCATGAATCATGCAAAGAAAGAACCCCGGAGAATACTACTCTCTCTCCATTTCAAATTATTGCCTCCATACCTCAATAATAAATCAAAATTCCTAGAGTTATCTTAGATTAAACTTTATTAAGATTAACCAAATTTATAGAAAAGAAAACACAAAGATTACAACACCAAACTAGTATTATCAGATACACCATAAAATATATTTTTATAATGTGCTTATTTAGTTTCATAAATATTTGTGTCTTTTTCTATAAATTTGGTTAAAGATAAGAAAGTTTGATTTAATACAATTTTAGGAATTGATTTATTTAGGAACAAAGGGAGTAAGTCATTCTCCATTCATTTTAAATTATAAGTCATTTTATCTTTTCTAGATACATAACTTTGGTATGTATGTAGACATAACATATAGTATCTAGGTGCATACCGCTATATATATGTACTTAGAAAAGCCGAAACGACTTATAATTTAAAATAAATAGAGAATAAACAAAGAAATTATTGTCAAAAGTTGTCCTAACAAAGTGAATTACGTCAGCTAAAATACTAATAAGAGCAACTCTATCGGTAGCGTTTAAATTAGGAGCGGCGAATAGGATTTAGGGCTTCCCTTATTATTTTAGCCCTCAAATAACTGGTCCAACTCCAGCAACAAACTCTGAATTTTGAGCCTCTACTCTCTTTCTTTCTCATAGGTAGGACTCTTCCGCGGTGGTAGCAATTTTCTTTTTTCTTTTCTCTATCCTCCCAGCGCCCACACAGTAGTTGTCCTACCGCTTCACCCAACACTTCTCTCAATCATGCAAATCCACTATGTGCCTTAGCGAGGGTGGACCGGATCGGAGCTCCAAAGTGAGCTTTGGCAGGAGCTCCTCCACACGAACAATGGCAGTTCCTTCGTCGGGAGCCAGCACGATTTGCATGGGGATACATAGTCATCATATCGGAACCTAAATGATTTCTAACACTACTAGAAAACAGATCTTTCACCCACTTCGATTTTAGCCTTTAGTCTTGATATTTTTTGCGTTCGGGACTAAAGGACTTTTAGTCCCGGTTCGTAATACCAACTGGGACTAAAAGTCATCTTTAGTCCCGGTTGGTGTCACAAACCCGGAGTAAAAGTTCACCAACTTTTAGTCCCGGTTGATAACACCAACCGGGACTAAAGGGTGACATTTTAGTCCCGGTTGGTGTCTTCAACCGGGACTAAAGGTCTTTTACCTGGGACTAAAGGTCTCCCACAAGTCTATTCAAAAGGAGAGCGCACATGACTCTGTCACAAGTGGTGTGCAGTTGAGTTGGTAATGTACCTACGCGCGAGGAGAGAGGTGTTGGGTTCGAATCTCACGTAGAGCAAGCGAGGCCTTGAGGATTTCCTTTATTTTTTTCTTCCGTGGGTGACCTTTAGTCCCGGTTCCCAGACCCGGGACTAAAGGTGTGGACCTTTAGTCCCGGGAATTTAGCCCCGGTTGAGAAAACCGGGATTAAAGGGCCTTCCCAACCGGGACTAAAACCCGTTTCTCTAGCAGTGTAAGTACCACTGTTTTTTCTAGAGGCGCCTCTATCAACAAAAAAACCGACGCCTCTATAAAGACCCACAAGGTTTCAGAGGTGTCTGAGATTGTCAACTTAACCGTCTCTAAAAATGGCCTCAATTTTCAATGGCATCTGAAAATCCAAGCCACCTTTGAAAATGACCATTTCAAGAGGTGGCTAGAAAGTAGAACTGTCTATGGCATTCCGAAAAAATATATTTATAAGGTGGTGGTTGTTCCCACCATCCACTCCTGTAAATGGCACCCGGAATATAAAATACCCCTTCTTCCTCCACAGGATAAAATATTGTACCTCGGGGCTCAAGTGCAACTCTGAAATTTCACATCTATGGAGGAGATTTTAATTTGCTCCTCATTTCCTTGAAGAAAGTGACTCTAGAAGGTAAGTTAATGACATTTCAAGCATCCTTTTAAAGATTAGTACTACAATACTTGATTAATTAGGTTTTTTGTTTTTTCTCTCCCTCTCCTTTTATGGTTTTGATAGTTAGAAGTGAAATTAGATCAAATCTTTGGAGTTTTTTTGGGTAAATTTTGTAAGGAAACAAGATCCTCCAATTATTTAGCACGCATGCCTTGATTTTAATGGTCTACTAGTTAAATTTTGAATGACAATCAAGTTTGGATCTAGAACTATTAGTGCGGCAAAAGTGAACAAAAATCCCTGGAAAAGTTCTCCCATTTCGGCTGGAAAAGTGCATAAGTGCAGCGCTTGAAAACGATGGTTTAGCGTTACTCAAAGTCATGCATCTTCGTCGTATATTTCTTTGACAAATGGATTCATCTAACAAATACTAATCGTTTCACGCACGAATTCCATTCGGCATGATTAGTCATCTTGCCTGCCATGCATGTATGTGACAACCTTCTGTCTGTCCTACTTCTCCGTGATGTAACATGTACCAGCCCACATCTTCCACGGCCATGGAATTGGCAAAAATCTCTTAGCCCATCCTTGGAATTGAATTTATTTTAATAATCATAATTGAGACACATATTAATTAAGCTAATATGGTTGTATACAGATTATATTTGTATACTATTGTTGACTATACGACAGAGATACTTACGTGTTGCATTTCTACCATATAGGAGTGAGTTGAAGAGCGTGTCATAAATTATAAAGTATAAACATAGAATGGTGATCTATAAAATCAATTTATATCTTCCACCCTATGAATCTAAGATAGACTTATATATGAACTTTGGAAAGTGGTGAAATGCCAAATTCCAAACCAAATACCCTAATTTATTATTAAGTAGATTTCAATTCCTCCAATGGAAGACCCAAACGGCCCCTTACATATATACTCCATTTCAAATTATAGTTCAGCTTTATTTCCTCCTGCTACGCATGGCATGACGACACACGTTGCAGGACTTTTTTGGATGCACGCATCAGCATGCAATAATGGAACTGTGCATTGTTGTTATCTCTTCACTTCAGTGTTGTACGAATTGTTGGGATGTTGACCGCATGGACGTCCATATCGAACCTTGAATGTGAACTGACCACCAACTGTGTGATTCGTATGTACTACGTGGTCCCTGTTGACACGTTTGTTTTGTTTTGTTTTAGGTGTCCACATATATGTATCTTGTGAACAGAGCTGATTAGGCACAGCGTACGCACTCAAAGTTGACGAACAATGCAAGCAGCTTCCTTTCGAGCTAATTCATTCCGTCCACATCACAGTACAACTTCAATTTTCTCAAGAGAAGTTATCAAATTTGGCCCACATACTTAGAAAAACTGCAAGAAGTACACCACATAGGAGGTATACACAAATACGGATCGGAGGTGTAGAGAAACTGTGGCAATAAGAGAACGAAGGCCACAAGTTAATGTCTCCTTCCTTGCATATAGGCACATGGGCCGCACAGGACATGTATGAGGAGAATGTTAGGCAAGAAAAGTGCACTCACATTCCTGTGCTCATCCGTTTAGTACTAGGCTAGAAAAAAAGAGCAAAAGTTCACCCACACCTCCTGAAAACGATGGACGGACTGACCGAACGAGCAAAGAGAGACTAGAGTACTACGCACATGCTGGTTCAGGATTATACTGTCATCCTCGTATTTGTTTTGGCCTTTACGTACGTCTTGATCGAGTGGCCAATTCAGCTGCTAATATTTTATATTTTAGGGTAAAGTATAATTTACACCCTCCAACTTTCATCAAAGTATGGATTTCAACCTCAAACTTCAAAACCGGACAACTTTGTCCCTCCAACTCTCGAAAAAGTTCAACTTTCAACCTTATGGGCGGTTTTATGGATGAACAGTAACTTTTGATATTTTCGGGAGCACCGAAATTTTATATTATTTTTTCGAGCATCTTAATGTCCTCAAATGAAAAAACTCAAAACTACAAAGTTGTAGATCTCATCGAAGTCTACAATTTACATATAAAATTTATCTTCATCCGACATCGTATTGAAGGGTTTTCTATTTTTTGAAATTTGAGTCTCATAACGCGATAAAATATGGTGCTGAAATTTTATATTATTTTTTCAAGCATCTTATTGTCCTCAAATGAAAAAAATTAAAACTATAAAGTTGTAGATCTCATCGAGGTCTACAATTTACATATAAAAATTATCTTCATCCGATATCGTATTGAAGGGTTTTCTATTTTTTGAAATTTGAGTCTCATCACGCGTGAAGTATTTTCTACAACTAATCTAATTGTATCTATCACACCTCATAAACATTAGTAATCTTTTGAAAAATATTTGGTCAAAGTTTAACTCCTTGATACATGAGATGTGTATTTATTTTAAGACAGAAAGAGTACGGAGTACGTACATCATCCATCTGCCTCCTCGAAACTTCTACTAAAACACTCGAAACTTGAAAGTTGTAGCAACATCTGTCTCCAAGAGGAGTGGCGCGACATCGGCAGACAATCGGATCGGATGGCCCCGCTCGCCCAGCTCGCACCCGCACGCTCCTGGCTCCCGCGATCAGCGCTCCGCAAAAAACAAGCCCCATCTTCGAGCGTCGCCCTCGGTCCTAGCTGCTCGCCCATACGCCCTACCACCGCCACTGTCCCGGAGTGGACAAGGTCTAGGCCGAGATCAACCAGGGTCCGGCGGATTCCTAGGCCAACGCGGCGTCATAGGCCGTGGTGCAGAGCCCCGGATAGGGAGTTAGGGACTAGGGAGCAGCAGCTCGCGTCTAGAGAGGAGGCAGGTGACGCTGGACGTGATGACCTGGGCGAGCGCCTTAAATCCTAAGACCTAACCACCGCAAGCGGCCTAATCCTCGCTCCTGCACCCCATCCTTCCACTTCCACCGCACGCACGCGCGGGCGGCAGATCGTGGCGGATCCAAATGCTGCTGCGGCTGCCGTGGTAGACTACTGGTAGCTGCTGCGACACGCGGCTGCTGGTTCGGTGCCTCTGGGCTTGGTCGCCGTGTCACTGTTGCTGCGCACGATCTGAGGAGTAGGAGGAGGACGGGATAGCGGCTTTGGCGGTGGCGGCGCCTGGGTGGGCTGAGAGGCAGGCGCGCGGCGGCAGTTATCGGCAACGCGTGTTCTGGGCCGCGAACCCGCCCAGGCTGCTGCTGGAATTTGGTGTGCGTTTGGTGTCCCGTGCCTTGTTCTAGTTGGTGGTCTGCAGGTTTTTTTGTGGTGGGATTTTCTCCACATCATCTCCGTCAAGGGCATCAAGGTCAGCCATCCGCCGTCCTCCACGGCTGTGATCTTCAGACTTCGATCAGGTAAAAATATGCAGTGTCGTTGCCAAGCCTGTTTGGGACAATGTCGTTGCCAAAGCTGTGCAAGAAAGTTCAGAATCATCTGTAAAAATCGTGAAATACATTATGAGTTCTGTGTGATTCTTGTCACTGAGTATGAAGAAGCTATTTAGCCATAACTTGAAATTTTAGGTTCGAAAGAACAAAATATTTATTCATACTACAGTTTTAAGCATTCAATTCCTAACTGAAGAATATAACCTGAATACAGTTCATCAGCACTGTAGAAGACATCTATGATCTAGCTGGTATAGATATGTTGCAGCTTTGGATTGGTAGATTTTGTTCAGCTCTGCAGAGAAGACACATAAGTGTTGTAGGAGTATCTGCACTCTGGATTTCAGTGAACCTCATTCAGGTACATTCCAAAAGATATGTTGCAGCTTTCAGTTCCTAATTAATAGAAGAGCATTTTGCCACAAAGCCACATAAGATCAATATATGTTCATGTTTCAGTTCCTATGTTATATGCCTCATAGTTGTGCTAATCAGATTCCAATGAATCTCCAATGAATAGTTAGTCTATTTGTAGTTGCTAAAATGAACATAGAGGCAATGGAATTATCGATGAACAATAACGATGACAGTGTGATCACGATAAGATCAGTGCTGGACAATATATAACAAGGTAACCACCAATGACTGAAATTGTTGCTCTTTTGATATATCTGCTCTAGCTGTCTTGTTTTCTAAACTTTCCAAGAACAATTTTAAATTAGTGTATCTGAATATCTGATGCTTCCTCTAGGAGTATGCTGTTCCTTACAGTAAATAGGCCAATTTAAATACTGAGATATTTTAATTGGGTGAAAGATCATATTAACCACAACTTTGTAGAAGTTCTATATGTTAGTTAAAAGTTCACCTGTGTATGCAAATGTCGAGGCTAGCCATATTGTACTGCCTATAAACAGTGACGGTACTGCCTTTATAGAATGACTGAATTAGTCTGTATGCATGCATGCATGATGTTTATAACTATATATTGGTTCTCTTTCACTTCTGTCAGTATCATCTTTAGAGTGAGGGTTCTATGAGGGTTCTTGTAGCGTATAAAAAAAGGACATCATGTCTAGCTTTTATTTTCCTTCTCTTTTTTTATGAAATGAACATGACACGTTTACATTTTCTTTTATCACAAACATAACTACAGTCCTACTTAATTTTTTATGTTTCAGTTCCTTTCTCCTTTCCTTTTCAGTATTAATTATCGGTTAGATGCAAACCAAATTGGTTCATTTGGGCTTGTACTCTTTATTTGAATATAGTACAATTGGTAATGCTTTTACCTTTGCTTAGGCCTTGACGGAAGAGCACGTTGCCTAGAAATCATGAACTTTTCTAGGTGAGCAACCTTATCATCTATCAAGTAAATATAAGAGCGAGCGACTGATAACAGATAGTGCTTGATGGTCAACTCTATTTATCGTAGGTGGTTTATCATAGTGGCGGACCTAGGATTTGAAACCAGGGTAGTCCTAGTCAAAAAAAAATTATGTGCAATACGACAAAATTCAAAGAAAAAGTTCAATAAAATAGCTATAAATTAACCAAATTGAGATAATACAATTGAAAGGTTCAAAACTTATATAAATAGATCCGAAACCTGCACAAATAGATTATACATAAGATAAGGTCTTACATAAATAAGAGATTACAATACAAGTTCTAGTTCAAGGCTTTTGCTTTGCACTTTCTCATTGCCATGAAAGCATGAACTATGTCATCCTTGCTTACAGTGGAGAATATATCACGCTCAATAAAGGTAACCAAACAATCATTTAATAACCTGTCACTCATACTATTTCTCACCTTATTCTTCACTAAACACAATGCAGAGAATACTCTTTCAACACTTGCTGTCGCCACTGATAAGATCAATACCAATTTAAGGACTAAGTATACCAAACTATAAAATTCATGTTTCTTAGTGTCAACAAGCTTGTTAGAGAGCAAATCCCTAACAAAATTTACATTCCGGTGCTCACTGTCCAAACCTTTACGGTCCAATTTCCAATCTACGACTGTAAACCTAAACTAACATTACTCAAGCATTTAGTTGAAGAACATCAGACCTAATAACAGATTAACAGCATAAGCACAGCCCAGATTTGTTCCTCGAAGGACGAAGCATACTGAACCAAAGTTGACGACGGGCCAGCTACAAGATTATATTAAAGAGCTTGGGTTGCAAGAACCAGCATTGTCCAGACGATTTTAGTGTGAGAGATAACTTCACCGTCTACTAGGTCTAAATGTACCCAGAATCTCGCGCCAAGCAGCCACCGGAAAGGCTACTGTTACCGGCGGCGGTCAATGCAGCGGCCAGGACGGATCTAAACCCCCAAAATCCGGACGGATCTCGGACCACGGACACCCAGCGAGCCTCCAAGTGAACAAATTGAGGAGGAAGAGAGATCTCCAGGACGGCAACTCACCAGGCAGTGCGTCCAGGACAGACAGACACAGACTGTGCTGGTCGGCGTTGGCGTGCCGTGGCCGGACTGGCGGAGAGGCAGAGCGGAGTGGCTGGCGCTGCCGCGCTGGACGCCTGGACGGCCGCTGGGCGCTGGCAGGGCGGGCCGGCGGGGTGGGGGCGGCGCCGCGGCGGCTCCGCTGCTGGCTCCTCGGTCGCGCGCGTGGCGCGCCTGACTCGTGACTTCGCGAGCGTTGGGAGGGAAGGGAGCGGAGACGGCTTCGCTCGGCCGCTTGCAATCTTGACCGGGAGAAAGAGGAGGAATGGGCCAAATTTTCATGGGCTGCGTGAGGTACTAAAAAATTTTTGGACCAAATTCCAGAGTAGTCCTGGGCCTACCTGGACTACCCATTAGGCCCGCCACTGGTTTATCAAAGAAACCGTTTGGTTCCTTAGGTTAATATGGCCCTGTTCGGCTGGCTGGAAAAACGGCTGATGCTGATGCTGATTTGTTGTGAGAGAAAAATATTGTTATTTCGCTGAAACGGTACGGCTGATAAGTTTAAGCGAACAGGGCCTATATCTGACAAGACATATGTACTGTGATAAGAAATCAGTTCATATGTTTTTCGAATTGTTACTTCGGAAAAGCTCACATCATATCAACTGAGTATTTCTTTTATAGAGAGTAAAACGAAAGGCACTTTGATATTTCTGCTCTAATTTACTTTTATAATATCTCTTATGAAAAAATACGCTGGTAATTATAATATTTTAGGAAAAACTACTGAAAATGCCTTTTATTACATACCAACCCACTACTACAATGCACAAGTAAATCAAACATTTAAAGCAGATGTAGCAGTAGGTACTCTATCCGGTGTCCTTTCTCTTGGGTTAGTCTTGTTAGTTGTCATTCTGATTGATGTGTGAGCTTGACCAATTTTAGTGGTCATTTGATATTTTTGTTTGTTCCCCGGATTAGCGGTTGTCAAGTTTTAATTTCACTCATTCATTCTTTATCACTTATTCAGGATCCTCATGTTAGAATCTGTGTGTTTTTCATTGGTGCTAGCCCTTAGTAACATCTCGTTTGTATCGTCCAATTGAGCATGGACTGCAGGAAGGAGAGCTACGTGGGAAGCTCAAATTCTGGTCCCATGCTCAAGCTGTTAACTTTTACTATGCTTGGCTTGAACGTTTTCTGCTACTACCGGTGACACAAAAATAGACCTTTTGCCTTTCAATATTTTAGTCTATCTGCCATTTAGATTTTGTGATATGACCTGTTGGCTGCTATATGTTAATATCTATTAGATCTTTATTGAAATGTATTTACTTGAGGTGGTGTTCTCTGGCTAGAGTTGCATCTAGGTCAATACTAGTTGAATCATCTCTTTGACTCTTTCACTAGCTGCAGGTTGATGATCACTGATATGTTCCTCAACCTTGAGGAGGTCAGAAATTGATTGGTGTTGCTGGCAGTCTTGCATATGTGGCACCTGAGGTTTTACAAGGAAATTACTCGCAAAAGGTAGATATATGGGCTGCCGGGGTGCTTCTGCATGTTCTACTGATGGGCAGTTTTCCATTCCAAGGAAACTCTGATGAAGCTATCTTTGATGCTATAAATACTATCGAGATTTTTTTTTCTCTTAGCAATCTTTAGATATAGACGCACAGTGAGGATGGCATGACTGCAGATTGGTATGTACCGGTGAAGTTCCAACTCTTGTTGCACAATTTTTTCTTAGCAAACTTTAGGTACAGTTGTACTAATATGCTGTTGCAGTCATACAGATAAGTTTAGTTTCCTGCTACTACTTTTAATCTTTGAAACTCTTATTACTCTATAGTCTGGGAACAAATAATTGGGTCTCATTCATTGATGGTCTAATACTCTAATTGGCTATAGTTGTAAAATATCTACAAATGTTTGCATGAGACAGTAAATGCCTTCATTTCGCAGTTCAGTTGCTTAATTGCTTAAAGTGACTTTTTCACCATTAGAAGGCACAACACATATCCTGAATATAGGATCAGCTTGGTTGTCAGTTTCTTTTTTTGAGGAAACTGGTTGTCAGTTCTTGTTCACCTTATTATCTTCTTTAACCAACATGAATAAACCAGCAAAGGTTAATGTTACCAATGGATCATATACTAATGAAACTACAGATAGTAGCAATGGGTACTCACCAGAGAAGCATCTTAAGGTTGACAGAAAATTTTTGCCAATACACTCAAGACAAGAAATGGTTTTCAGTGATGAATACAAGCCAATCAGCAAGCCGATCAAGAAAGTCGGGGAAGAGCTCCAGCCGATCAAGAAAGTCGAGGCATGTGTGTCTATTTTTCCAATGTACAACCTTGCCATACATTTGATTTGGATAGCTTGAGGTTCAGTTTGTAACCTTCTTCAGCATATTAGTCAAAATATAATGACTTTTTTGTTCATTTTAGTATAATAGTTTCGTCAGTGCTGAACCATCTAAGCTCCATCCATGGATATTTCCTCTCACATCATTGGTTACTGTAAGTCAACTCTTCAAAAATGCAATGAACCATATTCATGTTTCTTTCACATAGGACGTTGTGTACCTTGAAGGTATCCCTATTTCCATGGGTTAGTTGTATGGAACAATTATCTACCAGGACTAAGAAGAACTCATGTTCTAGAGATAGCATTCCTCTCATTCTAATTACAAATTATAATGGTGTTAGCCCGTGAGAACCAAAATTAAGCATTGAAAATTTCCAATTCATTGTATGTAGGAAATATAAAATGCATGGCCTCTAATTGTAGCATAATGTTTCCTTTTTCATTTCTCACACAACCATCACGATGAGCAAATAAAAGAATTTGGAAGCTGCACTTAGGCCTTTGTCTACCCACAGTGAGTGCTTAGTACAGCATGCTTGACAAGATACAAGCCTAGAATGTTGCGAAGTCAAGAAATATGAAAATCTTAATTGGAGAGTACAACACCTGTGAATTTGAAAGTTGCACTTAGGCCTTTGTCTGCCCACGATAAGTACCTAGTATAGCATGCTTGACAAGATACAAGCCTAGAATGTTGCAAAGTCAACAAATAAGTTGAAGGAAAATCTTAAGTGGAGAGTACAACACCCGTGAATTTGAAAGTTGCACTTAGGCCTTTGTCTGCCCACAGTGAGTACCTAGTATAGCATGATTGACAAGATAGAATCCTAGAATGTTGCGAAGTCAAGAAATATGTTGACGAAAAATCTCAAGGGTGGAGAGTACAACACGGGCATTTACCTAGTACGTATAATAGTCAAGAGAGAAAGAGTATATATAGAGACACTCCGGTAGTAAGATCGACACACATCAGTCCCTGCATAGCACATGTACATATATACATCGATCATCGATCAAACAGCAAGCAAATAAACTAACACAAATGGAGCTACTACTCTCTGACGAAGGTTTGGCCGTCCTTGTGCCCATCGTGGTGTATTGGGCGTATTGTGGCCTGCATGCAACGCTTGGCCAGTCCATGTATATGGACAAATACAGGCTGCACCCAAGCACTCATGAAGACAGCAAGAACCATGTGTCGAAGCGACAAGTCATCAGCAACCTCCTCAAGCAGCAGCTCATGCAGGTTGCCATGGTGGCCATGGTGATGATGTTCAAGGTACGTGCGTATAGTGTGTGTGTGTGTGTCATATATATATATATATATATATATATATATATATATATATATATATATATATATAGGTGTGTGTGTTTAAGATCATTATTATTGCATTGCGTGCCAGCATGCATGATTATATGGCTCTCTTTTTGGTACGGTTCCTTGCTACATATAATTGTTAGAATTGATCTCATCCGTCTTGACCCAACGGTCGAGACGGACCCCTTGACCGCGTCCTGATCAGGGACGTCCAACCATCTAGTGGTTGGTGGGCCCCCGTCGCACAGTGCATATAAAGAGGAGGTGGGGCAAACGGCTCTTAACACGAGGTTCACCGCCGCCACAGCCCCACTGTCCTAACCCTAATCTGATCCAGAGGGTGGCACTGTCAGCGGCGGGAAGCGCCACTGCCTCCACCACCGCCGGTCTCCACAGCTACACCAAACGTCGCTGCCCTAGCGCAGATCATCACCGGCGAACCAGCGAAGGCAGGGAGCTCCTCCGACGGTCAGATGCTCCTACATCTTCCTCTCTCTCTCTGTCTCCTACTCCCGAAGCAAACTCTAGGTCTATGTGATTCAGTTAGAAAAGAACTCACCCACTGGTTCCACTACTAGATGATCCAAACTAGCTAACAATGGTACCAGAGCAAGGTTTAGTATGTGGATCTAGATCGGGGAAAGAAAAGCAAATCGAACCCTAACCCTAGATGGGGTACGGGAAAAGTGGGGATGAGATTGAAACACGGTTTCAACAAAGAACCCTAACCCTAAAATCCCCAGTCTAGTTCGTAGATCTAGATCGGGGACAGGAAAAGAAAGAAAGAAAGATTGACCGATCCGGATCGGATCGGAAAAGAACAGACCGTAACCCTACCCCTAACTGTGATCTCGAATCAAGAAAGAAAGGACGGATTGAAAGGGGTTTTCTCCTACCTGGGGATCCCCTGTGCCGTCACCACCACCTGCCGTCGCACTAGACGCCGCGTGGGGAAGAAGAACAGTCTCTAACCCTAACTGGGTGAAGTTGGAAGGGGCTCGACTTCAAGACCGCTTGATCCGAACCCTAAACCCGCGATCAGATCTCGGGGAAAGAAATAGAAAGAAAAGAGAGAAGAAGGTGATTCAAATCGATTCGAAATTTCACCAAACCCTAACCCTAGAATCCCCAAATCCCAGCAAAGATGAGAACGAACACAGGGTCCTACCTGGGCCTTCATCCCACCGCCGGCATCGCCACCTTGCAGGAAAAAGACTGCGGCATCGGCTCTCGCCGGTGTGCGGGAAGACGGCCGAGCTACGCCACCGCGCGGGCTCGGTCTGCAAAGGGCACCACCGTGGCTCTCCTCGACGGTGCCGCACGCGCGCGCCGGCGAGAGGTTCTGCGGCGGTGCCGCCATCTCCACTTCCTCCTCTAGAGCGCGCATCGCGCATGCTTCACCGGCTTTGACTCTTTCGGCGCGGATGAGAGAGAAGAGGAGGGAGAGAATGAGGCTAGGGTTACAGGGGGAAGCTCCGACCCGGTGATTTTGTTCGCCCTAGATGCGCGCTCGGCCGTCGGATGCGCACGGACGGCCGAGATCTAGCGGGCTGCATCGCTCAAGGCCCAGGAAGCCATGTGCCATGGCGTTTTTGGCCCAGCCCACATTGCGGCTCTGGGTGGTAGAAGGCTGTGCTGGCGATGGGAGCAAGGCCGGGCTGGATGCCGTTTTGGGCCGAGCCAGCTTCTACTGTCTTGGGTCGAGAAAAGAAAAGAATGAGCCCGGGCCGTATCTCCGGTTGGGCCGAATGCACAGTGGTGATTAAGAATTGTTTTATTATTTTTCAGGAGCAAATTTTGATGATTTCATTCAAAGAATGATTTAAAACCTCTGATAATTTTTGCACCAACGTGTTAGAATTTTCAAAGAGTAGAAAAGTACATAAAATGCTTCTGAAAAGTAGGAAAAGAAATTTTGTCGAGTTTTCGCTGCAAAGTTAAAGGTTTATTGTCTTCTAATTTGAAGAGCGGTTATAGTTATTCAGTAAATGATGAAAAGTTTATCCTCCAGTTAAAATTGGAACCAGCTGAAAAAAAAAATCATTGGAGGAATAGTCTGTTGATAGTTAAGATAAATTATAATATTGTTATTTTCTGACCAACGTTGATGATAACAATATTATAAGTTTAAGTTTAAAGTTAAATTATGGTATTGTTATTTTCTGACCAACGTTGATGATAACAATATTATAATTCTATGAGTTTTATGTTTAAAGTTTAAATCTCCGATGAATTTTACATCAAAGTGACCAATTTTTTAGAGAAAAGATAAAGATCAAGGAATGCTCTTAAACTAAAGAAATGTATTTTCATGTTTCCGCTGCAATGAAGTTGATTGTCTTCTAATTAAATTCGAACCAATGGGAGAATTTAATTTTGAGGAGCAGTACTATGTTTTCAAGATTATTGAATTTCTATACGTTAATTCCATTTCTGCCCAACGGTGATGTGGAATTAATGTAGAAGAATGATGTTTTATTCTATTTCTGCCCAACGGTGATATAGATAGAACATAAAGATTTCAAAGTTTAACGAGCATTATTGTTGAATATTTTTTCAGACAAAAGACCTCCATGCTTTCATTCTTGAAGGCAGTAAGAGAAATGAGCTGGGTACTTATGACTCAGATGATGAAATGCCTAAGGGCAAGTTATGTATGAAAGAATGCCATTGTTTAAGAGACTATGTTCTCTTTAAAGAATGGCTTCAAAAGAAAAGAATTCTAGGATATTGATCCAAGAAAAGAGATAGATCAATGAGAGTCTTCATTGAGAAATGTCTTTTATGTACTCTCTGTGAAGAAGATCTTAATTTTAGTTTCACTTATGAGAGTTGTAAAAGTCATATACATGGATTAAACATGTGTGTTAAAAGAATATTTGGATTTATTTCTGAATTTGATGATTAAACACGAGCCAATCCTGGCAATTATGTCCGTTCAAGGGAATTATCTCGTATGGCGGGAAAAGGTTGTGACAGTACCCGCATGGTAGGAAAAGATTGAGAAAATACCCGCATGGCGGGGTAAAGTTGGCATAGTACATATGTTAACCAATCCTGCATGGCGGGAGAGTTTTGGCATAGTACTTATCCCGCATGGTGGGAGAAGGATGTGATGACTCATGTGCTCTAAGTGTATCCCGCACATGGAGAGAAGTTTGAGGTAGCTTTTATGCTATCCTAGTATTGACCGTACACTCTGATTGTGTCATGGTCATTAAGTACTCAATGAGTTTAAGAACAAAAGAAAGTTGCATGTGAACCAAAAGATAAGAATGATATGCAAGCATGACTTGCAGAAGTATTGATAATAATAGACTATGTTGAGTTTTGAAGTGTAATGAGAAAAATATACTCCCATACGAATTTTGTTTGCATGATGTAATCATGTGGATGAAGTAAGTAATCAAAGTTTCCTCATTCACAAGAGTTCTGAATGTTTCGAAATTGTGGTAGAAAAGTTCATACCACATTTCGAGGGGGAGAAAATATAAGATTAATTAAGAAAGACAATTAAGAAAGATACTTCCCCATACTTCAGATAATGCAATGCATACTATGCATTGAAGGTAAAAGTGGTCTATAAAAGATGATTGTGATCGTTGAGGGAGTAAGACGGTCATAATAATGATACCCCTAAAGTAAAGAAATAGCTAAATTCCTAAACCTTTTTATAGTTCCGATAGAAAGATAGCATAGTCGGCTAGTATTTATACTTGACGAGTTCAGAGTTATCAAGGCGGTGCTAAACGCGCCATATGAGTTTTTAGCAGATTAAACCCAAAATAAGAAATTTGAAGATACACCATCTTTACAGAAGATGGAGTAATCTGGGGGGAGCATGGTATGTAGATACCTAAGGCTTGAATAGAAGTGGGATTACATTTCCACTATAGTGTTTTTTAGAGCAACAAATTGCTTAATACATGTTGATGTTGTATAAATATACAACACCTGATGTTAGCTCTTAAAGAAGATGAATAAGTAAATAAGGATCTTATAATACAGGAGGCTATAGAACAATTGCCTTTTGGAAATGAAGAGTAACAATAGCCCCATATGAAAGAAGTGCCATGAGGCCCCAGAAGGTCTCAAAGAATAAGAAAATCAGATATTTCTGGTGACTAAGAAGTCAATGTTAAGAAAGAAATTCAAATAGAGGATAATTCCACCACATTTGAAAAAGCCATGAGAGGCGTTCACTCGTCTAAATGGCAAGAAGCAAAGGAAGATGAAATGAAATCGATAAATACCAACGATGTTTGGGACTTAAAAGTAATTCCCAATGGAGCCAACACAGTAGGCTGTAATGGGTCTACAAGACAAATGTGACTCCAAAGGAAATATGAAAAGCTATAAAGCGCCACTTGTGGCGAAATGATTTACACAAAGAGAAGGAATAGATTATAATAAGTTTGCAAGGATTCTTTTAGAATCATAATGGTATTAGTGGCACATTACGATTTATAGTTACATCAGAAGGATGTAAAGACACATTCCTCAACGAGGATTTGTATGGAAAAGTTTACATGGCATAACTCAAAAGGTTTTGTCGTGGAAGGAAAAGAACGTAAAGGGATGTTGCCTAAAGAAATTCATTTATGGATTAAAGCAAGCTTCAAGACAGTGGTTCTTGAAGTTTGATAGTAGAATAAGAAAGTTTAGGTTTTAAAGAGAATGTAGAGGACAATTGTATTTATGCAAAGTTTAAACATGGGAAATTTATTTTCCTAATCCTACATGTGGGTAGCGCCTTACTCGCTAGTAGTGGTGTTAATCTACTGTTGGAGAAGAAGCAGTTCTTGTCCTCAAGTTTCAATGAGAATGGTCTTGGTAAAGCATCAGTCGTTCCAGGAATTGGAACTTACCGAGATAAAAGGAAAAGGGGTATTAGAACTATCTCAAGTGTATACTTAGAGAAGATTCTAAAGAAATAAAGTATATATGTGAATAAACCTGCGCCTGCTCCTATAGTCAAGGGTAATAGTTTTTGGAACTTTCAGTGTTCCAAGAATAAATGTGAGATCGATCAAATGGACGTCCTATATGCTTCAGCTGTTGGAAGCTTACTGAATGCTTATAAGCAAGAACTTACCCTTACACAGTTTATGTATCCGGGATGTTTTTGGCAGAAGATCAGTCCAGATATAGATCACTGGAATGGAGTTGAGAATGTTTTGCAATTGTGCAAAGATTTATAGGCCTCATGGTGAGTAAGAAAGAATAAGTACTCTCAAATAGTTATGGGTACAAAAGTTAAATTTTGGCGAGATGTTTAGTGAAACCCACATAGTAGCTAACACTCGTAGTTGGAGTTTTATTGTGGAAAAGCTCCAAAGAAACAGTTGTGGTGTCATCAAAGATGCATACCCATGGTATAGCTTGTTATGAGGCTTAAGGACAGGCGAAATGGTTAAAGGAACTTACACCCGGAATTGATAATGGTATACGACAGCAATAACCATTTAAGAAGTTCGCTTCTATAACAACGGGTCAAGTGTGCTGCCAAACACATTGACGTTAAAGTTATACGTTGTGAAGGAGAGTCCGGAATCATACTAAAAGTATTGAGCATATAAGTAACAAGCAAGTGCTTGCAGATCCGCGTACAAAAGGCTTACCACCCAGTGTGTTTAGAGAACACACAGTCGACATGGGTTTATGGTATAGCCTATGATTTCCGGACAATAAAGGGCCCAAAAGTTAAAGAATCTGTTTCAGAACAGAGACGTGTATTGTAGCTGTTAAGTCTATCGGCGATTGACCGTGACGATGAAGCATGCTCTATGCACTAATCCGTGATGGAACAAATAAAAGTGAAAGGGATTAAAGTCAAAGTTTAAAGTTAAAGTATGAGTTGAGATCAAGGGGGAGAATGTTAGAATTGATCTCATCCGTCTTGACCCAACGGTCGAGACGGACCCCTTGACCGCGTCCTGATCGGGGACGTCCAGCCATCTAGTGGTTGGTGGGCCCCTGTCGCATAGTGCATATAAAGAGGAGGTGGGGCAAACGGCTCTTAACACGAGGTTCACCGCCGCCACAACCCCACTGTCCTAACCCTAATTTGATCCAGAGGGTGGCACTACCAGCGGCGGGAAGCGCCACTGCCTCCACCACCGCCGGTCTCCACAGCTACACCAAACGTCGCTGCCCTAGCGCAGATCATCACCAGCAAACCAGCGAAGGCAGGGAGCTCCTCCGACTGTCAGATGCTCCTACATCTCCCTCTCTCTCCCTATCTCCTACTCCCGAAGCAAACTCTAGGTCTATGTGATTCAGTTAGAAAAGAACTCACCCATTGGTTCCACTACTAGATGATCCAAACTAGCTAACAATAATTACATTTTGGGTAATTGGCCGAGAGGGGAAGCTAAATTTGTGGAATGGGGATCAGAGAAATTGGCACTCGTAGAGAACATACTTTTGGTTCAAGGCTTTAGTCCCGGACATTTTTTGGTCCGGGACTAAAGAAAGGATTAGTCCCAGTTGGAGCTACCAACCGGGACTAAAGTCCCCTGCCCAACGGCAAGCGGCGTAGCTTTTGCAGGAGGGGAGCTTTAGTCCTGGTTGGTGGCTCGAACTGGGACTAAAGGTCACCATCCGGTCCCGGTTGGAGCTACCAGCCGTAACTAAACCTTTAATCCCGGTTGGTGGCTCCAACCAGGGCTAAAATTCTACCAGTAGTTTGGGTTTATACCACAAACCGGGACTACGTGTCCTAGGCTATATACTCCTTCTTCCTCCCCCAGCCCGAGCCATTTCAAGCTCTCTACCTGCTCTCTGTTCTTACTCGTGGAAGGAGTTCATGCTTGCGGGATTGGTGAAGACTTCATTCCTCCATCCATTCTTCGGTTCTAAAGGTTACCAATTTCATCCTCCTATGTTTCATCACTAGCATGGCTCATTTCATGGTCTATAAATAGAGAAATTTATGGTTTTTTAGATTGGGAATTATGGTGGATTTTTTTATTTATATACCATTTGAGCTCGAAATCACTTGATAGTATGAATATGAAGATGAAGGAAGCTTACAGTAGTTCATCAAAACTAGTATGCACCTTTTATTGTCTCATTTCATGGTCTAGAAATAGAGAAATTTTTGGTTTTCTAGATTGGGAATAATGGTGGATATTTTTTATTTGTATGCCATTTGAGTTCAAAATCACTTGATAGTTTACATATGTAGATGAAGGAATCTTATAGTAGCTCATCAAAACTATTATGCACCTTGCTTCATTTTATGGTTTAGAAATAGAGAAATATAAGGTTTTTTAGTATATATAGCTCATTTAATTGCATGGTTCACAAAATCAGAAATTTATAGTAGTTGATGAAAATGAGTATAGAGAGTCATAGATGGCGACTGATTCCGGGTCCTCGGCCTCGCATGGGGTCCCTAAGCGACTGAGGCCGGACCCCTCTCTCATTGCATGCGGCAAGTGTGGGCAGAAGACTGTGAGGGAGTATAGGGTGAAGAAGAAGGGTCCCAACCAAGGGCGCATCTTCTACACATGTCCGAATCATGAAGTGAGTTATTTTTTATTATATTTTGTTATGGTTTGTAGCCATTTTTCATGATGATTTTGATTAAAGTTCTTGATTTGTTGTTATAATTTCAGTGAGATGGTACTGGATCATGAGACGGTTGGTACTGGGAGGAAGAGTATATTGAGCACGTCCAAAAATCTCTTGCAAAGGCGACTGAGGTGACCGATGAGAGTGCACCTTTGTATGATGAGGCAATAAACCAGTAGAAGAATGATCTGTCTGTTTTAGTTGGAATTGGTCGTGAAATCCTTATTCTGCTGAATTGCATTGTAGGTTTAGTTTGTTTAGTGCTATTTGGGATTATCGACATTGTATCAAGGGTTTAATAAATTAATGTTCGAGAGTATGTGAAACAGTTGTGTGATATATGATATTAATTAATCATGTTGATTGATGGATATTTTGGATGTTTTAATTAACTACTGATCATGTATGTTGTATAATATGGGTTATTACAAGTTTTTGATGTGGTGTACATCATGTAATGCAGATGAACCGGCAATGGATGTACAATGCAGACCGCCGCTCCCTAGAGTTCATTAGGGGCATGCATGAATTCATAAATGTGGTCAAGGCAAACACGCGGAATGGTTTCATGTGCTGCCCATGTGTTCTATGTAAGAATGAGAAGGATTATTCTTGCTCAACGATCCTTCACGAACACCTGTTTACATTGGGTTTCATGCCAAACTATATTTGTTGGACTAAGCACGGGGAAAGAGGTGTTATAATGGAAGAAGATGATGAAGAAGAAGGGGATGATGACAACATTATTATTTTTGGTTTTGCTGAACACGGTGCCTTTGATGATACTACAATGGGGGAAGCTGAAAAAGAGGTAGCGGCTGAAGAAGAGGTAGCGGCAGAAGATGAGCTCGCTGATGATCTTTGTCAGGACATCCGTGATGCATAGAGAGACTATGAAAGTGAAAAGGAGAAGATCAAGTTCAGGCGCATGCTAGAGGATCACAAGAAATTGCTATACCCGACTTGCGAAGAGGGGCAAAAAAAGTTGGGTACCACACTTGAATTGTTGTAATAGAAGGCAAAGAATGGTGTATCCGATAAGGGATTTGGGGAGTTATTGACTATCACAAACAAGATACTTCTAAAAGCAAACAAATTGCTCGCCATTACATACACAGCAAAACAGGTCATCTACCCTCTGGGATTAGAAATCCAGAAGATACATGCATGTCCTAATGACTACATCCTCTACCGTGGCAAGTATGAGAATTTGTATGCATGCACGGTATGTTGTGCATCGCAGTATAAAATCAGGCGAGATGACCCTAGTGATGTTGAGGACGACGGTGAACATCCCAGGAAGAGAATCCCTGCCAAGGTGATGTGGTATGCTCCTATAATACCACGCTTGAAACGTTTGTTCAGCAACAAAGAGCATGCAAAGTTGTTGTGATGGCACAAAGAAGACCATAAAGTAGGCGATATGTTGAGACGCCTTGCTGATGGGTTCTAGTGGAGAGCAATCGACAGAGAATTTCTAAAGTTTGCAGATGACGTAAGAAACTTAAAGTTTGCTTTAAGTATGGATGGCATGAATCCTTTCGAGGAGCAGAGCAGCAGTCATAGCACTTGGCCTGTTACTCTATGTATCTACAACCTTCCTCCATGGTTGTGCATGAAGCGGAAGTTTATTATGATGCCAGTGCTCATCCAAGGCCCAAAGCAACCTGGAAATGACATTGATGTGTACCTAAGGCCATTAGTTGAGGAACTTCTACTTTTGTGGAGCAGCACAAGTGTACGTGTGTGGGATGACTACAAACAAAAACACTTTGACCTGCGAGCATTGTTGTTTGTAACAATTAATGATTGGCCTACTCTTAGTAATCTTTCAGGACAGTCAAACAAGGGATATAATGCATGCACGCACCATTTTCATGACATAGAAGGTATATTTTTGAAAAAAATCAAAAGGTCGTGTACATGGGCCATCATCGATTTCTTCCATTGAATCACGCCCTAAGAAAGAGAGGCAAGCATCTTAAAGGTAAGGCAGAGCGCCGAACAAAACCTGATAACTATAGTGGTGAGGATGTATTCAATATGGTAAAGGATGTATAGGTAGTCTTTGGGAAGGGACCTGGAAGCCAACCTATTCCAAATGATGCTAACAGACACGCACCTATGTGGAAGAAGAAGTCCATATTTTGGGAGCTACCCTACTGGTAAGTCCTAGAGGTCTGCAGCTCGATTGACATGATGCACCTGACAAAGAATCTTTGTGTGGACCTGCTAGGCTTCATGGGTGTGTATGGGAAGGCTAAGGACACACTGGAAGCAAGACAGGACCTGCAGTGTATGAAAGAACGAGAGAACTTGTCGCCAGAGAAGGTAAATGATGGACACCAGTTCTTAAGTCCTGCCAGCTACACTCTTAGCAAAGAAGAGAAGGAAATCATGTTTGAATGCCTAAACAGCATCAAGGTCCCATCTGGCTTCTCCTCAAATGCAAAGAGGATAATAAATGTGGTAGAGAAGAAATTCCTAAACTTAAAGTCTCATAACTGCCACGTGCTTATGACGCAATTGCTTCCGGTTGCATTGAGAGGGATTCTACCTCCAAATGTACGATTAGCCACCGTGAAACTATGTGCATTCCTCAACACAATTTCTCAAAAGGCAATCAATCTAGTGCATCTAGCAAAGCTATAGAATGACATGGTCCAATGTCTTGTCAGCTTTGAGTTGGTGTTCCTGCTATCCATCTTTAATATTATGACGCGCCTCCTTGTTCAGTTGATCAAAGAGATTAGTATTCTTGGTCCTGTGTTCCTACACAATATGTTCCCCTTTGAAAGGTTCATGGGAGTTCTGAAGAAATATGTTCACAACCGTACTCTCCCAAAAGGAAACATAACCAAGGGCTATGGAACAGAGGAGGTCATTGAGTTATGCATTGATCTTATTCCTCACCTTGACCCGATTGGTGTTCCTGAATCACGACATGCGGGGAGACTAAGTGGAAAGAGAACACTAGGGAAGAAAGCATATATTGACAAGGAGGATGATTATTTCTATAAAGTACACTACATCATTCTACAAAACTCCTCCTTGGTGGATCCGTATATCGAGGTACACAAAGGACATTGTACGATCTGAATTCCCTGGGAGGACTGAAGCCTGGATAACGCGTCGGCACATGGAAACTTTTGGCGGTTGGTTGCAAAAACGATGTCAGGGTGATGAGAGTCTGGATGAGCAACTGTACTTATTGTCTACGGAACCATCTTGGCATATCCTGACACACAAAGGGTATGAGATAAATGGCAATACATTTTACACGATAGCCCAAGATAAAAGGAGCACCAACCAAAATAATGGTGTCCACATAGATGCCACAGACCCAAATGGGAATAAGGAAACATATTATGGCCACATAGAGGACATATGGGAACTAGACTATGGACCTTATATTAAGGTCCCTTTGTTTCGGTGCCAATAGGTGAAGGTGACCGGAGGTGGGTAACAGTGGACCATCAGTATGGAATGACAACAGTGGACCTCAACAATCTTAGGTACTAAGACGAACCATTTGTTTTAGCCAAAGATGTGAATTAGGTGTTCTATGTGAAGGACATGTCTACCAAACCGAAGAAAGGGAAAAACAATGACAACGACTCAGACAATGAGCCAAAGCGTCACATAGTTCTTTTAGGGAAAAGAAACATCGTGGGAATCGAGGATAGGTCTGATATGTTAGAAAATTATGAAAAGAATGACGGAATTCCGCCCTTCACAATAAACAGTTATCCAAGCATCCTACCAAATAATGAGGACACTTCATGGTTACGGCGTGATCATAACCAAGGGACATACGTCAAGAAGAAGATCATTGTTGTTCCCACTTGATATAGTGATGTATTAGACCTATTATGTAATAATTGTGACTTTAGATTTTTCTATCATGTTTTCATATTTTCTATGGTTTAAATGAATTTTTTGCTTGACGGTGGATTTCCTGTAGAGAATGTGTGATGAAAAACCAAATGATTAATGTCAATAAGTTGTGAAAACTAATTTTTTGTCGAAAAACAATAGTTTTAATGATTTTAATTAAGTAGTACTTTTTTGCATGGTAAAAATTGTGATTATTATTTACACTATGTTAAATATTTATACAGTAAAACAAAAGAGTTTAGGTTATAGATTTTTCTTGTGTACAATAATGCAAAATTAGGTCCAGGAAATTTTTTGTAATTTTTTGGCTAATATTTTATTTACTAGGCAATTAACAACTCTCTGCATATTTATATAAAAGAAATATATAAAAAAAGAAAAACTTCTAGAAACTGGCGGGAAGCCAAACTGCAGCCCACCTTTACTCTCGGGTGGATCAACCACTCGGGAATAAAGATGGGTTGTGTTTTCGTGGCCCGTCAAAATTCCCTTTACTCCTAGGCCGTGGCTGCACTCGGGACTAAAGATCAGACTTTTAGTCCTGGTTCTAACCATCACCCGGAACTTAGGACCTTTAGTCCCAGGCTGTGGCTTCACCCGGGACTAAAGGTCAGACTTTTAGATCTGGTTCTAACCATCACCCGGAACTTAGGACCGTTAGTCCCAGGCTGTGGCTTCACCCGGGACTAAAGGTCCCCCTATATACCACCTCCTCTCTTTCCCCCTCCATCATCTCTTATTCTTCGCCAAGAGCCATCGCGCCGCTGCTGCTCCTCGTCGCCTCCAGCACCACCTCCACACACGCGCACCTCTCTCGCCGTCTCCGTCGGTGGCCCAGCTCATGCCTCTCCCATCCGTGCGCGACACCCAGATCCAGATCCACTGCCGTTGTCCTCGCCCTCGCCCAGATCTGATCTGGAACCACCTCCGTCGTCGTCCAGTCATCCTCGCCACCTTCGTCGATCCTTGTCCTTGTCATTGCCGGCTCCACGCGCCTGCCTCTAGCATTGCCTCATCATGTGCGCGCTTCGTCCCCAGCTCGCACGAGCGCGCCTCCTCTCTCCGGCCAGCTGCTCGTCCCTCGTCCTCACCGAAGTGCCTCATCATCACATCCATCACCGCCTCGTCACGCGTGCGTTGTCCCCGGCTCCATGCGCACGCGTGCCTCGCCGTGCGCTCATCGTCCCCCTCGCCGGAGCGCGTCTTCCGCATCTCATCATCTCTGATCGACGATCTAGCACCGCCTCGTCTTCGTGCCATCCTCGCTCATCACCCCACCGGCCTCACCTCGAGCTCATCATGCCCCACCAGCCTCGCCACCATCGTTCGCGCGTGCCGTATGTCGGCGTCCTCTCCTTCCTCGTCCTCGTTGGAGTTGGTGAGTATATAGTGTATATATGTGTGTGATATAATGATGATCATGCTGTACATGTGTGTGAGTGATGATCAGTAAACTGTGTGTGGAAGTGAGTGAGTCAGAGTGAGCGAGTGTGTGTGTGATGTGCATATTTTTTTGCCATAGAAAAATAGATAGAAATATTGTAGTGTACTATAATGTATATAGAAAAATTGTAGAAAATTAAACAATATAGTTGTAGAAAATAATATTGAAGAAATATATTTAAATCTTCATAGTTAAAAGGATTGATTTTTTGTGCTATGAATTTTTTGGTATATATATATACATATCTAAATTTTAATATATTGACATTAGTGTGACATGAATTTTTATATATTTATATACACCAATGTTGATATATATCCTAATATCCTAAGCTCCACTCCAAATTCTAACATGGCCGAGCTCTGCTCAAAACCCTAACCAAGGCACAAACCCTAACCAGATCGAGTTCCACACATGCAAACCCTGAATTCTATAGTTATTTAAGTTTAAGCCCCTGGCTCGATCCATTAATTAGCATATGCATAACTACTATATGGTTTTCATTTATATATAGTTCTGGTAATTAAGATGACTGACCCGCAAGACAACTACGATAATGAGGCCATGATGAACATTATCAATGCCGGTAGTCAATATGGCCCCAACCAGAACAAGGCCGGCCCGCTGGATTTCAATGATGGCTCTCAATACTTAATAAATTTTGAAGATAAGCAAGAAAATCATGTGCAAGAACATGCTAGTGAGGTATATTTGTTAATAATCTTGCATCTCCTATATATATGAAATTAAATATAATTCCAATAATTTATATATATATATTACTAAATCTTTGTGTTTCTATGTACGTAGCCCCCTGGATCGACGACGTCGATGAGAAGTAGTAAAAGTGTACAAGGCCCGACAAAACCGTTGGAGGGCCACTACATAATCACAGAAGTCGATCCTCATACCGGTAAACCGCTCTAGCCAAAAAATAATGCAAAGAAGTTCATAAACCATTATGGGGTTCTTGTTAGGGACAGGGTCCCGATCAGCGTCCGTGAATGGAAACAGAAAAAAGATGATCATCTGATCAGTTTTATCTCTGAGCGAGAGAAAGACCTTCTTTGGGATTCAGTCACTGCACATTTTAATCTACCAGCAGGTGAAGATTCAAAAAAACTAGTTAAAAGTTGGGC
Source organism: Miscanthus lutarioriparius (assembly GCA_904845875.1). Lineage (NCBI taxonomy): Eukaryota > Viridiplantae > Streptophyta > Magnoliopsida > Poales > Poaceae > Miscanthus > Miscanthus lutarioriparius. The sequence continues at coordinate 77,248,543 of CAJGYO010000014.1, read as the reverse complement.
TCTCAAGATAATGGCCACACAATTCCGGACCTAGAAGAAGAAGTTGTACAATGAATTTGTCAAGAAGAATCTGACTCCAGATTTCAATCAAAATTGCCCATACAAAAAGTTGAGGGACGACTGGCCTGGATTTGTGAGGTACAAGACCTCGAAAGAGGGTGAGGAACGGGTGAGAAGAAACCAACAGAATGCATGACAGAAGGTATACCATCATAAAACGGGATCAGATGGCTACAGGAGTGCCATTCCAAAGTGGCAAAGAATGGAAGCAGACCTGCTTGCCAAAGGGATCCATTCATTTTCACTTGAATGGCCCGAACGCTCCAAGAATTGGTTTTTTGTGCATGGGGGATCACTAGACCCACAGACCGAGGAGCCAGTTATTGGTGGGGAAATCGAAATAGCAGCACAAAGACTTATTGATATTATAGATGCTTCTGATAGTGTTGCCTTTGTGCCCAACCGAGAGAAGGATGAGTTGACATACTCCCTCTAGACTCCTAAACACCCTAGGCAAACGTGAGGCAAAGGGTTGATTTCATGGTGGCATGGCTTCCCTAAGGACACTGCTACCTATAGAAGCCACCAACGAAGGAAGGATGAGGAGGCAAAAATAGATCTACAAGTTTGAGGAGGCGGTGCCTCGATCGCAGGAGCGAGAACTAAACATGGATGCAAGAATACAAGAGGAAATCAAACGGCAAGTGGCACTACAGTTGAGTAGCCAGAGACAGTCATAAGAGGTGCAATCATCAGGGTCTCCATCCTCGGGACCAGATAATGCACCGGTAAAGTAAAGGACTCTTCTCCAACCCATTCCTGTCCGAAGAACTTAAAAATCCAAACCCTGGCCTTGAGGTAACATCGGTAGTTATCCATATTTACTTTTAGCATTGCATGAATTATTTTTCACTTTAGCATATTTACTTTTCTGCATTAGCATTGCATTTATAAAAGAAAAAAAATTCATTACTACATTACATCATTGCGTCATTAAAGCTTAAAGCCCCATGTAAATAAATCTATGGGGTGTAAAAGCCAATAGGAATATTTATTGTGGTGGCATAAAAATATAAAAATACCATACATACATATTTCTTTCTGCATTATATAAATAAGAAAATCCAAAAATATATAAATAGACATCCTGCTAAGACTTTGGCAATTAGGAAATCTGTCTAAACACCCAAGGATAACAAATCGCTAAATGGCTGACCGCTAACCCTTTATCTTAATCCATGCCATGAGTTTTTGGTGTTCCTGTTGGAGTATTTTGCAGGATGATCAAGAGTAAAGCCATCCATCCGAAGTACATTTTTCCGAGCCACTGCTACACCCGCTACATGAGGAAAATAACTTTTGGAAGGATGAGAGAGATTTTAAGAAAGACCACGACAACATCCAGCTTGGGGGAGGAGCATCCCCATGTACCTAGCTAAGTATTTCTTTCCCTTTTTGGTTTTACTATCTTTGAGTTTTCTATATATTTGCTAAAGTCATAAAAAGATGCATAACAAATAAAAACAAAATAAAAGTTTATCTTAGATATATATATATATATATATAATAGTAAGGTGTGATCTTAAAAATGAAAACAAAATAAAAGTGTGTGTCTAGTTTTCTATTTTTAAGAGCTAAATAAAAGGACTCTAAGGATAATCTCTTGCAATGAAAATGATGACTAGTTGCTCTGTCGCAATTCCTTTCAAGTACCTAATTTTCAGCCTTGAATTTTCTCGAGTTTTGGATACGACTGTTTTAATATAAGAATTTACTCTGAACTTGAAACTCGTGGGTAGCATATGCTTGAGCTAAGTCTAGGTAATTGACGGATATGATATGAGAAGGCCTGAGCTGCTGTTTATCTTGTTTCTAGTGATACTAAAGTTCTGAAGATTTATCTTTTGAAAAATATAAAAATCCTATATGATGAGTTCATGTATGACAAAGCTTGAATTCCTACCAGAGCCATATATGATATTTAGATTAGAAAAACTTTCACTCATATATATTGCTTGTTTTGCATTGAGTTTAGTCAAGCTTTGTTGATGCCTTATGAGAGGTTTGTCATGCTTTTAAAATCAAGATCACGTACACACCACCTAAATATGCACTACTCCTACACTGGGGGTACGCGCAACGACATGCCATCTATTTAGATTCATCCAAAAATGTTTTACTCCTACACTGGGAGTGAACACCAAAAATATTCTTCATAGATATCTATCAAATAAATGCTCCAAGTTTTTCTTATTATCTCTCAAAAGTTTTCGTTGTAGAAAATAAACATGGAGCTGTGCAAAAGCTATTCATAAAACAAGAAAAAGATAAGAAAAAATGGACTAGTGTCCGAATTACTAAAACAATGGGTACTCATATGCCCGTCTGAGAAAAACAAAGTGAGATGAATAAGATACCTCTTGTTTTCTTGCAAGGTTGTTTTCGAGTTTCAAAAGAGAGATATGTTTTCAAGGAGCAAAGTAGAATTAGGTTAGCCACCATATACATTCATACACATGCACATCTTGATTTGATTGTATGACTTAACTCTCTTTGGATCTGAGGTTTGACTTTACAATATATGTATTGCAAGTATGCTCTTTTATACTTTATCCCTACCTATGAGCTCCACATAAGCTTTAGATGTAAGAAGAGAAATTCATAACACCACTATTGTCTTGGTGAGGATCCACAAATACCACATATATTGAGAGACTTGAGAGTGTCATACAATGGAAGCTCTGAGTTTTATTTTGAAAATCTATAAAAACTCTGGAGTAATGGTTGAACAAAGAACTTAAGACATAGTGCTTGACTTGATCGCTCTGTCTTTCAATTGCTCAAGATCCAAGTGAAGGCTAAGAAGCCCCATGGTTGAAGGTAATATGGGTAAGTTTGAAAGTCAAATCGGTTTATTCTAATACCAGAGGAGAATTCTTGTTTGAAAGCATGTGTACTTTTGAGGAGTTGCTTCAATATTTTCAAAATCCTTAAAGTCCAGATTTAGTTACTAAGTTTAGTTTTGCTAAGGGACTAACAAAAGATAAGCTGGGGGATTTGTTGACGGTAGTTAACAACTAATTTAAACCGTCAATTAAACATGTATAAGGGCATAAATATAATCACCAATGAAGGTTTAAGGGTTTAAACTAATAAATTCCATAAGTTTTGGTGAATCTGTATTTCCAGCAGGGTTTAATCAGAAACCCGCCAAGGAGGACCTAATCGTCAAAGGAAAATACGGAGTTCCACCATGGTACCTATATGGGAAGACTCTAGAAGGGTCCAAAAACCATGTCACCAAAGAGGGGGGCCACCCCCTGATAGGTGGGGCCCCCTGGCCTCTTGGTGGGGCCGTCCAGCCCCCTAGGCCCACCTGTCAGCTAGCTTCGTATGTCGGTCTCCCATCGCCTTTGAGGATGCATCTAGGCCATTGCTTAAGTCGGTTTGATTCAAGGGCTCACGTTGGACTCTCAGAGCTATATAATCCAGCCCCTGCCTCTCCCCCCAAGCATAACCCTAGTCATCAAGTCATTTGAGAAGATAGAAATCCTAATCTCCTCAGTGCTCCTTCTTCTCCATAGCATAGCTAGTTAGGATAGATCTAGAGGGAGGCAAGCAAGACTTTGCTTGGATTTCCGATCTTGTCAAAAGCGTGGTTCGGTATAAACTTTGTACCCCTCTCTCTCTTGTTTCTCCATTGTTTTTATATGCAAGTTACAATTGTTATGACAATCTCAGTGTTCATCTTATTCATGTGCTTCATTACGATGTTCAACGTCTACTTTGATTATATATTTAGTATAGCTAGTTTATCATTGTGTTTATGCATAAGTTCGTATAGCGCTCACTCTGATGTACACGGGGTGGGTGGTCGACATTGTGTAAGCGTGGTGCTTATACGTTGTTTACCTATGGATACACCCTATATTCTAGATCATGTGGTAGATCGCGGATGTGACACTCCCGTTGAGTCCTTTGTAGTCCACTCCACGAATATAAGTGCAAGTAGGGTCCTATTACGAAGGTAGAATGAGCTCCGCCCTCAATCTTCCTTGGTAATATCCCTTAGGTGTAGATATGATAATGATCTTAGCCATGATTACTAGAAATTATTCCTCTAATACTCTACCTGATCATGCTAATGCTATAAAAAGGAGTGCTCTGAGTGATTTATCATTGTCATTACTTATCATTTATACATCTCTCATTTTATGACTTACCCCTGTTATAAGTAGAATATTGGCTATGGTTTATTTCTCCTTCAATAGTATTAGTTATCAATACATATCCATGCCAGACCTTCCCAGTGGTACAAATATAAATAATGATACTTGGAATACTCTTGGGTAAAATGCTACAACGGTATATTATTTGTGCGCTTGCAGATACTTTGTATTCATAGAGTTATATATATTCTCTCTAGTTACTTGCATTAATAAGAACTGCTTAGTGTTATTCTAGTAATATTATGTAGTACCAACACATATCTCTAGCATCATCACTATGGATGACAACCTAGTAAAGCTAGGAGGTACATGTTTATAAAAGGTGGCTAAGTATTTAAAACAAGTGACACATTAATAAACACCAACACCCCGCCCACGGTGAAGTCCCTGGTGATGAAGAAAGCCAGCGGTCATAAAACAAAGCCCCCCCCGGAGAAGCTGCCTTACGAGAAGTCTGAAGAGGAATAAAAAGCGGTGGCACAAAAAGATTTGGATAACTAGTGGAAAAGTTTAACAGAATCAAAAGCTAGGAGGTTGGAACTTCAGAAAAAAAACCCGCCAAAGCCGCACTACATAGCTCAACGAGAACTAAGGAAAATCAATGAGTGCGAGAAAAAGCAATGTGATGCACGTAAGCCCTCGCCATTATTGGACTATGAACGCTCTCTCGACAAGTCATATAAGGCGTCCCAGAAAGCGAAGAGAGCAGGGAAAGATGTTGCATAGCTCGGGCAGCAATCTAAGCAATCTATCGACCCACTAGTTGTTGAGGATGATTGTACAAACGCACAAGGCGGTTGAATCGATAGGGAGGCACTCCAAGACTTCATAGTCACAACAGGTCTCACACCTCAACAACTCATTGGGGGAGGATCGATACCAACATCCAACTTTAATATTTATCGGACCTATGAGTATGGCAGGAGTCTTGTCAACCCTAAGTCCTTGTCATCACTGGATACGCAAATGTTCTTGTTAAACAAGTGGTACTTAAGAGCATGTGACAATGAAGAGGCATGGCTTGTTGTCAGAATTAGACCAGAGCATTACTTCAATGGCTATGATGTTTTACATATTGAGTTCAATGAATTACACCAACTATTAAACTGGGACACTCTCGACAAATCTCTCCTTAGCTGCTGGTGTCTGTAAGTGATTCTTTCTACAATTGAAGTAACTTGCATGTTAGTTCATTGTCTATATATAGTTAACCTTACACTATATATATTCTTTTGTACTATATAAATGCAGATATGAGATGCTAAAACTAAAGAGAAAAGGGTTAACTGATGTTGGTTTCATGGATCCGAATCGCACATTCAAGGACACGCTTACTCAATATGATAGATGGCGACCTCAAGTGGAGAATAATATGTTTAGGTTCTTAGATAACCAACATGATAAGACATTGATACTCTTCCCTTACAACTTCAAGTGAGTGTTAATGTCTTGTGCCCATTTTATTTTGCTTACTACATATTGACTTTAGTTAATGAGTTATGCATGCTTATAAACATGTAGCTATCACTGGATACTACTGGTCATAGATATGCCCAGGAGTATTGTAAAGATCTTTGACTCAACGACAAAACCCCGAGAAGATTACCAAGAAATGATAGATATTCTCCGGTGGTAATTTCGGTCTCGCACACTGTATACTCTCTTATGCCATTTTATCGATATAACTCCATTTATTTATTTTGTTGGATAGTGCTTGGAAAAGGTTCGCCGAGAAACGCCATTATGGCCATTGGAAAGTGTCTTTGAATATAGTCCAATACCCAGTAAGTACTAGCTAGGTCACCGCATTTTTATCTAGTTCAATTCATTATTACCATGCTTCATTGGTTGATGATGAATCTTTTCCTCGTAAAGTGGTGTCTGCGGCAGAGATCGGGGAACAACTTATATGGATACTACGTCTGCGAGTTCATCATGGACTACTCAAGGAGAACAAAAGTATGTAAAAAATATACATAATTTATTTATTACCATTGTGTTGATATATATAATCATATATATATATATATATATACATACTTTTTCTTTCATTGGAATTGAAGATTAAATGGAGGAAGCAAAAGGTTATGCGATATGACCAGCTCAAAGCAATTCAAGAGGCATTGTCAGGATTTCTTATGGATGAGGTCATAGATCCCAAAGGCGCGTACCACTATGACCCTAAAGAATTAATACCTAGTAACCATACGACTGAAGATTAGGGTTGAATGAAATCCCAAGGACATGAGTACAAGGTTTTTGTGACTTTATTATGTACATATTCTATGCATGTACAACCTCTTGAAATATTTGTATATATATGTAGTTTCATATATTTTAGTGTGTTATTTATGTATAATGCTCGAACGGAACTTATACGTGGATGTATATTAGCAGTGTAGAATTCGTATACGAAAATCTAATTGAAACCAAAAAGAATTGCATTGAAAAGAAACCATAAAATGAAAAGGAATGAAATGGAAAAAAGGAACCTTCAGTACCTGTTGGAAACACTAACCGGGACTAAACGTACCAGTCCCAGTGCAATGTCTGGGGATAGCAACCGGGACTAAATATCCACTTTCAGTCCCGGTTCCCAGAACCAAGACTAAAGGGGGGTCTTTAGCCCCGAATTCGTAATCCTAATTGAAAAACCGGGACTAAAAGGGACCGGAACTGAAGCTCAGTCCTACACTAGTGTGGGCAGATGGGGTTGGGGATGGGGAAAAGAAAATTGGGTGGATGTGGTGGATAACTGAGCAAATTGGGTGGGTTTGGTGGCGGTGGAGTGTTGGCCTTCGGAACGGACGAATAGGGAAGGAGATCGGGGTTGGGTAACGAGAACCTACCATTGACTGGGGTTGGAGCTATGGTCATGACCGAACCATAGGCCCTCTCCCGTGTAGTCAGCTCGACGCCAGTGGTTCCTGCAGGTGGGCGCGCGGGGACCGACTCCGAGGAGATGAACAAGCCCGGACCGGAAGAAGTATCAGCGTGATCCCAGAGTTTGGACAATTTCCACACCTCCAGCCGAACGTCATCGAGGGTGCCCCCGACTCCAGGCCTCCATGTCGTGATTGCCCGAGTCGCCTCCTCCAATGCCTCGACCGTATCGTCCCGCTTGTCATGGATCTCGTTGACACGGATGAGCTCGAGATCGACGATGCGCTGCTCGAGATCCTGGACGTGTTCCTAGAAGAGGGACCCCCAGTTGTCGGCGACGACGGCATTGTACTGCGCGGTGCAGTACACCTCCAACAACGAGATCCGCTCCTCCATGGCATTATCCTTCTCCTTGTGGGCGGACTCCTCGTGAGTGAAGCGCTTCTCCCACTTCGCACACCGCTTGTCGAAGTTGTTGAACCTCTTGAACAATTCGTCGAACATGCTACTCACGTTGGGATCCATGGCTCCCCTTGCCTGCTGTAGCCTTATGTAGTGGTGGTGGATAGCCGGCGTAGTCTCCAGAACTCGCCGGCGCCGAGGAGCGACGACTTTGATACCAATGTCAGGATCGCACGATGGCGACCTGAGAGGAAGGCAGGGAGAGAGGAGCAGAGGAGGAAGAAGGATGTAGCTTCCCGGTAGAGGGCCGGATTGACGATAGTACTAGATAGAGTTTAGGTTCAAAGTTGATAATTATAGACACCAGCTTACTCCTAGTCCTACTTATCCCCCTCGGCTCCTGACCGACTCGTGCAAGAGGTACACGCCCAGTCGGGCCCAGACACACGCACGCTCTTGGACTGGGCCCGTGTTCCCCGCCTGGGCCTTGATGCTGCATCGGGCTGTCTAGGGTGTGGGCTGCTGACAGTTGCAACGAGACTTACAATTTATTATGCTGTGCTTGTGACAATTTAATGATAATGAGCTAGCTATTTTGTTGAATTTATTTGGGATATATACAGGTCAAAGGAGAGAGCGCTAAAGCATCGCCGGTGCAGACCTCCTATCTGAAGTTAGCCAGCCAAATCGTAGCGGCCATGGTCTGGTTCGACTTGTGGCATTACACATGGCACCGAACCCTGCACACCAGCAGGTTCCTCTACCGGAACCTCCACTCGTGGCACCACCGTCTCGTGGTTCCCTACTCCTTTGGAGCCTTGTACGGACACCCCGTCCAAGAGCTTCGTCACTGACACTGTCCGTGGCACGGCCGCCTTCCTAGTGTCCGACATGTCCCCGAGGGCTTCCATCTTCTTCTTCTCGCTCTGCACCGTCAAGGTCATTGACAACCACTGCGGCCTGTCGCTGCTGCCCTGCTGGAACAACGCGACATATCACGATGTACACCACCGGCTGTGTGGCGGCAAGTACAACTGCTCTTCTTCGTGGTGTGGGACAGGATGTTTGGGACGTACATGCCCTTCGTCATCAAGGACAGAGGAGGAGGAATGCTCCATGTCCGAGCACCTGGCCTTGACTACAGGAGAATCAACAAGTAATATCTCACATAAGTGTATCTTAAGGTTTAAGGTGTATATGATCATACTATAGATCATATGAGGTAGTTTGTACATAAGTATGCAAGTATACATAGATTATGTGGTTATACTTATTTTATATACTACTATGATGATACCATAACAATATACTAAAAATGTGGGTTCGTTTGAAATTTTTCATATAGTAAGATTTGTAGTGTCTTAGATGAGTATATAAACATACTCAAACTGATAAATAAGTATAAGGTGGTTTATTAAAAGATGGGAGTAGATACACCAGGGAGTATGAAAAACTCTCCCTTTCTCTCATATGATACTTCCAATACAGTTAAATGGAAGCCGTGTTAAATATTACCCAACCCAAGTGACTCATAGCACCAGCAATGACGTAGGCTAAATTGACTAAAAATAGAATAAAGCAGGTAATACTAACTCGAACCAAACACAACTTAAATTGACTACAAATCGAACAAAGTAGGTAATACTAATACTAAATCGAACCAAACATAAAAAAAAATGAGAGGCTACTTTCCTTGGCTGGATATTGTTTATCCTTGCTGAGAGAGGATATTGAATAGCCTTGCTTATTTGGTTGTCTTGCCTAACTATCTTGAAGCATGTGCGGGCAAGCTTTGCCTTGCTAGCTTGAGAGAGCCACCAGATGAACCAAGTAGCCTCCAAAGTTTTGACGCCACACCGAACCACGCCTTTTCAGCCACCACCGGATCCGCGCGCAGGCACGGCCGCAGTGCTGCGCCACCGTCGCCCTGACTCCCTGAGATCGCGCTGCCGCCTACCGCGTCGCCGGCTTCCGTCTGCTTGGTGGCCGCCGCGCTGCCGGCCAAGCTACCCGGCCGTGGCCGGTGCTTCCGCCCGCACGGATGCTTTCCTCTGCTTCCGTCCGCTGACCGCTGGGGACGACGACCCGACGCCGGACGACTGGGCCGAGCCGAGACGCCCCGACCCGACCCCAGACGACCGCGCCGAGTCATGTACGACGACCCGACGCCGGACGCTGTTGTTGCGCAGCCTCAGTTGGACCCACGCGCAAGCGTCAATGGTGTGCCTGACACGGTAAAAGCGGGGTTGGACGATGTTGCCACTTCACAGAGTCTGTTGTCAAGTTGCTAATGATGATAACATTGCTCTTCTACGAGTAAGTACGCGGAGCTGTTCAGCTGATGATTTTTGCGGCTAATAAGCCGACTACAGCTGTTTTTGTTACGAGAAAAAAATATGTATCATAACTGATAAGTCGGGTTGATAAGTTCAAACAAACCGAGCTATATATACTTGATATAGATAGAGAATAACTCTTGTTCACATTTGCCGGATGACTGTGATACAGTATACTTTGGGTTGGCCCAGCTGCAGCCTGCACTATAAAACTCTGCTGACGCTGACAACTGGGGCGGGGACCTCCTCATCAGTTTGTAGAGAAGTCTACGCTCTACGACACTGCACAGTACGATAGAGACTTGCCCTGACATGGGCGCCTTTCGGTTCTACATGTACACTGCCTATCCTAGCACGGGCCGCGCAGCCACGAGCGCGCCGAGCCGCGGCCGCCGAACATCTCGTCGAGGGCGATGACGAGACCCATGGCGAGCGGCGCGCCGAGGCGGGGACTCACCACGAGCCTGAACACGTCGTCGCCCACGGCCTCCTTGCGCCGCACCTCGGCCACGACGTCGCCGCGCGCGTCGCGCACGGCGCAGGCCCGGCGGCCGTAGGAGCCCTCCACCACGAACGCCTCGGATGTGGGCGTGGCGTTGGGCGTGACGACGTGCGCTAGCGTCTTGCCGCCGGAGGACTGGAGGCCGCCGACGTGGCGACGGATGGAGAGGAGAGGCGGCCTGCTGCTGCTGGCTGCGGCGTCGGCGTCGGCGCCGTCGTAGATGAGCCAGCGCTCCGCCAGGCTGAGCCTCTTGCGGCGGACGGTGAGGAGCGGCGCCCCCGCGGCGTCCATGAGCACGACCTCGGCGCGCCTGCGGGGGGCGGCGTAGCAGTCGACGCGGAAGGCGAGGCCGCCGTTGGCGTCGTAGACGGTGAAGCCGTCGCAGTTGAAGAGCAGAGACTTGCGCCACACCGTCAGCACCGTCGGCGGTTCAGGCTCTTGGTCCGCAGCAGCTCGGTTGGTGGTGGGTGTGGCGAGCTCTGCCGCGACGGCGGCGTTGGGGTGCACCTTGGCCATTGCTATTGCTCTCCTATGTTTCTGCTTGGACCTCTCCTAGTCGTCCTAGGCTTGTGTGTGCTGCTCTCACACTACCTGTTTGGAAATGATTTGCTTGGTTGGAGAGAGGAGACGTGGGGGGAATTTATACAAGCCGAATGGCATGTGGGAGCTGGGGGTGCGTGGGTGGCTGCGCCTGCGCGGAGACGGCGGACCGCATGTGGCCTCGCCGCGCTCTGCTCCTGGTCCTGGGTGCCGGAACAGTCAAGCTGCGAATATACAGCCTGAGTAGTAGCTGGTAATTCATAGGCATTCGGCATTTTGGTGGAGGAATTGATTCTTGACCACCCCAGACCGCATACCGACTTGTCAATGTAATGCTCCGTCCACTTTAGTTTCGTCACTACCTCATCATCATGCACTCGGCATATACGCAAAGTTATTCTCAGCTGATAATATATGGTCGGCAAAAATAAAGCAATGCACAACAAAGGAAGCTAGAATAGAGGACTGGGATTCGGAAATGGCGAGACTGGAGATAAGTTGCGTTTGGGAGGGATTCAGATTCTCCTAAAAATGTTTGGGGTCCAGATTCTCTGAAGAAACGTTTCGGATGATGAAACTGAATCGCTTTATGAGATCGTTTGGCTAGTAGGCTATAGATTCTGATTCAAAAAATGCTTTTTATAAAAAAATCATATAAATAAAAAAATCTTTTAAAAATTCAGGACATTTTGTGGACGAAGAACAACTTAAATACAACCCATTTTAACTTGTTGCACTTAAAAAATAGGAACTAAAAAATTAGACTGGTAATATAGAGAGGAGCCGAGAAACAGAATCACACGGAACTACTCTGCAGCCCTTTCTGGTTTGTAGGCACGAATCGTTTCAAGTGATTTTTTTTTCGAATACGCAAAAGACTTACGCATCTTTTTAATTAAGGTAGAAAATTTTGATACAAATAACGCGCTTCTGACAAGCGCCCTACGAAGTCTGCAAGATTACAGCTATAGACTGAATTAAATATCCTAACAAACAGATAGACATTTCGATATTCTAAGTGATTCTTTGGTGAACCGTTTCTCCATGACTCCATCTACCCGTTTGGCAGAGATTTCGGTGTTTCGCACAAACGAAACGGCTCCGAGCAGCCAAAGCGGACCCTAAAGTTGTGCGCCGTAATATGCAAAGTTTATTCTCGGTTGATATGGTCGGCAAAAATAAAGCAACAAAGGAAGTTTGAGATAGCGGATCGGAAATGGCGTGCGAGTGAAGTTATGCCCTCTGAGTCAACCACAGGGTCACCATCCGTCACATGTACATGTACTGCTTGTTCTTTTTTTTCAGATAATGACATGTAGTGCTTCTACAGTTCAGTTCCATGTATGTGCTTTTGTTTTTTGTCATCATCCCATAGGCCGTGACTTTTTCAGGTTTGATAAGGTACTCACTCCTGCTGATTAAACTTTTTTAAGTTTACTTAAGTTGGTAAAAAATATTAGAAACATTTATATCTCCAAGTAAATTTATTATTAAAATACATTCATCCATTCATGAAATAATACTAATTATGCGCCATTAATATTAATAATTTCTTATAATAATTAGTCAAAAATAAAAATGTTTGACTTCTGAGAAAGTGGGAATGATATTTTTTGGGACAAATTGAGTACACTCTTAGATCATATTTGGATCTCATACATTATACAAAAATGCATCTTCTTGTGGGCTTCACTGTTTTTGAGAATCCGAAGCCCTGTCAAAAAGGCCCAAACTAAGAATGACTCGTGCTAAGTGATGGAATTAAATCCAGATACATAAGTTCTACGGAAGCTAAAGTACACAGTTCAGACCATATATATAGTACTCTCTCTGTTCTTTTTTACATGTTACGTTAACTTTGTTTTAAATCAAACATTGGTATCGTTGACCATCCATTTCAATAAATTATAGTTTCACAATATATGAATTATATATTATGAAATTATTCTTATAGTAAATCTAAAAATATAAATCTTATGTCATGAGTTTATATTTTTTTTAAAAAAATTAATGGTCAAAGATGCAAATGTTTTGTTTGAGATAAAGTTAATACGTCATCCCTCTGGTTTCAAATTCCTTGGATTACCTTTTAGCCAACCATCGTGCATATGGCTTGATTTCACCGCTAATCACTGTAGCAAAAACTTGATTTTACCATTAAATCTTCATGCAAATCAACATCTCCATTGTTTTAGCCCCTCCTTATCCCGCATCGTGCATCCGCCACTGATACCAGATCGGACAAAATTCCGCAGCTAGCTTGCATGGAAAATTGGGCTGGGTGGCTACACATTTTCATGTTATATATAGTACTGTCCTTAGTCCAGCGTGCTGCCGACTCGATATATATGCTCCATATCTTTCGGTCCGCGTCTCGACCGATCGGTACACAACTACACATGCGTGCATGCATGCATCTATCATACACAAACGAATCAAGAAGTGGGTACTGATCATATATAGTACTACGTTGTATCGCTCCATTTCAAATCGTGAGTCGATTAAGTTCTGTTTGGAATCAAATTTATCTGATTTTTATCTAGTTAAAAAAAATATATTTTAACATCTACAGTATCAAATAAAATGTATTTTATATTTAAATATATTTCATGGTGTATCTAGCGTGAATCTTATTTGACTTTGTAGACGGTCATGTACCATTTTTTATGAGTATATATGAAGCTAGCTAAAACGACTTACAATTTGGTTAGAACTAATTAACCAAATTAGATAAACGCATTATCAGAATAATTTAGTATAGGAATTATTGGAATATATTTCATGTTGTATCTATAGCGAATCATGTTTGACTATGTAGACAACGACCGTGCATCTTTATTTAAATTTTGTTAAAAATTGAAGAGTTTTGACTAAGTAAGAAGTTGTTAGGTCAATCTCAGTGAAGAGTTTCATCACACAGTTACCAAGACTGCCACATCAGTTTTTGTGTTGGCAACTGTGCTAGCGAAAAATCTATATGAAACTCTCTCTATCTCTCTCTTCATAAATAAGTTACCAAGACAGTAAATTTGCCGATGTGTCACTATATTAAATAAGAATGAAACTCTTTTGAAATTCCTATTGAGACTGACCTTAAAACAACCTGTAGTTTACGTTGTGTGCTACTTACTAGACCAACCACAATGCAACACACGTGTCCACACACTTAGACGACACGTACGTACGGCGCGCGGCACACGTACGCGAGCTTAGTTTGTTGCGTTTGTTCCCCTTCCAAGCTAGCAAAACATACATGCATGCATGCACGGACACGGTCGGCCATGTTAATTAACGTGCCCAGCTTAATTAACAAATAGCGACTTAGCGAGCAACACTGCAGGCAGACAAGACAAGCAAGGAGCCAAGGACCTTGTTCATGTTCATGCACGCATCCGCGCGTTGGCTAAAGTTGCGCCACTATGCCGCGCGCCCTTTGTGTGGTGTGTACGTGCCTTTTTATCTCTCTTGTTTGTTTAAAAGCAGTGATCGGACAGATGGCTTGGCACTAAATTAATCACAGAGGTTCCAAGAAGATCAATCACCACGCTTGCACAGGACCTGTTGTTTAGACGTGCAGTGTCCCCTGCCCAGCTGACAGCCTGCAGCTAATACAAAAGTTGATGCCCAATCGATTTTGTCATCTTCTGCGTGCGGTCCAGTCCATGATGTATTCTTACGCCTCGTTGGTTTGGCTTATAAGTTATACTTTTTCAGCCAACGAATAATATTTTTCTCTCACAACAAATCAGCAAACAGTACTTTTAGTCATAGCTTATCAGCCAAGCGAACAGGGCACTACTACGTGGCTAAGTGCAGCTAACGACTATTGTTATTGTTCATTACTAGTAACACACAGATGCTCTAAGCAGATATACAACTTTGTAGTTGACAAAAATTTTATTTGAAACTTTTTAGAGTCCCAAAATTCGAATTATGCTCTATGATTTTGAGATTTAAAATTTAAAGTTATCAAACAATCTTAGTAATGACATGATCTACAAAATTTGTAGTTATCAATATCATCTATAGTTTTTAAGTTAGCAATTTTTTATTTGAATTTATTTATAGTTTTGTAGTTATCAATATCATCTATAATTAAAATCTAGTTTACTTTCTAAAAATTTATAAATAGTTTCGTTTATTTTAAATCAAAAAATATGAAATTGGTATTTTTTCTAAAAATGTTACCACTATATGTTTATGATCTATATATAGTTATTTATTATTAAAACTATTTTTTTAATTTTGTTCCTATTGCTTTATTTCTCGTAGTCATGCCCATTATTAATTTAAAGACATGCCTTATTTAAAATGAATAAGGTCCAAATAACTCTAAATATAGCACCAACAAATAGATAACAATTTTAGAAGAATACTGGCACACTAACTTCATATTTTTTTGATTTAATTAAAATAATAAATTATAAATTTTACATGACCAAATTTGTCTAGTTACGATAGTTAAAGGGCATCTATTACCCGATTCTGTAGTTCAAGATTGAAAACCAGACCCACATGCAATTTGGAGGTTAAAACATTATTTACTAGCTTTTACATGCACCATGTCGATCCTAAATTTGATAGCACACCTGATTGTGATGAGCCGGTGACCATGTGTGCTAAACTGCTAGGGACCTAACTAAAAGTTGCCCATGATATTGTTTTACCGCATATGGTTCCTGACCGAATGATGCTGTTATATAGCTGTTGACAAATGACTATGCAAACTTCCTTTGTTCTACCCTACCAGTACCACCATGCATGTTTGTACGTGCAACAGTAGAAAAAGTGCATGCCAAGAACTGCTCTGCCTATCGATGCCAAGTCAGCTACGACGACGGCGACGTTCATCGCCAGAAAAGAAAACGTGGTCACACAACGAATAAGAAGCAGCAGCACCGTCTTTTTTCAATGCTGACTGGATGCATGCGATGGTTGCACTTTTTCAGCAACGATTTTCTCTCTGTATATGTGCACTTTTTTCCAGTTGAAAAGATGGAGTGACAGGTTTACATCTTATAAATCAGTACCTCAAGTGTGAACCTTAGAACCTATAGCCTGAAGAAAATTTAGTTTATGCTGATTTGCTGTGAGAAGAAAATACTGTTAGTTCGCTGAAAAATACTACCGAGGTAGTTCAAGCGAACAGGGCCAATCTGCTAACTGTTCTTCCTTGATGGTTCGTTCTAGACCTGTACTAGCTAGTATACATCATATCAATACATATATGTGTTGCCCACATATATGCCAGTAAGTATGCATGTCACCCAATGGGCCGGAAATTTCTAGTCGAAAGATCTTTTGCTAGGTGAAGAGAGAAGATATGCTGCAGGCATAGTTTTTCCATGCCGCCATACCACCCATACAGATATATAGGCGCATGAAAAATCCCTGAAATGTGCAGTGTGTCAATGCATGCGTCCTAGGACTGTACATGCAGCATATAGAGCATGATGATGCAGACGAAGACTACGACTATATATGCCTTGCCAGTGCCCCAGTAGTGGACGGACGAGTTGATGATGGCTCTGACGAAGACGACGGCGCAAGGACATCAACGAATATGTGCATGCATCCATGGCAGTTGGCACGGAGAAAATGTAGTGTCAGCTGTGTGGTTGCTGACCTCGTTGCCTGATGGGTCGACCGGCCATAGTCTGATCGATCCATCAGCTAGCTTTCATGCGTGTGCAGTTGTTGCACAATGGCCATGTGTATTATTAATTTACATTACAATAGTCAAGCAGCCAAGCACTCAAGCGGTCAAGCCCGATGATAAGACTTCATTCATCATTGTACGATCGAGATAGAAAAAAGAAGCAGCAGTAGAGTTGAGGATCGGAGCAACCCCCTTCATCTTCTTTGCGTCACTCCCTTGAGCAGTTGAGCTTTTATGACTCTGCTCCTCTATCTTTTTTCTTCTGAGAAATACACAGTACAATGTAGGAAGCGCGGGCCTGGTGCAAGCAATAGAGTCTTATCGTCTGTGACCGGAAGGTCCCGGGTTCGAGTTGCGGTCTCCTCACATTGCACAGACGAGGGTAAGGCTTGCCACTGACACCCTTCCCCAGACCCCGCACAGAATGGGAGCTCTCTGCACTAGGTACGTCCTTCACACAGTACCATGTAGACGCCCACAACATGCACACGCACTCACGACTATGAACACACGCCTCGCTCCGAGCACTCGTGCCAAGACCCTCCTCTACCTTTGTTTGTCTATGTACATATCCATAACTACACTTTTTAAAAAAAAAAAAGAAAGAAAGAAAACTATAACTGCACTTATATTGGGATGGAGACGTAGATGCCAAATAAATTTGCCACACGAGGAAGATCGGCCCATTGGACAGCAGTTATAGGTTGCTGAAGGATCATAAGGGATTGATTAGCTGTGGTTGCTGAAGGATCAAAAGGGATTGATTACCATGACAGCTGTGGTAGAAGTTGGGCTTTGAATGTTGCATCCAGTTTTTTTTTTAGAGGAAATGTTGCATCCAGTTTGACGGAGCCCATCGATCATCCTCTCTCTCTCTCTCTCTTTTTATCGGGGAGCCCATCATCGATCGCCTATCATGGGAAAGTGTATGGCAGGAAACTTAGAGGCTCGTGGGCTGCAAGGAAATAAAGCAAGGGGCCTCCTAGCTACGGCCCATCAGGCAGCTTGGCCTAACTAGAATCCCCATGCTAACGCCACTACTTTATTTGAGGGATACACATGAAAATAACCAAACTACGTTGGTATTTCGTCACATAAATAAGTACAGGAAGAATTACGAGAGATTCCAATTCATTGCATCATTTTCAATATATTATAGAAATTTGTCCTGTACATACGCCAATACGCCATTCAGAGAATGTGTATTCTACAGCTATATGTAACAAAAAAATACATCAGAAACATTTAGCCAGCTATAAAACATAAATTCTCAATTCTAGCTACCGCTACCGATCTGTCAATGTTGTCTTCTTGCTTCAAGTGATGTCCAAACATGAGAAACATTCGACTGACCTTTTGGACCTGCAATGGCTATATACTCTATCAGTACTACAGATTAGTGAATACAGAATTAAGTTGAATTAAGAACGACAAGTTTAGAAGCTTAGACAAAAGGTAGGCGTCTACATTTAAGGGGACCTTATTCTTTGAACACACCAATAATTACATCAACCTAGATTGCATAAGTCTCGGTGTACTGCATAAGAACTGAAGTTAAGGCTGTGTGATTACTACAATGGTGGTCAAAGGAATATATTCTTGCATCATGTCATAGTGAATCACATTCATGGAGTGCATGTACTCCAATGCCATTCAAGTTAGAAAAAAAGGAATTTCCCTTACCAGATCTCTCCTACAAACTGTGTGCAGTTCTAACTATATGAAGTAATGAAGAATATGCTTTGCTTCTTGCAATTGCACATAGTAGCAGGTAGTTTGGTTGCTTTCAAGTATTAGTCTTACAAAATAAATAATTCACAGAATCTCTGGTAATGGAAGTGAGACAGATAGTGAAATTTCTGCGATCATGCAAGAGACATACAGATAATTCACCTACATACGGTGTTAGTAAAAACAATACATTCTAATTCAGCGGTTTTGAGATGTGGCTAAAAAATGGCAGGCCCTCTAGTACGGCAATATGGCAATACTTTCTATGGCACATAGTTGGGGAGCATTCAAGATTTTTTAGCAGACCTTGCCTATTTCCCATTAACCAAACAACCACTACATTTTTTAATCTCAAATAGTATACTGCAAGATAAAAGGACTTGAGCTATCTTATACAACAATCTAATACAAATGCCCTAACACAAATATTGTCAAATGACACAGGCTTCTCAACAGACCTTGGCTCGAATGGTACGGGACCCATGGAGCTTCTTGAAATGGCTATCCCTCCAGAACACCCAAGCCTCGGATCACCTCTGGCCCTTCCATGCTTGCGCTGAGATATATGGATCATCTGAGCCATTTCAACAAACACATCGTGTGCAGCAAGGAGATATAGCACACATACATCAAAATGTCTAGCATCTAGGTCTGGTGGAAGGTGAAGTTGTGGAGATAAAGAGGCTAACCATGGGGCAGGAGGCAGATCGATGGAGTCCCGTGTCGCTGATGTAGGTGTCATGTGTGTGCCGTGTCTTCCATCCTCCTGCCGCGTGACCCACCGCGTGGGCGGCTCGGTGCCGCGGAGCGCCTCCACGGCGGGCTCCTTGGATGGGAGGACATCAACGTGGCTGCGCCGTGGAGGAGCGTGTGGCAGTGCGGAGGAGCTTCCCCACACCAGCGTTGGAGGGATGGGGAGCGCTAGGGTGGCGTCTAGAAGAAATAAATCATAAACCAAAGACTGTGGTAACGCTACAGTAAATACACAACAAGATAAAATTTGTATAACCAAATATTTTAACCATATCGAAAACAAGGCTGCTAGCTTCTAAATTTAATGACATGCATATCGCAGATGAAATAATCCAAAGCATTTACGATGTAATAAAATTCAGGATAGCCATTAAGTGAAAATTCAGGATAGCAATTAAGTACACCTGATTTCTTTTTGTTATGAAAATCTGCTACTCCAGGTCATTGTTCCCTTCACCCATCACAAACTCACCCGGAATGAATTGAAGTACAACACTGTTGCAAGGTTCACCAAACTACCTGCAGCAACTCCCTGGATGACAAAGAGCAAGACCTAAGACACATTATGATGATATTGAACTTCAGAAAAAAAAAAAGGTTGTGTATCAAAGAAAGAAAACAGTTTCATGATATAAGGGATGTTTCACTTGATCAGATTTCTCGCATTGAAATTGCAGGCACCCAATGTCAATTTTTTTTAACATTTAGGAGTAGATTTCAGTGCAGGCTAACCGAATTTGCCTGGACTCAGCGTCATCCAGCAGACAAGTTTGCTCTTGTATTTTCTGGTTCAGCACGAAGTAACATAGAAAAAGTTAAATAATACATTAATAATTCTGAACTCACACATCCAATTGTTATCTGTACAGCGGCAACTCTTTGAAATGCTCATTCCGATTCCAGTGTTCTGACAAGAAGCTTGAGATCACCTTGCTCCTGTAAAAAAACAGTTCATTAAATCTTTTCAACTCTATCCTGTTGGCGGAACAAATTGTAAAAGGCATGAGACTACCTTTCCCATCTCTCCTTTGCATCCTGACATAATATTGCAATCAAGAGCACTTAAAACTCTCGGTATGAAAATACTTCGGAGATATGCCATCACAACTACTTCAACACCAGCTGCTTCATTAAATCTTAGCAATTCCATGGCATATCTAGCAAATTTAACAGACATGTCAAGTTAGCACCAGAAAAGGTCAAGCTAAAAACAATAAGATGTACAAAATAAAGCGAAGATGTGCAAGGTTTGCATGTTTTTGAAGAAGTATTGAGATGCTAACGGTACAGTGACATTTCGGACATATAAATTTAAAACCAAGGCAATACTCGATATTTGTTTTGGCTGTCTTCTATATGAGATAACATAAGATCCAAGCTAAAAATGAATTGTAGAGTGATTATATTGATGGATACATAGAACATTGGTCTGCTGTGCATGAATTGGCCATCAGATCATCCAGTAAAAAAGCTAAAAAGCTAAAAATATATTGATGGATCTCTCAAGGCATAGATATATTCACAGATTCATTTTGTTAGCTTGCTTGACATCGCAGTGAAACTCTGAAAGTAAAGGCGTGACTAATTTAATTGATACCACACCAGGTCGAAGGTGGCGAGGTCGACATAGCCCGGTGAACCTTTACTCGGCCGTCTGTAGCGACACATACCGTAGCCGTAGCAGGAGGGCGAGCCTGGATTAATTCACATTGGCAAAGCTACCTCTGAGGCTCTGACATAATTCTTCAGATTAGAAGGATCTGACTGTTCGTCTTGCATTAGCAGGAATCCATTCAGGACTGCAAATAGCAACACACGTCACAGCTAACATGGGAATTCCCTGTGTGCCATTAAAAAAGATCGCAATGCCCTGTGTGTCCCTGGAAAAGTTCAGCGGTCTTCAGCGCCACTACTCCAACTCCAACTTTTTCGTGTCCTCCATGCCACTTCTGTCAGTTTGGGCTCTTACGCCGTCAAACTGCAGGTGTGAAAAGACGAAAACACCCTTAAGTCTAAATATGTTATTAATTTTTTTTGAGCATCTTAACGACTTCAAATGAAAAAACTCAAAACTAGAAAGTTGTAGATCTCGTCAAGATCTATAATTTCCATATAAAAATTATTTTCATTTAATTCCGCAAAAAAATGATTTGATAAGTTGTAGATCTCGTCAAGATCAATAATTTTCATATAAAAATTATTTTCATTTAATTCCGCAAAAAAAATGATTTGATATGATTAATATATCTTAGAAAAATCATATTAATTTTTTTGCGGAGTTAAATGAAAATATTTTTTATATGAAAATTATAGATTTCGACGATATCTACAACTTTCTAGTTTTGAGTTTTTTCATTTGAAGTTGTTAAGATGCTCAAAAAATAATAATAACATATTTTGACTTAAGGGTATTTTCGTCTTTTCACACCTGCAGTTTGACGGCGTTAGAGCCAAAACTGACGGAAGTGGCATGGAGGACACGAAAAAGTGGGAGTAGTGGTGCTGAAGACCGCTGAACTTTTCCGGGGGCACACAGGACATTGCGATCTTTTTTAATGGCACACAGGGAATTGTTTGTATTGTCGATCACATTTGAAATTCTAGAAACAGGTATGACAAAACACAAGTATACAAGCATCATTTCTTGCTACAGGGACTATGTTTAAAAGGCCCAAGGTGTTGGTGAAAAACTGAAAATGCATACAGAATGTTCAGACAAAGGCTATCATGCTTAGTGCTTTGACCTATGGAGGGTCGTGCCACAGAAACCCTCCTGCAGGTGTACAAGGGCACGCCGCCAACATACATGAGGAGAACTTCTGCAGATAGCTGATGTGCCCTTTTGAGGCGTCTAAACACAAATACATCACATGCATTGGCATATCATCGAACATGTTCTGAGCATGGAGGCTTTAACAAATGGAAACAAAGCCTGAAGCTACCAAATTTACCTGCACGGAGAGCTGGTGCACGTGGATCATGGAAAGCATGAAGCAGTTTGGAGAAGCCGAGTTGCCGTCCCCATTCGCGATAGTCGCTGCCTCCCACAGTGCCGGCACCTAGAGCCACGCTGGAATCGCGGGCAAGGGCGCGGGTTTAGGTAGGTTTTGACGGGGAAGATTGCCGGATTGGGAGATGGAGGCGCGGGCGAACATGGAGCCCGCGCCTCATGGCGCCGCCGTCGGCCGCAACCCTAGCCTCCGGGCGTTCCGAGAGCAGGAGAGGGAGGCGTTGTTCGGGGAGGGAGAGGGAGGCGCGGCTGGCGGGGGAGCCTGCGCTGGGCGCAGCCGTCTGCCGGACTTGGAGAAGGAGACGGAGGCGCTCGCCGAGGACGGAGAGAGGGGCACGGTGCCGGTCGGTGTGGAAGAGGGAGGTGCCTACCGGAGAGGGATGCTGTGGGCGGAGAGGCCAGAGAGGGAGGTGCCGCCGCCAGCCTAGTCGCGAGTCGCGACTCCCGAGAGGTCGCGAGTGAAGGGGAAGAGTCGCCCGTGGCTCTCTCTCCCCAGAGGCCGGGCGTAGTCTCTTTTTTTTAGGCGCCGTTCGGTTTGGCATTCCCGGCCATTCAAGGCCAGGATTAGTTCCTCTTCAATACAAATTATCGAATTGTTCCGGGTCCGGAATAGTTCCAGGCCATTTCTGGCTTCTAACGAACGAAGCCTTAGGGCCCGTTCGTTTACGTCGATTCCCGGTCGGAACGCTTCCCGGTGATAGCTAACCGGTATAAAATACAGCTGCCTTTCGGCCGGGATCGGTTCCGGCACTCCGTTCCGCTCGAAACGAACGGGCCCTTAAGGAAATGGGGGGGGGGAAAAGGGCGCCCCAGGGATCGAACTGTGGCCGTCGGCAGAGGGAGGGAGTTGCGCGCGAGGTGGACGTGGGATGAGAGTCGAGTGACGAGGTTTCATCTAGAGAATCTGGTCCGTTGGATTTGAGTGGGTGAGAGAAAGAAGAGGTCAGAGTGGATCTCATGCGCTCGTTTTAAAAGTTAGCTGGCTTTTGGTGCATTTTTCTAGGTGCACTTAGGAAAGTTCATGATTGTGGTGGACATGTTTTGATGTAGGCAAAAACATTCAGAAACGCAACATCCTCATCGTTAAATAGACATGTAGTGTTATTATAGTACTGTACCAGTTTTTGGATTCATGGTCACAGCGATTTTTTAGTTTAGGTGGTGGTCAACGGACCCACATTGTCATCCAGATTTGCAGCCTGGAACCTAATTCCTGTCACCCACAAACGGACCCACATCTTCGTTGCAAATTTCAGCAGTATTTTCCATGCTTAGCATAGTGTACACAATCATCAAATGCAGGCTACTTCTCCCTTCAGCTTCTATCACAGTCCATTCTCTGCATCCATCACCCTTTCATTTTCTGAAGAAAAATTGGCAGATTTGTGCCATGCTTGGGCAAGTACTGTGTCCTAGAAACTAAAAAGCTCTCTTGCCGAAATATTGGCTAGCCCATTAATCATGGAACAACATTATCACAGATGCAGAAACCACTAATCATATATTATATCAAAGGGTCCACAAGTTCTAGAGCAGTAATGCGGAATGTAGACAGCACCGCTAATTCATTACAACGCGTGTCTCAAGTATCACTACCGACGACACCAAAATGAAGCAAGACGCAACAAGGGCGAGTCTTGACTTCATGAAGACCTAGTGATAGCAAGCACGCCTTCAGCATTTTGCCAGGGATTCTTTATTTTTGGCGGTGAGTTCTGGGAAGCATCCATCAGCATAGAAGCCTCGTAGGAGGTTCCACAAGTTCCTGAAGGTGCTCCTCCATTGTTCGCAACTTGTCCATCTTACCTGCATTAGCCAAAGTAGCAGAAAAGGTGTGGATCAGATGATAAAGTACAATGCAGAAGGTAAAGTGATTCTTTACGCTTCAAACAGCCTAATACTGCTGCATACAAATATTCCCCTGAATCGTTTTCTGTTAGCATTCCATCAATGCCCCATCCTCCAAGGTCAGAGAGATGTCTCAAAGAACACACGTTTTCATAGGGCGTTCTATCACAAGACCACAGAAATCACAATAAATAAAGGTGCTTCCCTTCCATATAATGCATACACAGAACACGACTCTCATCTACAAAAGCCTCAATAAGAGGTAAGACTGAAGTAAGAAAAGTTTTTTATGTGTGTTTGATGATTTATTAATTGCACACCTACACCAGCTCCCTGGACTCCAAAGTAACAAAAATCTTGGCCAAGCTCAGGTAAAAGGAACATGTAGTTTTCTTCTAACTACCGAAACATGTGGTTAACAAGCTATAACCATGCAAAGTCTAGGAGAGATATTTCAATTTTGCTAAGAAAATGTCAAAGTGTTTGTTTTATCTATTGATAAAGCTTACAATAAAAAAAGGGTCGATATGAGTACCTTCAGAGAAAAGCCAGGTTGCAGGGATGTATCCACTCTTCCATGATACCATCCACAAGAGAGAATAGACCGTCCCGTCTTTCATGTCATACAGACCACAATATGTTGTCGTTTTCAGACACCGGCCATCACTGTGATTAGAGTAATCATCCATGAAGAAGATACAGTCCCGTGAAAGATCATATGCATGGAGATACATGGACAGCTGAGGAGCACCCTCGCCCAATGAACAAAGCTACTTCATTCCCTAGACTCCTCACTTCAGCCCACAACAAACGCTTCAAGTCTGCCTCGTGCACTTGAAAGTCGCTGCTACCTGCACTATGCTCCACGGTAACTTCTTTTCCAGACATGTATACCGGATATCCTTTGGAGTTCATTTTCCTGCGTACCATCAGCAATATCCCATGGGATTCAAGGAGGCAGAGCATAGGCGCGGGATAGCTTTGGGGTGGCTGGGGATCTCCCTCAATGATGCGCTCAATACGAGATACCCTTGGCCTATCATTGTCAAGCTCATCCACGATGTCAATGGAAAGAAGGTCCTCAGTATTAGTGTCAATAGCATAGAGCTTCCCTTGGAAGAAGACCATATCTGAGAGCCACATGCACTGCTCATGTGCACTCACTGACCATGCAGCAGCCCCTGGCCTGCATAGTGCAATTGTACCAAGGCCACTAATACCAACTATCGCAGCAATGAGGTGTTTGGAGCACACAATCAGCGTGATTACAGATATATCAGCTAGGTCCTTGATATCCATCCATGTGACCGGCGTCTCATCAGCAAGGACATTGACAGTTTCTACATGCTCATCATAGCAGATATATGAAGATAGGCTGGGAAGCTGCACAGTGGCATTGGTGAAGGGGTTCAACATGAAGCAGCTGTCGTCATCCCGGGATAAGAGAAGCCACTCACCACAAGAGTTGTGGTAACGAGTAGCATCGGGCAAGTGGAAGGTTTGATCATGAGAAAATCTGACAATGTTGCCTCCTGGAAGCACGGACCAAGGCATTGGCGACATGGGTGGTAGGTGCCACTGCCTCATGGAAGAGCGCCATTGGCGGCAGACAGCAGGGAAGTGCGCGCGGTCAGCACGTGTAGGGAGGCGGAGGAACACAAGCCTAAGGAGCTCTGGCGAGAGGTCTGACCATGTCACTGTTGGTGAGCTTGATGGTTGCTCCATCTGCATTTAGGATTAGGACAATCAGACAACAAATAAAACAAAGGAAAGAGGCATGTAAAAATAGAAACAAACACTGATGGGCATGCAATATTCTTTCTTTTTTGAAGCCGCACAGGCAGGAGTTCTGCTGTTCAATTGATTAATAACAAGGGGCAGTAGATTTAAAGGAAGAAACAAAAGGCCGAGGCAAAACAAGAGCTCAAGAGACAAAAAGCTCCATCCAGCTAGGACTACATGAAGTACACTACGCTTGTGGTTAAGTTCTCTCATGCTATTTGCACCATCCAGACACCATGCCCTTGCCTCATCCTTTATCTTCGCCAATAGCATCATGACAGGGACCTCGATCTTTCTAAAGATTCTTGCATTGCGCTTTTTCCATTGTTTTCAGGTCGCAGGAATGATTAAAGAACGAATTGCTTTACTTGGAGCACCAATCGATTTCCTTGCTTCCTTCCACCATTGATGGGTGTTGCAATGAAAACTTTTAAATCCTTAGTTATGCGAACAAGGATTTAACCACCCAAACCCGCAACAGCAGTTAGACAAACAACTGACCACTACTTTCTCCTGCTGTTCCTAAAAGTCATGGTCTGTGCATGGTAACCAACCACTAATTTCTGTTCCATTACAGTACAACAATCAGCTCAAAAATACCCTCGATTAATGATTCAGTAAATAAAATCTCACACCTGTTGTTTCAGCATATCAATTCCTCATCATAGGGTTCAGTACTTCAGTCACTAATACCCTATAAAACAATGTTCAATATCCACCATTGTACCGACTAAGCCAACACCACGGCCTCGTAAAACAATAGTATTTAGTAGGTAGCAGTTTAGAATTGCATGCCTATATGTGTGTATTGATATATTGTGAATTTTAATGGCTGAACATTGGATTGAGCCATACTTACAGTTCTATACGCTATCCCCACTAACCATCTCAATGGAAATGTTGCACATAGGAGCTATATAAGCAGGAGGTTTGAAGCAGGAGCAATAGTTAAAAAAAAATCATATTCCAGTGCCCCCAGATAGTGAGTAATGACATCAAGTAAAGTATATATGGTGCAAGAATCATAGCTACTACTTCTGAATGTCTGACCCTACTAAAGAAGTACCAAAAGATAACACGATATCTCCAGAAATACACCAATAGTAGAAGAACACATTAAGCAGATACAGGTCCAAGCAAGGTCGTGCTGTATCCAACCACACTCAGAATCCACTACCGGATATAGGATCTTTGCCGAGTGCCAGGGGCACTCGGCGAAGCCCAAAAAACACTCGACAAAGGGTTTGCCGAGTGTTACACTCGGCAAACAACACTTGGCAACCCCTGTATCGGCAAACGCTTGTTTGCCGAGTGTTTTTTGTCGGGCACTCGGCAAAGACGTTGCCGAGTGCCCAAAAAACACCCGGCAAACTTTTTTTTCAAAAAAAAATAAAAAAAAACACGTCGACACCACGCCCGCACCACCAGCGCCGCCGCTGCCACCACCATCCGCGCCGCCGTCCCCTCCGCCGCCTGGGGTGCACCGGATCTGGAGCTCAAGGTGGCGGAGCTCGCCGGATCCGCCACCCACCCGCCGGATCTAGAGCTCGAGGTGGTGGAGCTTGCCGGATCCACGCTGCCAGGCCAGAGGGAGCTCGTCGGAGGGAGAGAGGAGAGAGGGCGCGCCGGAGATGACGTAGAGCTGAGGTGGAGGAGGAGCGCCGCATCGCCGGTGGAGGAGCGCCGCCACCTCGCTCGTGCCTGCTGGATCCGGGCTGCTCCTCGCTGGGGCGCGCCAGATCCACCGTTGTAGTGCCGCCGGAGCATACCTCCGCCACCGGGAGATGCGCCATGGGAGCAGCACCTCTGCCTGCTGCTTGCCGCCGCCTCCATCCAGAGAGAGAGAGAGAGAGGAGGCAGTGGCGGCCGGGAGATCCGCCGGGAGGAGGAGGAGAGAGAGGGGGCAGGCGGGTCTGGGGAGGGAGGAGGAGAGAGAAGGCATGGAGAGAGAGAGAGAGGGCGGGGGATCTGGGAGGGAGGAGGAGAGAGGAGAAGGCTTGTGGGCGCGGGAGATCCGGGGAGGGGGAGGAGAGAGAGAGGGCGGGCGGATCTGGGGAGGAGGAAGAGAGAGAGGGCGCGGGCAGATCTGGGGAGGGAGGAGGAGAGAGAGAGGGCGCGGGCGGATCTAGGGAGGGAGGAGGAGAGAGGAGAGGAGGTGGTGTGCCAAGATCCCGGGAGGAGGAGGAGAGAGAGAGGGGCGGGCGGATCTGGGGAGGGAGGAAGAGAGGAGGCAAGATCTGGGGAGGGAGGAGGAGAGAGAGAGGGCGCGGGCGGATCTAGGGAGGGAGGAGGAGAGAGGGCGCGGGCGCGGGCGCGGCGGCACCGGAGATCCGCCGGGAGGGAGGAGGAGAGAGAGGGGACGGGCAGTTCTGGGAGGGAGGAGAGAGAGAGGGTGCGAAGGAGGAGAGAGAGGGCACGAGCGGTTCTGAGGAGGAGAGAGAGGGCGTGGCGGGGAAGAAGAAGGAGATCGTGGGTGGTTCTGAGGAGGAGAGAGAGGGCGTGGCTGTTAAGTAGATATTTTTGATGTTCGCTGAGTGTCCTAGATGGGGCACTCGGCAAAGTTTTTTTTTAATTTTTGTCTTCTTCTATTTTTTTGCTGAGTGTTTTGTATCTGAGCACTCGGTAAAGTTTTTATTTTTTATTTTTTTTCTTCTCCTTCTTTTTCAGAAAAAAGAATGTATTTTTGTTTGCTGAGTGTATTTTTTAACACTCGGCAAATAACATCTTTGCCGAGTGTATTTTTTTAATACTCGGCAAATAACCTCTTTGCCGAGTGTTTTTGTTTTGACGCTCGGCAAAACGTCCTGTTTGCCGTGTGTGTTTTTTTTTGTTGAGTGTTTTTAGAGCGGCACTCGGTAAAGAGCCTGTTCGCCGAGTGCCCGAGAGAATATACTCGGCAAAGATTAAAACACTCGGCAAATTTGAGGATTCCAGCCGTTATCCCACCCGATCTACTCGAAACAAATAGGAGTCGGCATTAAGTCAGAATACCAAAAAGGGATCTTTTTTCCAGACCTCGTCCTTGAGCATGTGGAGGAGCTTGGTCTTGTCGGCGTTATCGAGGCCGAGGAAGAAGATCTTGGCCACCTTCTGGCGGAGCCCCAGCGAGGCCAGCACGCCGTAGAACCAGTCCAGCAGGAACATCTTTGCCCGAGCCTGCGGCGGCCGGCTGCCGCCGGCGACCTTCCTCCCTCACTTTCTTGCCTGACAAGAAGACAGCGACTAGGATCTGCTAAGGAGGGAAGGGAATCCCAACGGGAACCGGGGTTTTAACACAGGGACTATGGCAAAACTCCGGACCGGTCCCAGGCGGAGACAATGGGGTGGGTACAG
Organism: Miscanthus lutarioriparius; assembly: GCA_904845875.1. Lineage (NCBI taxonomy): Eukaryota > Viridiplantae > Streptophyta > Magnoliopsida > Poales > Poaceae > Miscanthus > Miscanthus lutarioriparius. Next base: position 77,219,535 of record CAJGYO010000014.1, on the reverse strand, counting down.
GAGAGACGGCGCTCAGGCGGAATGCTGAATCCGGTGACCACGTGCCCTGGCGCGGACAGATCCAACGGCAATGGGAAGGTGGAGCCGACGAGAAGGCTAGGGGGAGTGAGCTGGTGCGGTGAGGTCGTGAGGACGGGAGGGGTCGCCGGAGCCCGAGTCGGAGCACGTAGGCTGGCACCAATGAGATATTCTATTCTCTCCTTAAAAAAAATTACCTCCGCAAAAACGATATTCTATTCTCGCTATTTTCTTCGTCTTTTCAATTTTATTCTACTCTCTCCTTACACATTCAAATAGCACATTCCTAATTACAAATTTGCCATCAGAGTGAGAAGATTTCTTACAAATTTACAACAACAAAAAACCCGCCATTTTTACTTGCGTGACGTGTTAGGTCATTATGCTACCATGGAGGCGCATTGCGAAAGGACCAAGCTGCCCTGGCCTCACCAGCATTACCCCACGCAACTCTTTTCTCTCTCCCCATGGTGGAGACCGCCTTCACCTCCTCCGTCGCAGATGGTGGAAGACTCGCAGATGGTGGAAGACTTTCATTACACGTGGACAGTGTTCATGTTTTTTTTTAAAACAGTAAAGTGTTAATGTGCGTGCGAACACCTTTTTAGGCGTTAGCCATGTTAAAAGTCGCATAGCCCAGTTTTGGCCCGCTCCACTGCGTTTTGATCCGTGCGTGCTACTTAGCACTTTGGATGTATGAATGAGTTTTCACGTCTACACGTATCAATATTTTTGACGGCACTACTTAGATGGCTAACCGGCATGAAAACAAAAAACAACACCCTTAATTTTGTAGTCTCTGTGTTCCAAATTTTATATTATTACTTTATGCTTTGTCCTACCTCAACATTATTTGACGTTGACCAAGTTTGTAATTAAAATTATTAGCACCTATTAGTTGGAATGAATGTACAATAAAAACACATATCAAGGGGGATTTAATGAATGGTATGATCTTATAGATGTTCATGTATTTTCATAGATGATTAATGTGAATTAGAGAAATTTAACTTTAAATAATAATGTATCCGTCCCAAAAAACTTGATGTTTTAGGATTTAAGAAAATGTTCCTAAAAACTTGATGTTTTAGCTCTTAGGTAATAGACTGAGACCCATCTTGAGATTGTGATATGCATGTCTTCATACATTTCTTTTATTGAGGGGCTTATTTCTTAATTAGCATGATTTATCTTTAATAGATAGGGGTACATGAGTACTTCTCGTTGAGCACTAATGTATCTTTAAAAAAAATCCTAAAATGTTAAAGTATTTTTTAGACAAAGAGGGTACTCAAATAACCTATATAATTTAGAACAGAGGAAATATGAATTTTAACTGCGCGCAAGTACTAGAAGATCCCTTCATCATCATTAGCCATATATATAATTTAATTAATGTGGTAATGAAAAACCAATCCCTTAGTTGCGTCACCAAATTACTACGTGTACTGCACGCCCATCACCGTAAATATGAACAGAGTACGTAAGCTCGGAATCGGACGCAGTGCAATTTGAAGTTCGAAACCATCGTCGTGGTGGTGGACAACTGGACACGGAAACAAACCGTTGGAAAAGGAAAGGAGGAGGAGGCGCACAGGCCCTCACCCAAATACCCAATGCAGGGTGGGCCTGCACGTGCGCGAAGCCTCAGCCTCCTTCCGACCGTTGCCCGAGAGCGGCCCATGCGTGTGTCGCCCGTAGCACGCCGCCATCCGCCTTTGCCCCGTCCCCATCCGCCTTTGTCCTGCCCACAAGCGCGCTCCGTCCTTGTCTTTGCGTCCGCTGGTCCTTCCTCTGACCTTCTCCTCTCTCTCTCTCCCCCCAACTCTCCGCGCGGGCGACACACGGGAGCTGGGATAAGCAGCTGAGGACGAGCATGTCCCAGCGCGCCCCGACCTGCAGCACCCCCGTTTGTCGGCCCCAAGCACCTCTGTCCGCCGGCCCCAAGCGCCCTTGTCCGTTTGCCTCCGGCTCGTCCCCGGCCGAACAATATAAAACACTTCCAACGTGAATGCAATATAAGGCTAAAAATAAATGAAATATTTGAAACATGCTTTTCATAACATGTGTGTGAAAGCACATGAAACATCTAAAATAAAACGCTTGCAACTTGTAACATGAAACCACCTGCTGCAACATAAGACTGAAACAAACTAAAACATTAGAACATGTTGTTGCAACATATGCAACATCCAGACAAAAACGATTGCAAATATACGTATGAAAACAGATGAAACATTTTGAATAAAAGATTGCAACATGCCTTTAAAACACTTGTAACATATGCAACATGTGCAACATCCCTCGATCTACTTTTACAACATCAAGATAAAACAATTACAACATTCATCCGAAACACCTGAAAAAATATATGCAACATAGGGGAGGGGAAAGCCGGGCCGGTCGATTCCGGCCATCGGGGTCGGAGCCAGCGGCGAGCGCAGCGCGCGGGCACCACTAGCACCGCCCACGTTCGTAAGTGCCCTTGGCTCGGCCGGGGAAGGCCTGAGGTGCCACGACACATGCGCCCCAACGGCCATGGCAGGGTCAGCGACGTGCGCGACGACGATGGGAGATGGACGGATGGATGGCGAGGGAGCGAGCGGCACATGTGTCTGGGACGGGCGCACGGCGCGGTCGACTATGGGGCACGGCGGCAGCCGACGAGAGCGCGGACGAATGAGAAGCCATGTTGCATCGGGCGCCGGATGAAAGAGGATGAGCGAGTGGGAATCCGTTTTTTCTGTTTCTGAGAGGGAGAGAGGGATGGGACCGCTCCAACGGAGCTGCCTGCGGATGGACGACCATGGCTTATAAGTTTGAACCATCTGCGTGGTGGTGGACACGGAAACAAACCGTTGGGAAGGAAAGGAGGAGGAGGCGCACATGGGCTGTGCGCTGCGCTCGCCCTATGCAGAGTGGGCCCGCGCGTGCGCGAAAGCCTCAGCCTCCTTCCGACCGTTGCCCGGGAGCGGCCCATTTGGAATCCACTCCATCTCCGTCTCCCTCCCCATTTCTCTCCCACGCGGCGGTGCGGCGGCGTCGCATTCACTATCACATTTCGGCTCCCTCTCCCTCTCTCCCCCCAATTCAAAATCACCCCCCCCACTCCTCCTCCCCCTCCCTATCCTCCCTACTAGGGTTTGCCTTTGCGGCGTCGCCCTCGCCCTCATCCACCACCACCCGCACCACCAGCAGCTGGCGAGAGTTCGCGATCCGTGTTCGCGGGGGGAGGGCCCGGCCGGCGCGACCGACGCGACGGCGATGGAGATCAACATCGTGGACAAGTACGAAAAGCTGGAGAAGGTCGGGGAGGGGACGTACGGCAAGGTGTACAAGGCGCAGGACAAGGCGACGGGGCAGCTGGTGGCGCTGAAGAAGACCCGCCTCGAGATGGACGAGGAAGGGATCCCGCCCACCGCGCTCCGCGAGATCTCCCTCCTCAACCTCCTCTCCCACTCCATCTACGTCGTCCGCCTCCTCGCCGTCGAGCAGGCCGCCAAGAACGGCAAGCCCGTCCTCTACCTCGTCTTCGAGTTCCTCGACACCGACCTCAAGAAGTACCTCGATGTCTACCGCAGGGGCCCCGCCGCCAGGCCGCTCCCCGCCACACTCATCAAGGTTCTAAATCACTCTTACTTTACTCATTTCTTGTCAATTGTCGCTCGAGGAGTAGTTATTAGTTGGCTGCTCAGTTCACCCCTATCATCTGTAAAAAAAGTGATACATTTTGTAATCGGTTTTCTGAGCAATCGAGCGCTTCGTGATCAGAAATAAGTAGCCTGTGCGTTGCAAATCACATCCTTAATTTAATTCTCAGAACGGTACAGTCCTGATCAGAAGGAAAAAAGCCACATAAATGTCTACTGCTCATGCTCCAATCGATCTCTGCAATTGATCCCTCTTGACCAGAGCAAACTAGCCTGTGCATTACAAATGGTATTTTCAGCTCCGACAAAGGTGAGGATCTAACTGGATCATCATAGGTTCAAAACATTGGGCTCTATATATGTTGGCCGACTGTAAAATCAAAGCACTTAACTGTGAAATTGAATTCGGATGTTTTGTCTGTTCTCCTGGTTCTGCACTGAACACAGGCGAATTACGTTGTTTCTCAGGTTCAGTAGTTAACTGTCGTAAGTCAACATATACTGATTATATTTTTCAGTAAGCTGGCAGATGATGTGTTAATCTGTGTTTACAGTTTCTCAAATTAACGACAAGAGAGTTAAATTTTGGAAGCAACTATCCTGCACTGTTTATTGATAATTTGTGAGGACCCAGATTGGCCCCCAATCCCCTTACTTGGCGTTCCGTCCTTGTGATTCGAGAAAAGTTCCAGTAAAACACACTGTATTTGACTAGTGAAGCATTTAGTACATCATGGGCGATGAGTCATTCTCTTCTACCTTTACTCTCTTGAAAACTTGTTTGGCCAATGCAGCAATTCTTGATTGTTATATACCAAGTTTTGAAGCTCACCCTCCTTTGGTTCCTTTTGAACTAATGTACTTTCTTTACTTCTTTCTAGAATTTCCTGTATCAGTTATGCAAAGGAGTTGCACACTGCCATGGCCATGGTGTCCTTCACCGGTTGGATTTCTGTTGCTGAACTCATCAGATGAATTCAACATCGCATTTTCCACTTATATGGTTCATGCTCAAATTTATTTATAGGGATTTAAAGCCACAAAACCTGCTGGTGGACAAGGAGAAGGGGATACTGAAGATTGCTGATCTTGGTCTTGGTAGAGCTTTCACTGTGCCTATGAAAAGCTACACCCATGAGGTACTGGTTACCATCCGGAGTTGGCTTGCCTAATGCAGTTTTAGTTTTTAACAGAGTTTCTGAGCATGATCCAGTAAGCTCTTTATATTGTGTATTTGTGTAGATTGTGACACTTTGGTATAGAGCTCCTGAAGTTTTGCTTGGAGCAACACATTACTCAACTGGCGTTGATATGTGGTCTGTTGGATGCATCTTTGGTAAGCCTATTCTCCTTTTTCAGCCTTTAATCAAGATGCCATGTACTATGCCTTAATGCTGAAAACTTGATGCATTATATGTATATAATATATATGGAGTCAAATGCAATAACAGATGCATGTTCATGAGTACAAGGAATTTAGTAGTGCCCCCACAATCCAAACTCTCCACATCATTTAATTTATGACCAACCAAATAGCACATTGTGCTTAGGCTTAAAATATTGTCCTTGCTCCTCTTGATTAAGAGATGGTGTATTCAAATGATTTTGTACTTATGCTGAAAACTTTTACCCCATTGTGATGTTCATAACTTTTTAATGCAGCTGAAATGGCCCGACGGCAGGCCCTCTTTCCTGGTGACTCTGAGTTGCAACAGTTGCTTCACATCTTCAGGTCCTTTTCTTTTCCTTCTGTATTCAGTCGTTGCTACCATAATAATATGAGCAGCACCTTTCTTAGTTGCTAGGATAGTATCATTCTGATAATTGTGAAGTTGTTCTCTTATCCTGTTGAAGGAACGCTGCACATAACATTTTGCTGCAGTTCTTGTATTTCATTAGTTCTTTCTTGGGATAATCTGAATGTGTTATTAAATGAGATGGTAGTTTGATTTTCAATACTCTTCACTGTTAGACACTACTCCAATGGCTAAATTACACTTGAATTCTTGATTGTCTTAACTTTCAAGGAATAGCTTGCTTGCACATATTAATGTCATTCTATATCAGTCTGGTTCTACAAACCTGTATTGTATTGACCAAAATATGCTTTTCGAAAAAAGGTTGCTGGGAACACCTACTGAGGAGCAGTGGCCTGGAGTGAGTGATTTGAGGGATTGGCACGAGTTTCCACAGTGGAAGCCCCAGAGTTTGGCACGTGTCGTCCCAACACTGGAACCTGAAGGCGTTGACCTGCTATCAGTAAGTTCTAAGAGTGATGTACATGCTGATTTACTGTGTTCTCTTAAATTCAAAGTGTTAATCAACCAACCTAAGATACCTTGCTTCAATTACTCACCTGAAGTCGATCCATTTATTTTTGTCATATTTGAAATAGGTCTGTGCATATTTTGTTTTGGTGCCTTGCCCCAATATGTGACTTGTTTAGTGCATTTATTGTTAACACGCTTCCTAATATCAATATCTGGTTATGCTTTAAAAAAGAAAAGTGTAGTTACAGTTCCATTCGGATGTTTCACCATGCCTTTGAACAAGAAACTGAGCGATGTTCTGTTTCTAAAAAAGAAAGAAACTGAGCTGACAGTTTGTATTCATGTGTTGCAGAAAATGCTTCAGCTTGATCCTTCAAACAGGATATCAGCTATAGCTGCGATGGAGCATCCATACTTTGACAGCCTTGACAAGTCCCAGTTCTAGCCATTGTACCATGCGATTCAGAAGCGAAGGCGCTACTCTCTTTTAGTGAGATTTTCAAATGGAGATATGAATTTCACTTGCCATCTAGGCAACTGGTTCATACTTTTTACCGATCTGTTAGTGAGTGAAAATTGGCATGCCTATCTTTTCATGTGAGGGTCATATATGTTTCACCTTTCCTGTTGTACTGAGCATCGTTGTTTGTTGTCTTAAAAACATGTTGTGGCATATAACAAGAGTTGCCTGTGGGAGGCCTGTGATAATGCTCTTTATTTCTCAACATCCATTTTCTTCAGGGTGGATGTGAAATAGGAAATCTGATTTCCTGATTACAAGTTTCAGCTTTCCTTTTTGTTTCTTTTAATAAGCATGTGATTTCATTTTTCTTCTCTCTCCCATGACGCCATTGCACCAGCTCATTAACAAAGTTCAGTAACCAAGATGAAATTCATGAGGTACAGATAGCTAGAACATATATGTATTAGGGGACAGACTAAACTAGTTGAGGTTAAAGAATACATGTCAAACAACTAAGATGGTCAGAATAAAAGCAGTAAGTCAGCTTGGAGGATACGTATTGCAAATGACAGTCAAGTTTGGGCATGAAAGAAACCGGCAAGCAAAATGCATTAAAAGTGTTCCAACTTCAGTGTTGATATCCTAGAAAGTGAAAAAATACCCGGTGCTCCCATTTGAAAAAGCCCCAAAGTGTGCTTAAAAAATTCTACCAAAAATATTAATGAATAGATGATGTAAAGTCCTATGTACTTTAAAAATTTGATATGCAACAAAAATATGTATATGGAGATAAAAAAAAAGTGAAAACAACAAGTGAATAGTTGCAGTTGCAGGTATCAGATCAGACAAACAATATAACCTGCAACTATTCAAGTGTTGATTTCACTTTTTTTTTAATCTCCATGCACAATTTTTTGTTGCGTCTTAAATTTTACATGAACATAAAAATTTGCGTCATTTATGAAAGGATCAAGATGACCAAAAAGAGGATTAAATTGATCTAAAAAGAAAGCGAAAATAAAACCTATCGATTTGTCAATTTTTACCAGTTGTGCCTAACAAGTATTCTATGGTTACCAAACAAAGTTTTGCACTCTAAGTTTCAGTCCTACACCAACATGAAAATTTAATGTAAATTGCATGAAAGTAAGTGCGGAAAGTAAAGAAGCTTAGGAACACGATGATTTTTTGAAGTACTTGGGGTTGTTTTCTTCGGTTTAGTTTGAAGTACTTGCAACTGTTTTCAGCGTTCTAATACTACTACCCATTTTGCCAATAATTGTAACACTTTCATGTTTTACTAACAGGAATATACGCTAGACACTCCGAAGCTTCAAATCTATGAGTGGGTGTCTTCTCTACCGTGAGCCAAGATTGTGGAGTCTAATAGCCCATGATCGCCAATTTATTGTATTGTTAGTTATAGTAGATTTATATTAGATTGAGTCTTTTATCCTACATTCCTACTTGATATGCTATATCACTTCTTGAACAAAACTTCCTTAGGTAATGATATCATAGTATGTTTATGTTATGTTGTGGAGAATGATGGACCACTTATATTTTAAATCTATTGGTACCAACCTTTACATTTGACCTTTATATCAACTATCTTAAGACCTATGGTATCAGTGTATGTTAAATTTCTTTGAACATTCATATCGTCTTTCTTAGGACCTATATTTTATGATTAATATGCGTTAATTCTGTAATCTCAAACACCTCGGCTCTGATTTAAACCTTAAAACCTATGCTATTAACTTGTAATGTTTAAACACCTCAACTCCACTCTGCTTTGTGCTTTTATTTCGTATCCACAACAAATTGTGCTTTTCAAAAAAGCAAACTGTGGTGCCAGCTCAAGCACCTTGCGCGCACTGATTACCAGTAGGCAACAGCACATCCTACAGTCTTGCAAGTCTGAAAGGCTTGTGCTGTGCAACTCAATTCAGCATCGGGCACAACCAACAGATACAGTCATACAGAACACGATCACAAGTTCACAACAGATTCACACTGAACACCTGAGTTTATTCATTGCAGAGAGGTTATTTGTTCAGTTTTGTGTTTACATCCATCCAAGAGAATGATAAACATCAAGATTTCAACAATATAGCCACACGATTAAAGATGCTACAAGTTACAGAGTTGACGAAGGGGAATGCTTAGCTAGGCAGCTAACAGGAGGAAGTTGCAGGTCATGGCAGACCCATAGTGAAGCAAATTACAGAATCCTAAACAATAGAAACACCCTACAAAGCTGCCGTGCATACAGCAGAACTTGCACCAAACAAATGCTGACAAACATGTGAAAACAATCTGAATCAGCAAGAAGCAAGCATCTAAGAGACTGCAGCCACAATCTTAGTTGTCCACGACAAGCTTCCGCCTCTTGTAATTAACCATCACCTCACCCTTGATGCCAACCACCATGGCGTTCCAGTCGTTCTCTGGGAACGGCGATACCAGCTCGAACTCAAAGTTCCTCAGTAGGTGTGTCCAGATCGCCTTGATCTGCAGGTAGGCGAAGGGCTCACCGAGGCACCCATGTCTGCCACCACCAAAGGAGATGTATGAGAAGGCGCCTGCAGCCTTGTCCTCCTCCCTTCCAGGACCGAACCGGTCAGGGTCATATGAGTCAGGGTTGTTGTAGATGTGGGGCAGCCTATTGGCAAAGGATGGCGATGTCGCGACAATGTGGCCCTTGGGGATGTCGTACTCTTTGCCTTCCTTTGTTGTCACGGTGAAGTCGCTGTGTGATTGGCGAAGCAACATGATTAGCGGCGGGTGGAGACGAAGGGCCTCCTTGATGCACCGGTAGAGGACATCCATCTCTGCCAGGATGTCATGATCAATCTTGTCGCCATGCCGTTTCATGACATCCTTCTGCTCCTTTACGGCTTCTGCAAAGTACTGCTTGAAGCGAAGCATGTACGCCCCTGTCCAGGTTGAAGTGATCGAGCTGGTGTGCTGTCCAGCAAAGAGTGCTGCGATAAGTAGCCCGGTTACCTCACCCTCAGTGGTGGGGCGCCCATTCTTGTACTTGGAATCAATGAAGCACTGCAGCATGTCTTCCTCAGACTGCCCAGAGGCCTTGCGGGACTTGATGATGGTGGCAAAGATTTCTGCCAAACGTGCCCGTGCCCTGTCACGGCGCTTATGTGCAGGGATCGGGAGGTATGGGAAGAGGACACTGATTGGCTGCATCCCGTTGTCAAGGTCATGGAAGAGAGCAGAAACATCATCAAACAGCTTTTCTCGCACCTCCCTTCCCAGCAAGCACCGGCTAGCTGTCAGTATGATGAGGTGCTCCAACTCGTACTTCAAATCAACAGTGCCACTTTCTCCCCACTTTGAGAAGTACTCCTGCAGGAAAGGTTGGGGTTGTGCATGATATTAATTATCCAACATGGATACAAAAATATGATTAAAAGTAGCAAATTCAGAAAACTAGAAAGATCAGGATGACAGATGTGATTTATCATTTTATCTTGGCTTCCTAAGTAAATCATATCATGTTATTACTAATATGGAGGTTATTGAACCTTATTAGGCTAGATGTACAGAAAATCTGATACAGAGAATTCTCTGCATATACATGAAAATTTTGGCTTCATCATTTATGCTAAAAAGAACAGAGAATTATGAAAACCAATATTATGAGAAGATTTGCGTTGGTTCAACATTGGTGTAAGAGACACACTCCAGTAGCAACCTTAATATTATGAATAAAGGTGATGAGATTAACAAGCTCCAATGGAGCTATTGTGATGAAATTGAATTTGCAACGTAGATGAGGTACTCAAAGCAATTTTTCTTGCACTATGTGTACATCCAGGATGTGTTGCCGGAGTTTGGTAGTTTATCTTGCCATTCTGGTGTTTGTAGCCACATAAATTCAATTTTTTTCAGTAACAAGTTTACATGGAATATTTCAATGCAGTTCTGAATGAAGCTCAAGACCTAAAATTAATACTTAAATCAACAATCTTAGGACAGGGCCATAATAATGAAACAGATCATCAGAACATAGAAAACAAACTTTAATACACAAGACCAGGGATGATATAAAGAACCAAAAAAGTAGAATAAAAGAAAATGTCCCACTAGAAAAAGAAGAGCATGCAAGGCATCCCAAAAGCCCTACTTAAGGTCTGGAAGCATCAGCACAAAAAGGATGAAGATCATGTGAGATAGCCACGCATTGATTCCAAAAAGTTGCACATTAGTCATAATTTAGCCTCCTTTCCCAAAAGAAAAGGCAACCTGTAACTTTCCAAAGGGACTAGACAGTCCAATGAAGAAGAATACGCTGGGCTCAAATGAATTTAGACCAAAATTATAACATCATGTTTACAGTCTTAGGAAATGGAAATGAAGAGATATATCACAGATGTTAAGTCCTGTTCACTAAACTGTCCATGAAAGATACATATCACACCTGTAACTTACCAAAAATGCTCGAGAAGCACCAAACCAACAACTTTTAAGTAGAAATGCTCAGAAAATAATCATGAATGAAAACACATAAAGTATGAGGTTTATGGTACTCCTGTGCTACTATCATATTACAAACCCTGTCTCCCAAGTACTGAATTACCCCTAACATGTCCACAGTTACAGATCCACAAATCCAAACATACCAAGAACAAGCATCGCAATTACTGAATCGCCACCACATCAAATCCAAATATATCCAGAGACTAAAAACAGATCTTAAGACAGAGCAGCAAGTGAATCCTCACCTCAGCCTCAGCAACCATCTGGTCGACATAGCTGCGAAGCTTATTAGCCCGGAGCGCCTCGGTAAAGAACCTGAACTGCTCCTGCCTGACGGAGTAGTCGACATCGAAGACGACGCCAGGGCCGAAGGTGGGCACGTTGAACCTGTACACCTCCTGCTGGCTCATCTCGGCCTCGTTGCCCTTGAAGAAGTGCGCCGACACCTCGGGCCCGATGAGGAACGTGATTTTGCGGGTGATGATGGGCACCGTGAAGACGCTCCCCAGGCGCGCGTACTGCTCCTGGATCATCGGGATGGGCCCGCGCATGAACTTCACCAGCCCGCCCACCACCGGTGCCCCCGGGATCGTCGGCGGCAGGCGCTTCTTGCCACCCCCCGAGCGGAAGCTCAGGAGGAGCTTGAGGAAGATGACGGTGGCCGCCACCAGCGCCAAGCCCGCGATGAGCCGCTGCTGCTGCGGGATGGAGGCGAGATCCATCGTCTGATTCATGGGAAACGAACGGCAGGTCCGTGGGTTAGGATCAGATCGCGGTCAATGTGGCAGTGGCAGTGGCAGACTGGATCAGATCAAATGGAGGCTGTAAACCTCGTTTGTATCGAAGAAATTCCTTTTTTTGTTCAAAACAAACGCTGAATGGCAGGCACTACAAGAGCAGAAATAAAAGGGAGATGCTCGGCGGCGGCGCCGCAAAAAATCATCGGTTCTGGGGAAAGATCTTACCTTTTGCTTTCCCTAATCCAATTCGTCGGGACGGGGGCAGCGATGCGGGGGGAGTGTGGAGTCCGGGTGTGTTTATAGGTGTGCCACTGCCAAATGGAGGAGGGAGTGGGGGTGGGACGGCGAGAGATCCCGTGGTTTGGGGAGGTGTGAGGAGGAGCGGATGGAAGGTTTACGGGGGGCGGATGGGAGGTTTACGGGGGGCGGGGAGCCGGGGAAGAGAGAGAGAGAGAGGCTGGCACGCCGCCGGCGCCGCTGCTATACCGCTAGAGCGCTCCAGGGGCCCACCTGTTGTCGCATGCTGGCGCGCACGTGGGACGCACATGTGATTGCAACCTGCCTGCCTGTGCCTCGGATCCTGCGGTTGCGTGGTGGTGTGTCAAGGTGCTTGTCAAATCCATCTTTTAGATGCCAAATCTCTTGTAAATGACGTCTTGGTGCTGCTTCAATTATTCTTGCAAGAATTTTATGTGTTGCTATATGGTTCATTTTAGATCTGAGTTCATACCTGTGCTTTACAACTGACTAATCTAATACGAAAATTGTATGATTAAATTTATCCTTTGAAAACGCTTTGAAGATGCTATGACAAGAAACTGTCGTCAAGAAGTGTAATGGTGGATGCAAAATGTCCTACAAATGGTGAACCGGCTGTTTTTTACATAGATGTCCTAGTTGTTCTATTGTTTTTTTTCTTCTAAAGTATAAACTGATTGAATTAAAGACTTACTAATGTGATACATGTTTATTTAACAACTGAACAAGACTTCCTTAGCTATATGAGTCTTTATGTCATTTCACACTGAGCACAGGCAATCTTCTTAGAGAAAAATCGAGATTGACAAACATGTTGCTTCTCTAGACAGAAGGTTCTTTAGACAGCTTCTCAAAAAATAATTAAAAAAAGCCCTCCCCTTTAAAAAAAGGCTGTCCCAAACAGGCCTATGGCGTTTCCAGGATGGAGCTCTGTGAAACTCCGGCCATACTTTGAGCTCGAATCTGGACCCATGGCTGCTATTTGATTCTGTTTGATTGATACTGCCGACGCCTTCACCTCCGCCTTCGGACGTCGTCAGAAAGCCAGAAAATCGTGCCTCGAGTGTTTATGAAAATAGATGAAGGCTCTCTCCAGTTCGATTTTGAACTGTTGGCCATGTAATAATAAATTAAAGAAAAAAAATGAAAGGCAAGTTCACACATCATCTACAGCTTCAATGAACATCTCCATCATCCAAAACAAAAATAAAACTGGACAGCTGCCACATCATCACTCAACTGGCACTTGTTTGGTCTGGCACTCTGCCACTATGCTTTTGGACCCATCTGGCTCATCCTTTAAAGAAAACAAAAAGAAAAAGAAAGGAACTAACCACCAACCACTTTCATGTGATGAGAGTCAGACCTGATCTTAGCCCCTATCATATTACTGCCTGAGTCCTAAGCAAAATCCAAACATCCAGCCAATGCAATTCCTCACCATGCATGTCCACTAGACACTCCGATCCAGGATTAGCAGCCAATTAGCCGGTAAAATACATCTCGGCTCAAGGGCTGTAAAGCAGAATACCACAGGTGCCAACGGTATGGGCCTCAAAACCAGATGGAGTGTGTTCATGGGTGCACGATCACTTTGTTTGCAGGCAGTATGTGTTGGAATATGTGGGCTTGGCCTTGGCCCAGTAGAAATTCTTATTAATGCCATTCCAAATAATCTCAAATGCCCATTCATATGTGTATACAGGGGAGTGGCGGTTAGGAATTTAGGTATTTTCATGTTTAATTTAATCTAGAAAAATAGTAGTAAATTCGTGACAATAAATATGTGCACGTGTGAACTACTAGTGGCAACTATGATGAACATACTGATCATGTTTAAGAGCACAAAAACCTTACTGAATATCGAAACAGCAAGATTAGAAGTATACCAGCGGAGGGACCCATACTCAAGGCACCGGCGGCTCCATTCACACGAGTTGACATCGTGTGTTGCTCGATGTAGCGGATCACAGTTGATGCAGGACGATGTTCGTAGCGCAGTCCCTCGAACGTCCACCGGAAAGTAGACGATCTGAGGAATAAGGAGAAGACGTCGGCAATCACCAGGAAGAAGCGAGCAGTCGCGGAGACGCTCCCCAAAAACCTGATTGCCCGCACACCTGAGCAGGTGTCGTTATGCGGACGGCGGTTCCAGAGGCCTGCTCTCCCAACACTCCGTGCGCGCGGAGGATTGGGACAGGAAAACTCGGGAGCAACTCAACAGAAGAACGATGGTGCTGGATGTGTTATGTCTCATCCGCGTGGCTGAAGGCGAGCACACCTTTCTTATAGTCGCGGAAGATGAAAGGTGAAGTGTAGAGAGGATGAACCTGGACATCATGAAATGTTCATAAATTACTAGTAACCTCTGCTATAAATATGGGGGTTACTAGTAACTACAACCATAACCATGGGAGTTACTAGGAACCGCATCCATAAATTTGACCGTTACAAGTTCAGTCATCAACTATATTTAGTCCACCATTTTATTGCACCTAGCAACTAATATAGCCTTAGAATTTATTTGATTTAGTTATTAAATAAAATATGGGTCATGCCCACATTAAATCTAACCATCCCCACCAAATTCTATGGCGCATATGAAATGCTCTCAATCTCTGTTGTTTGATATATCAGTGTTTCGATGGAGATTATTAAGTTGAACATCCATCTAGAACAGAGGTTACACTTCTTCACAACTGAACAATGGACTATGTCTTGAATTGATAGTTTTGTGTGGAATAAGTTTCACCTAAGTCCTTTACTGATACTAGGTTGAGTTGCCTAAAGCATCCCCTCTGATTGGAGCATATAAGTCACACTCCTGGGCCTTTCATGAGTATCTAGAGATCACCAAAATCTCATAGACTGTGACTAGAAGTCGAACTTATATAGGTGTATTCCTCAAAAGATGTTATGTAGGACAACATCTTTGCTTAAGCAAGCCACTTGGAACACATTAAAGTAAAAACCAACCTGCCTTACAGCAAAGGAAAGACGCGCATCTGACATGGGCCTACTTAATGGTCTTTTCTCACAGTCTACCCCTGGCTTGTTTCACCATCCTACTTTACGAGATCTCCGATCACATAGAGCAGGTTACCATCATGGTAGACTTCATGTGGGTCTTAGGCCCATCTCACTCGATGCACTATCTATCACATTACATGATAGTCCCTTAGGGAATTGATCTGCCAGATTTTTAGACGTATGGACATAGTCCAATGCTATCACTCCAGAATTTCTCAATTTTTGACATATTTTAGCCGCCGCTTAACATGTCTTGTGAACTTCATGTTATCTTTAGAACTGATTACCTTGATTATCACAGTCTGGTTATCATAGTTCATAGAAATAACCGGTATAGGTTTTCTACTACTGGTAAATCCATAAGGAGTTCACGAAGCCACTCGGCCTCAACGCCGGCGGTGTCTAATGCTGTGAGTTCTGCTTCCATGGTTAACCTCGTTAAGATGGTCTGCTTGCAAGACTTTCATGAAACAGTGCCACCTCCAAGTAGAAACACATATCCACTTGTGGTGTGAACCTCATCAGCACCAGATATCCAGTTCACATCACAATAACCCTCTAGTATCTTTGGGTACCCGGTATAGTGAATGCCATAGCTCACAGTACCTTTTAGGTAGCGTATTACTCTCAAGAGCACACCAGTGATTATCTCATGGATTTGACACAAACCGGCTTAGTTTGCTCACAACAAATGAGATATCAGGCCTCGTAGCGCTAGCCAGATACATAAGCGAACCAATAATTTGGGAGTATCTCAATTGATCCCTTGCTATTCTCTGATTTTTTTCTCAATAGCACAATAGGGTCATAAGGCGTAGGAGCAGGTTGACAGTCACTAAATCCAAAGCGACTTAAAACATTTTCTACATAGTGGGATTGTAGAAGTGTAACCCCACCATTGCCTTCTCTTAACAACTTGATATTAAGAATAACATCAGCCTCTCCCAAATCTTTTATCTCAAAATTATTAGACAAAAATTCTTTAACCCCCTTGATCACATCAAGGCTGGTTCCAAAGATTAGTATGTCGTCAACGTACAAACACAAGATCACTCCTTCGTCCCCACCATACCGATAATACACACATTTGCCAGCTTCATTCACAACAAAGATGGTAGATGTCAAAGTTCTGTCAAACTTCTCATGCCGTTGCTTAGGAGCTTGTTTAAGGCCATATAAGGACTTCAATAATTTACACACCATGCCTTCTTGACCATTTGCTATAAATCCATCTGGCTAATCCATATAGATATCCTACTCTAACTCTCCATTAAGGAAAGCTGTCTTAACATCCATTTGATGAACGAGAAGACCATGAGAGGCTGCGAGAGAAAGTAACACTCGAATTGTGGTCAATCGAGCAACAGGTGAATAAGTATCAAAGAATTCTTCACCTTGTTTCTGGGTATAACCCTTGGCCACAAGCTTTGCCTTGTACCTCTCAATAGTACCATCAGATCTAAGCTTTTTCTTGAACACCCATTTGCATCCTATAGGTTTACACCTATAAGGACATTCAACAACTTCCCATGTTCCATTAGACATAATTGAATCCATCTCACTCCGTACTGCTTCCTTCCAAAGGCCAGCATCAGGGGAGAGGAATATGCCTCTTCAATGGTTCTCGGTGTGTCATCCACAAGGTACACAATGTAGTCATCACCAAAAGACTTTTCATTCCTTTTTGTCTTACTCTTTTGAGTGACTACAATGTCATCCTCGTTAGGATTTTGCACAGGGGGTTCCTCAATGTTGTATCAGAAAAAATTGCTCATGGGGTATTATAGATTCATGACTAGATGTGCTAGGTGTATTTTTCATAGGAAATTCACTTTTAAAAAATATAGCATCTCTGGACTCCATTATAGTACCAACAAGCATATCGTGTACTCCAGAATTTATAATTAAGAACCTATATCCAACGCTGTGAATAGTATAACCAAGGAATACACAGTCAATAGTTTTAGGCCCAAGTTTGCATTTCTTATTAATTGACACATTCACCTTGGCCAAACAACCCCAAGTGCGCAAATAAGAGAGATTTAATCTTTTCTTCTCCCATTCCTCAAATGGTGTGATATCTTTATTCTTTGTAGGAACTCTATTCAGGACATGACACACTGTCAAAATAGCCTCACCCCACCATTCCTTAAATAGTCCCACATTCTTCAACATGGCGTTAACCAACTCAGTTAGAGTGCGGTTCTTTCTTTCAGCAATCCCATTGGATTGTGATGAGTATGGCGGTGTCCTCTTATGAATAATTCCATGTTCTACGCCGAATTTAGAAAACTCACTTGAAAAGTATTCTCCATCATGATCAGACCTTAACCGTTTAATTTTCCTCTCAAGTTGATTTTCTACTTTAGTTTTATAGGTCTTAAAATAATGCAAAGCTTCATCTTTTGATTTTAGTAAGTACACATAGCAAAATCTAGTACAATCATCTATAAAAGTCATAAAGTATCTTTTGCCACCTTTAGTCAATTCACCATTCATCTCGCATAGATTAGAATGAACTAGTTCTAATGGCGCCAAGTCTCTCGCCTCCGCAGCCTTGTGAGGCTTGCGAGGTTGCTTAGATTGCACACATACATGACACTTAGAACCTTTGACTATATTAAATTTTAGGTTTAAATTCAGATTTGATAGCCGTGAAAGACAACCAAAATTAACATGACAAAACTGTGAATGCTAAATATTTGACTCATCATGGATAATAGCATTGTTCACAACCTAATTACACACATCATCGTGCAAAGATAAGCGGAACAAGCCTCCGCGATCATAATCTTTACCAACAAATGTCCCATACTTTGACAATACACATTTATTGGCCTTGAAGACTATTTTAAAACCCTCTCGACATAATTGAGTGCCGCTAACTAGATTCTTTTTGATGGAGGGGACATGCTGCACGTTCTTCAATAGCCCCGTCTTTCCCAAAGTGAACTTCAGAATAACCGTACACCAAGAACACATGCATCGGACCCGTTCCCCATTAGCAAAGCTCCAGTCCCGCCGACCTGATAAGAAGAAAACAAAGAAGCATTAGCACACACATTTATGTTAGCTCCAGTTTCCATCCACCGCTCAAGCGAATGACAGACTGAAAGAACAGTAGGTAAAGAATTTCCATGCCCAGATATTCCTCCTTCAACCTCGCTAACAACCATGTTTGCTGATTTATTTTCTTACTTACATTTGCGGTCTGGGCATGCACTTACCCAATGCTCTTCGCTCCCGCAAACAAAGCATCCACCTTCTTTGTTCTTTTTCTTCTTAAAAGTGGTTGTTTGATTAGGCTTCGAGTTGTTCTCTTGCTTGTTCTTCTTCTTCTTATTATTACGAGATGCATTTGAGTTTTTTCCTTTGCACCATATTGGCACTAGAGGTCTCAACTCCTTTTCCACGGTTGTCTTTTGCTCCCGCCCTCTCCTCAAATCAAGAGACCCAATCAGCTCAGCCACGCTAAACTGTTGTCTCTTGTGCTTTAGAGAGGTAGCAAAATCCCTCCAAGAATATGGCAGCTTAGCGATAATACCGCCGGCCACAAACTTGTTGGGCAATACACATGGAAACTGTTCGAGTTCCTTAGCCAGTGCCTGTATCTCATGAGCCTGTTCCACTACTGAACGGTTATCAACTATTTTGTAGTTATACAGCTGCTCCATGATGTACAGCTACCAGTATCGAAAACACTGAACTAAGCATCAAGTGCATCCCATAACTCTTTGCCTGTCGCGCATATGATGTAATTGTCCTTGTATATTTGCTATGAAGTGCACTAATCACAGTGCCTCAAAATAGGTTATCGGCTGCCATGAACTTTTGCTCATCCTTAGAAGCAAGTTGTTCGGGCTTCCCTTGTGCAACATGATAACAGTTCATAGCAGTCAACCACAGGACCATCTGAGCATGCCATCTTGTCGGGTATCAGTATTAGGGATACTCGAAGAAGGGATCTGAGGACCACGAACGACAAACTCGCCTGGATAATCAAGGACGTATTTTAGTGTCGCCTGACCCCGAGGGCATGGGAGCCGTCTCACCCAACCCTAAGGCCATCCCGCCTGACCTCAAGAGCGCGGGCTCCGTCTCGCCCGATGGGGACCCATATCGCCTCCGACCACTACGAGTCTAAGGGTACGACCCCAGGGTCAAACTTTTAACACCGAAAGGGAAGCATACACATTTCAAAATGACTCGTGGCCACGTCAGCCCATGCCCAGGGGTTCACATCACCAACAGTGACGGTTGTGTGGTCATTGTGCTGCCTAATCCCCGTACGACCGCTGACCAGCACGTCGGTTCACCACGCCGTCCGCCGGGATGGGATGGGATGCCACGACTAGCTAATGATGTTAAGGCATGGCACCAGGGGTGAATAGGAGCCCGACATGGTGCCATCCCCATCACCTTCTATAGCGTCGGCAGGACCCGCATGAAGGAGAAGAAGGACACGATAGCCTTGGAGGCCTTCTTCTCCGTCGCTTTTCCCTTTTTTTCTCTCTTTTCTCTCTCTATAACCTGCGCCTTCCCCTTCACCTATAAAAGGGGAAGCAGGATGCCCCATGAGAGGGAGGAGCACACGGCTGATGAGCTCAAAAAAGGACTCAACTCCGTTCGATCTTGCCACCAGAGACTTGGGAACTTCTCCCTCTCTCGCTCGTTTGTAACCCCTACTACAAACTAGTGTCGGTAACACGAGCTGCACCAGACTAGATGTAGGGACGTTCTGCCCGAACCAGTATAAACCCTTGTGTCCTCTGAGTACACCATCCGAGCCAGATGTGCGGATACAAATTTACTTGCCGGTGGTTCGAAACACTGACAGTTGGTGCACCAGGTAGGGGCTTTTTGCGCATCTCGACGTCCACATTAGGTCTCAGATGGCTAGTCACGGCATCAACTGGGTCCTGGGCACGCACGTGCGCTTCGAGAACCTAGACTTCATCTTCACGATGGAGGGAGAGTTGGCGCAGGCTCCCGCCGCCATCCAGCCTCTCTACTCCACTGGCCTTGACGCGATCGTCGAGGTGCTTGAATAGCTACAGCTGCATGCGTCGGAGGCCCATGCCCCCGGGAGCGACTAGCTCCTTGGCTTCGATTATGGGAGGCTAAAGTGCTAGCTCGATGCCTTCCTAGGAACCCAACCGTCCCGAGAGGACCTATGCTGCCTCACCTTCTCGTTCACCAATGTCATGACACAGCTTGCTGGAGGAGAACCGCTCTCCCCAGAATACCTCATCCAGAGCACCTTGATAGCAATCCCGTTTGGTCTACGCAACGCCGTAGAGACCATTGGCCACCTCGTGGCACAGCACATGCGCCCATCACCTACGAACGATGAGTTCGTGGGGATGACCGATTACGTCATAGAATCTTTCCACGACCTTCTCGTGGGAGATTCAAAGTCGCCCTTCGACTCTGACTCCAGCAGGGGGAGTCATCACCCCTTGCGATAGTGTTTTGTGGCAGGTACCCTCAAGGGACGTGTTGAAAGTGTCCATGGGGGCGGGGCTACCCCACCAAACGACCTCGATGACGAGGTCGAGGGAGACGCAGGGGCCCCGCCTCACCTACGGGTGGAGCAGCTGAGGGCGTGGCATAGGGAACTCGAGGATGCGCGACTCCAGCTAGAGCAGGAGCATGTGGAGCTCGAGCAAGAGATCGAGCGTCATGGAGATGGTGGGCGTGCGCGGGCTATGGCCCATGACATGAACCGGAGGATCATCGAAGATGATGGAGCCCTTCCACACTTCGCCTAGGCAAGCCAGAACATCGCTGCCACGGCGGCCTTGCTCTGAGGGCTCCCGGAGCCCGTGACACCTAAGGATCGTCGAGCCCACCGTGAGATCTGCACACTGCTTGAGTGCGTGGTGGTGCAGCAGGCGGAAAGCTCACTATCTTGATGATAGGAGCTCGACGCCAGTCAGCGCGTGCCCTCAGGACAACATGTCAGGGACGTGTCTGTCCACCAGGCGCTGCACGACAAAGGGGCATGCGTTGTGGCCCCGGTGCATGAGCATCTTGGCCTTCACCGTGACGCACGTAACACCCTAGATGCCATAGGCATGGATGAAGCGATGAGAGAGAGGAAGCCGGCCGTGGCTGCCACCTCGTTGTGGCAGACACTACGATAGCGGCGAGGACCGGAGCCCAAGCCCCGACCTGCTGGGACCTTAGGCCTTCGATCGACACATCCTCAACGCTGCCTTCCCACCATGGTACCGACCACCGACCAACATCCTAAAATACTCTGGGGAAGCGAACCCCAAACTATGGCTCGAGGATGATCGGCATGCTTGCCAAGCCGGTGGAGCAGATAGTGATAGTTTATCCGCAACCTCCCATTGTTCCTGGCTGATTCGGCACAAACATTGTTGGAGCGCCTTCCGCCCAACCGGATTCAAAGTTGGGAGGACCTAAAGAAGATTTCGTGGGAAACTTCTAGGGCACCTACGCGTGTCCTAGGAACCCATGGGATCTCAAAAACTGCTGATAGAAGTTTGGGGAAACTCTTTGTGAGTACATTCGGTGCTTCTCCCGGCAGTGCAATGAGATGTCCGATGTTATAGGAGCCTTCCTATCTGGGACCACCTGCGAGTCCCTGGTTCACAAGCTAGGACGTAAGGGCTCGCGAACCACCAAGAAGCTCCTTGACATTGCCACCAGCCATGCCTCGGGCGAGGACGCAATCGGAGCAATTTTCGATCGCCCCAAGGGCATGGCAAAGCGGGACGAGGATGTCGGTGAAGGCGCCTCCAACTGCCCCAACAAGAAGAAGAACAAGCAGCAGCACGAGGGCTCACTCATGGCCGCTGCCAACCACAAGGGGGGTCGGAAGCCCGCCGAGGGTACCCCAGACCACTTCGAGAAGCTGCTTGAAGGGCCATGCCCGAACCATGCCTTCGCCATCAAGTACCTATACAAAGGCTGCGCCCTCATGAAGCGGTTCCTGTCCGGTGGCTCCAACAAGGGGAGCATAGGAAGGAGCCCAAGCCGGCCGCAGACGACGCTGAAGGGAAGGACGGTGGCTTTCTGATGTCGAATGGTTGCCTCATGATCTTTGGGGGGTCGGTAGCCTACGACTCCAAGCATCGCCAGAAGCTTGCGCGCCGTGAGGTCTATACGCCTGAGCCGGCCATGCCTTCCTTCCTCTGATGGTCAGAGTTCACCATCACCTTTGATCGGACCGACCACCTAGAAAGCATCCCGTAGCCGGGAAGATACCCGCTCATGGTCGACCCGATCATTGGCATGAAGCGGCTCACCAAGGAGCTGATGGATGGAGGCAGTGGCCTCAACATCATGTATGCTGAGACGCTCGACGCCATGGGCACCGACCGATCGCGCATCTAGACAACCAGGGCGCCTTTCCACGACATCATGCCTGGAAAGCAGGCCGTGCCGCTCAGGCATATCGATCTGCTCGTCACTTTCGGGAATCCGACCAATTACAGGATGGAGACCCTTATCTTTGAGGTGGTTGGGTTCCACGGGACCTACCATGCCATCCTAGGACGTCCATGCTACATGAAGTTCATGGCCGTCCCCAACTACACCTATCTAAAGTTGAAGATACCGGGTCCACACGGGGTCATCACCGTCAGCACCTCCTTCCAGTGCGCCTACGAGTGTGAGGTCGAGTGCTACGAACACGTCACGGCGATTGTCGCCTCCAAAGACCTCGCAGCCATCAGGGAGGAGATTGTTGAAGAAGCACCCGACCCCAAGCAGTCGGTCGGGTCTTTCGAGCCCGTGGAGGGCACCAAGGAGGTCCTCATAGACCCCAGTAGCTCCGAGGGCAAAGTGGTGCGCATCGGCACCATGCTTTCCTCCAAATAGGAAAGCGTGCTAGTCGACTTCCTCTGCGCCAACAGAGACATTTTTGCGTGGAGACCCTCAGACATGCCAGGCATTCCGAGAGAAGTCACCTAGCACACCTTGAAGATAAGGCGACGCTCCAAGCCAGTGAAGCAGTGCCTACGTCGCTTCGACGAGGAGAAACGTAGGGCCATCGGCGAGGAGATTGAGAAGCTTTTGGTGGTTGGATTCATCAAGAAAGTGTATCACCCTGAGTGGTTAGCCAATCCCATTCTTGTAAAAAAAAAGAGTGGAAAATACAGAATGTGTGTTGATTACATGGGTCTCAACAAAGCGTGTCCAAAGGATCTGTTTCCTTTGCCGCGCATAGACCAAGTAGTCGACTCGACCTCAGGGTATGAAACCCTTTGCTTCCTTGATGCGTACTCCGGGTACCATCAAATCATGATGAAAGAGTCCGACCAGCTCGCGATGTCTTTCATCACCCCGTTTGGATCATTCTGCTATATCACAATGTCGTTCGGTCTAAAAAACACGGGGGCTATGTATCAGCGTTGTATGCTCAAGGGTTTCGGGGACCTCATTGGGCAAAGTATTGAGGCCTATGTAGACGACATCGTGGTCAAGTCCAAATGGGCTGACCAGCTCGTAGCCGACCTAGAGCAGACCTTCATGAAACTCTGAACAAACGACATCAAACTCAACCCTGAGAAATGCATTTCTGGGGTCTCGAGGGGTATGCAGCTGGGTTTTATCGTCTCCAAGTGTGGCATCGAAGCCATCACAGAGAAGATCTCGGCTATCACGAGGATGGGCTCAATTTAGAAGATAAAGGGGGTACAACGAGTTATAGTGTGCCTCGCCATGCTCAGCCATTTTATCTTGCGCCTCGGTGAATGAGGTCTCCCCCTTTATTGGATTCTAAAGAAAGCCGACCATTTTGAATGGACTCCCGAGGCCTAGGAGGCACTTGACAAGGTCAAGTAGCTCCTGACGAAGGCCCCGATCCTAGTCCCCCTGACCGATGGGGAACCAATTCTGCTCTACATTGCGGCCACCACATAAGTGGTCAGCGCTGCCCTGGTCATAGAATGGGAAGAGGAGGGACACGCCCTCAAGGTGCAATGTCCCATATACTTCGTTAGCGAAGTCTTGTCCGATTCCAAGACTCGCTACCCCCAATTCTAGAATCTCTTGTACGCTGTCCTGATCGCCAAGAGGAAGTTGCGTCACTACTTCGAGTGGCACCTGGTGACGGTCGTGACGTCCTTCCCTCTCGGTGAGGTCGTCTAAAACTAGGATGCCATAGGAAGAATCGCGAAGTGGGCACTTGAGCTAATGGGTTAGGACATTTCGTATGCCCCTCAGATGGCCATCAAGTCCCAAGTGCTGGCTGATTTCATTGTAGAATGGACCGAGATGCAAATGCCGCCAGCAGCCGTCGACCAAGAGTACTGGACGATATACTTTGACAGATCGCTGATGAAGAAAGACGTCGGCATGGAGCTGGTCTTTGTTCTGCCCCTCGGGGTACGAATGAGGTAGATGGTTCGCATCCATTTCCCTGCCTCCAATAATGTGGCCAAGTATGAGGCACTCATCAACGGCCTATGCATCGCCATCGAGTTGGGTATCTGATGGCTTGGCGTTCGGGGCGATTCCTAGCTGGTCATCGACCAAGTCATGAAGAAGTCAAGCTACCGCAGCACCAAGATGATTGCGTATTGCCAAAAAGTCTGCCAGCTGGTGGACAAGTTTGATGGCCTTGAACTCAACCACATCCCGAGATGGCTCAACGAGGCGGCCGACACGCTGGCAAAAATGGCTTCCGGCCGAGAGCCGGTGCCGACGGGCATCTTCACCAGCGATCAGTACAAGCCCTCAATCCTCTATGAGGTGCTAGAATAGACCGGTGACAAGTCGCCTGCCTTGGGCTCGGGGGCTAACCGACCATCGGCTCCTTCCGACCCCAAAGTCATGGAGCTTGACGAAGATGCAGTGGTTGAGCCTGACCCTCTAGCCAACTGGAGGATGCCTTACCTCGACTACCTCCTTCGTGAGGCTGACGGACAAAATGGAGGCTCAGCGGCTCGCACGTCGCACAAAGTCCTTCATCGTTATTGAGGGCGAGCTCTATAAGCGAAGCCACACCGAGATCCTACAGCGCTGCATCCCCATCGAACAAGGGAAGCAGTTGTTGAGAGCTATCCACGGTGGGGTCTGGGGGCACCATGTCGCACCAAGGACCTTGGTCGGAAATGCGTTCTGATAGGGCTTCTACTGGCCGACCGTAGTAGCTGATGCTGAACAGATCGTACGAACCTGTGAAGGGTGTCAATACTACGCTCGGCAGACCCACCTGCCGGCCCAAGCACTCCAAATGATCCCCATCATGTGGTCATTTGTGGTCTAGGGCTCGATATGGTCAGACATCTCAAGAGAGCGCTCGGGGGCTATATGCACTTGCTTGTCACTGTAGACAAGTTTACAAAGTGGATAAAGGCTCGACCAATCTCCGTGATCAAGTCCGAGCAAGCCGTGCTGTTCTTCCTTGACATCATCCACCGCTTTGGAGTCCCAAACTCCATCATCACAGACAATGGCACACAGTTCACTAGAAAAAGTTCCTATGATTCTATGATGAATACCACATCTGCATTGATTGGGCCGCCGTGGCGCACCCCCGCATGAATGGGCAGGTCAAGCGTGCGAACGGTATGGTCCTACAAGGATTCAAGCCTAGGATCTTGAACCGGTTGAACAAGTTTGGCGGACGATGGGTCGCGGAGCTCCCCATGGTGCTCTGGAGCCTGAGGATGACCCCTAGCCAGGCGACCGGCTACACACCTTTCTTCATGGTCTATGGTTCTGAGGTGGTCCTCCTAGCCGACCTTGACTACGAAGCACCGAGGGTCAAGGCGTACAACGAGTAGGGAGCCAAGGCGTCTCTCGAGGACGCCATGGATCAGCTCGATGAAGCATGCGATGTTGCCCTCCTCCACTTGATCAAGTACCAGCAAGCATTGCGTCGGTACCACAACCGTCGGGTGCGGGGTCAGGCCTTCAACGTCGGGGACCTAGTGCTCTGCCTCGTCCAGAGCAACAAGAACCGCCACAAGCTCTCTCCGCCGTGGGAGGGACGGTATGTCGTCGCGGAGGTGCTCTGGCCCGGCACCTACAAGCTCAAGACCATCGACGGCAAGGTCTTCATCAACGCCTGGAACATCGAGTAGCTACATCGCTTTTACCCCTAATCTATGCACGTACTTATGAAAATTAAGAATGTTGTTTCTGAAACAAAAAATGCTTTCTCTTATTGATTTCACTATTGTCTCCTCGATCTTTAGTGACACCCGACCCTAGCAATGATAGGGGGTTGGGCCTCACTCGGGGGCTGATAAGAGTATATCTACCTAAAAACATTCTCTGTGCCCGACCCTCTCTTACGTTAAGATCTAGAAGCAAGGGTTGCAGAAACAAACGCTGAGTAAAACTGGTCAGACTGCAAGAAACCTATGCCCCAGCGGCTACAACGTTTTTGCTTACCTGTGTGATCAGAGTTTTTTCGCCTGCACCTCGAGCTTTACAACCTTAACAACGGAAAGGGTTGGAACACATTAACCTTTTTATACATAAAAAGGGGAGAAGTGCCAAAAGTTTGTTCGTCCATAACAAAAGTTAAGTACTTGTCCACTTATTACAAGTTCACCGCCTGACTTATCTAACTAACTAATTCTCTGGGGGGATGATCTCATCCTCTATCTTGACAGATAAGTCCTATGCCAGAGGGGCCACCTCCTTCTCAATATTTTCTAGCTCGGCCTCAGAGTAACCAGGCGCAAAGCCCTGGCTCATCATCACTAGATCGATGTTCACGTAATGAGAACGGGCGATCGCAAATGATCGGTGAACGCCAAAGCGAAGTGCGTCCCTCTCGATCTCACGCGCTCGATCCATAATTCGGACAGTGCGAATCACATATGAGCTCGTCTCCTGCTCCGGGGCCAGTTCGAGGTCATCGAAGACCAGCTAGATGGCGACGCGTAGGGTATCATGCTCACCGCTCTCCTTCACAAGGGAGGCCTTCACCTTGTTGAGCTCCTTCTCTAGGCTATGGCTCTTCATCACCTCCATCCCAAGCTTGTCGTCGAGACCTATCCAAGTAACATACTAACCGTGTCAAAAGGCCTACCACGGATTCCAGGGAGAAAGACAACAAGGGAAACTGGAGGGTTACTGTCCACATCCGCCCGAAGCCTGCGCACCTCATCGTGCTGCCGAGTCACCTTGGCCTCCAGGCACCGGACCTCTTTCTAGCACTGACCGACCTTCGTGGCGAGCCTAGCAGACACGCCCTCGGCCACAACCTTTAGGTCCCTCTCCCCCTCAAGCTCACCCTCGAGGAGGTCGATCCGCTGCTAGGCATCGGCGCGCTCTTGGCGAGCCAAGTCACACTCCATGCAGAGCCCCTCTACGGCCTAGAGCAAATCATCCCGCTCCTTCCATAGCCGCTCAGCCTCCACGACGTCCATGCGCGCCCTCTCGATCAGGGCCATGAGCTTCTCCCTGGCCTCACGGGCATCATCGCGAGCATCCTTCTCCCAGACTCGGAGGTCGGCCAGTTCCCGGGTAGTGAGAGCAAGCTTAGCCACCTCCTGACCGATGGCAGCGAGCTATGCGGCTAGCCCCTTACTCCGCCATGTCTCTTTGGCGAGGCGGTCCTGAACGTCCTTCTCGCGATGAAGGAATTGGGACTTCTCCCGGCTGTGGACCATAAGGGACTGTAGAGAGGACATGATTTAGAGGCACGAAAAGAAAAAATGAGGGTCGGAAACATGGTCATATCATACCTAGCCAACTACGGTGACAACATCGCGCAACAAGCTCAGCGCGGTGGTCAGGGCGCGAACCGTGGTCCCAACCTCCGTGCGAACGCTCCTCCATTCCCTCTCCTCTGCTGCATCATCGAGGGCAAAAAGCATCACCCTTGGGTCCCACCAGTTTGAGCACCGGGTCTGGGATCCTCCCCATGCGTGCGGGTCACCGCCCACCCGAACCAGAGACCGGGATGGCTCCGCGCCGATCCCAAGCGGTGCCGACTCCTCTTGCGGTAGCAACTCCTCCGGAGCGGACCCTCCGGCGGTAGAGGGGGTGGGTGATGTGGATGCGGAGGCCTATCCCATCGTCACATCCGCTAAGGATGCCTCGAGTGTGCCCTCTTCCATCTGCCTCACCGTAGACGTGGCCACTTGCATGAACGACGTTTTCAGTTGCGCCGTCTCCGCCTATGACGTCACAGCCGCACCCAGTCGTGCTATGTCTGCCTCAGACACCTTGGGTATGTCCTCCTCCATTCGCCCCACTGGGGAGGTGGCCACTCGCATGGATGACGGCTCCGGCTGTGTCGCTTCCGCCTACGACGTCGTGGCCACACCCGGTTGCGCCATCCCGCCATGGGCGCCCCGGACGCGCCCTACTCCATCTGCTTTCCCATGGACGCAGCCATCGACTGTGCCTCCTTGGTCGACACCGTGGCCACCCCAGCGCCACTCTCGCTTACCTCTAGCACAGCGCCAGCTGGCTCCTGGCGCGTCTACAGGAGGGCAATGCTCTTCTTTGGTGCAAGCCTCAGGAGAGTCCCACATCCTCCGACGCTGCAAAGGACATGACGGTCAATTTATGGCAAAAATTCGTTAAAGCAAAAAGATGAAAAAACTCTTAACTCACCTCGACGCCATCGGGCGATGATGTTTTGGGGCCGGCCCGCCCGACCCCAGCTGCGCCTCGTCGGCACATTGCCGCTTCGAGCCTTCCCTCTGCTTGGAGAGCCCAAACAGAGTGGGGCGACTGGTTCCCGCCGACTCTAGGGGCACTGTGGAAGGCCTGGACGGAGCAGGGGGGGAGGGGGCTTGATTCCACCGGCTCCGGGGGCGCATCCTCCCCCTCTTGCCCCGGGGCATGCCAAGGGAAAGGCCCCGCCTATGGTAGAGATGGATCCTCATCCCCGCCGTCCAGCTCATCCCATTGGATGGGCGACCCAAAACCGTCCCCGCCGACCAGCTCATCCCATTGGACAGGTGACCCAGAACCGTCGTCTTCTTGTTCCTCCTTCTCTTCTTCTTCCTCTTCCTCCTCCGAACCCTGCCGCCACTTTCATAGGTTCATCCTTGCCCACTGCTTCGCTCGCCGCCTCACCTCCTTGTCGTCCTTATCGTCTTCCTTCGCTCATCTACGGCATGGTTCGCCATCCTTACGGCCGCGTGCTCCGGCAGCGGCGCGACAGAGGCTCGAAAGCCCAAATCCGCTGACAACTCGATAGAGCTCGGCTCTGGCCACATCATAGGATGTCCCAGGATTGGGAACATGGTGTTGGACTCGTCCGTCACCTCCTTGATGCGCTACGCAATCTTGCTTTTGCGAAGCAGCCCCTAGGTGAGCACCGTCCCGCCGAGTTCCACAACCGGCATCATCCCGAACAATGGGAGGGCACGCGCCATCAGTGGTGCCACCCTCCTCACATGGTATGCTTCGATGACGCCGGCCCTGCAAAGGCCGTGGCTCCTTAGGGATGCGACAGCCTCAAGGATGTCACGCATCCTCTTCTTTTCCTTGATGGGTGGCCCCCCATGGCCACGTCATCGACGCCTCTTCAATCAGGCGCCCTGTGAAGACCGGCAAGGGGGCAGGAGGATAGTTCATTAGGTAGAACCACTATGCATGCCACCCCTTGTTGGATCTAGATAGCTGGTAGGGCATGTACTCGGCCGCCCGCTGCCCCCGAAGGTGGATGCCTGCGCATCCTATCGACACCGGGATTTCCCTGCCTCTATCCTTCTTCCTACACAGGGAGATGGTGAAGAAGTACCTCCACAACTTGAAGTGCGGCTCAATCCCTAGGTACCCCTCGCTCATCGTGATGAAGGCCACGACGTGCTGGATCCCATTGGGGTTGAGGTGTTGTAGCTCAATCTGGTACTGGTGCAGAAGCCCCTAGAAGAACGGATGAGGAGGGATTGTGAACCCATGCTAGTGGAAGGGTGCGAAGGAGATGATGTAACCATCAGGCGGCATCGACACATCCTCATGGCTGGGAACCAGCCACTCCATTACGTCGGTCCTCCCGCGAAGAAGATCGCGCTTGACGAGGCCCTCCATGCGTGCGTGGGTGACGTCGGAGCAGTACCATGTCTCCATGGAAAGTGAAGGCGGAGGAGCAAGGACTTTTTGGCAGCGGTGGAGAAGCGAAGGCTAGGGATCTAGGGCATTGACAGTGGATTTGCAAAGGCAGCAGATCCGAATGACAACGACAAAAAGGCGGAGAAGCGAAGGCTACTGATCTAGGGTGCTGACAGTGGATTAGCAAAGGCAGCAGATCTGAACTACGGCAGCGGAAAGGCGGAGAAGGCAAGGTTGTAGTTTAGTGTGCCAAAACATGAAGAGGGAGGCTGCTATTTATAAGGCGGGGTGAGGCGAGAGGTGAATCATCTGCCTAGATTTATGCGCCCGCTGCGCCGCGTCACATCGCCCGCCCCCGAAGATCATGCGCACGCCACCTCCGGCCGCTCCCTCAAAGGATGCGCCGAATGACGGTTCGCCCCATTCGATGGGCCGAGAATTGCCATAGGTAAGGAGGGATATGGAGCTAAAAACGCTCCCACGGCCCATTCAGGCCCAGGAGTTCGAAGGTTGGCCCACCGACGGGTTCACAACCGCTCTAGGGCACCTTTAAAGTGAGGGGTGGAAAGGGATGGGCCCGCTAGCGGCTAGTACTCGGGCGCACGAGTGCCACAGGCATCCCGGCCCATGTTCGAGTCTTGGTTGGATCATAGTCCATGGTTTTTCCTTGAAGAAAGGTAGCGAGCCCTTGGGACCGGGCGAACGGACCTAAGAACTATATGGATTGGCCACCAAGAATCTGGAGTCGGTTACCAGCTGACCCATGCCGGACCCCCATGAACGGGAAGCCGAGCCCCACTCAGACTAGCCCATTAACAGTTCACCGAGCACGATGATTCGTCCATCGAGGAAAACATGGCACGGCTCAGCCCCTCCGTTTTATCGAAAAAACGCTTGAGGGAGGATGATCATAAGACGAGCTGACCCCTCGACTGGACCCCTGCTACGCGCGAGGGCTTGCGGGAAGTTGGACTTGAAAGAAGACCGAATACGTGGTCGCATGACGATGGCGGATCAATCGGATCCTAAGGAGGGATTGGAATCAAGAGAAATCTTTTTCGGCCCTCCAAATCCCGCAGCTACATGTTCCCAAGGAGTCCGATCGCAACAGAAGGGAATCACAACCCACCAAGGCGCCCCACGGGCAATAGAAGATCAAAGCCATTGAAGTCCCTCCATCCAAAAAAGCCTACAAAGGAGTGTCCTACTCCTCTGCAAGCTCGGGGGCTACTATCGGGTATTAGTATTAGGGATACCCGAAGAAGAGATCTAAGGACCGCGGACGACAAATTCGACTAGATAATCAAGGACATATTTTGATGTCGCCCGACCCCAAGGGCACGGGAGTCGTCTCGCCCGACCCTGAGGGCACAGGCCCCATGTCGCTAGACCCCATGGGTACGGGAGCCGTCTCGCCTGACCCTGAGGGCATGGGCTTCATCTCGCCCGACCCCTCAGGCACGGGCCCCATGTTGCCCGACCCTGAGGGTACGGGAGACGTCTCACCTGACCCTGAGGGCACAGGCTCCATCCCACCCGAACTTGAGAGCGCGGGCTCCGTCTCGCCCGACGAGGACCCATACCGCCTCCAACCACTACGGGTCTAAGGGTACGACCCTAGGGTCAAACTTTTGACATCGGGTGGGAAGCGGACACATCTCGACATGACTCGTGGCCATGTCGGGCCACGCCCGGGGGTTCGCATCTCCAATAGGGACGGGTGCATGGTCGCTATGCTGCCTAATCCTCGTACGGCCGCTGATAGGCACGTCGGTTCACCACGTCGTCTGCCGAGATGGGATGAGACGCCATGACCAGTTGATGATGTTGAGGCATGGCACCAGGGGTGAACAGGAGCCCGATGTAGAGCTGTCCCCGTCACCATCTACAGCGTCCGCGGGACCCGCATGAAGGAAAAGAAGGACACGGCGGCCCTGAAGGCCTTCTTTTCCCCTGCTTTTCCCCTTTTCTCTCTCTTTTCTCTCCCTGTAACCTATGCCTTTCCCTTCACCTATAAAAGGGGAAGCAGGACGCCCCATGAGAGGGAGGAGCACACGGCTGACGATCTCAAAAAAGGACTCAACTCCATTTGATCTTTCCACCAGAGACTTGGGAACTTCTTTCTCTCTCGCTCGTTTGTAACCCCTACTACAAACTAGTGCCGGTAACATGAGCAGTAGCAGACTGGACGTAGGGACATTCCGCCCGAACTAGAATAAATCCTTATGTCCTTCAAACACACCATCCGGGCCAGACGCGCGGATACAAATTTACTCATCAGTGGTTTGAAACACTGACACATCTTTTATAATTTGTGCCATCAAAATCATTTGGCTTCAGTGTGCAGCAGCAAAACCACTAAGAGAAAATTGCCTAATATCAGGTTTTTGGATTGTTAGGAATTTAGGCATTTTCATGTTTAATTTAATCCAAAAAAATAGCAGTAAATTCGTGACAACAAATATGTGCACGTGTGAACTACTAGTGACAACTATGATGAACATATTGATCATGTTTAAGAGCACAAAAACCGTACTAAATATAGAAATAGTAAGATTAGAAGTATACCCAGCGGAGGAACCCATGTTCAAGGCACCAGTGGCTTCAATCACACGAGTCGACATCGTGTGTTGCTCGAAGTAGCGAACCACAGTCGATGCAGGATGATGTTCGTAGTGCAGTCCCTCGAACGTCCACCGGGAAGTACATGATCCGAGGAAGAAGAAGACGACGTCGACAATCATCAGGAAGAGGCGAGTAGTCGCGGAGACGCTCCTCTAAAAACCTGATCACCCACACACTAGAGTAGGTGTCGCTATGGGGACGGTGGTTCCGGAGGCCTGCTCTCCCAACACTCCATGCGGGCGGAGGAGTGGTGTTCCGTTCCTGAATCTAGCATTTTGTTTCCTCGCTGTTAACGACGTCCACCAAAGCCCACTCCACCTCACGCAGACAAAAGGGCCCCACTCGTCATTCTGCTCTCTCTCTCTCCAATCCTTCATGTTGATTCACCGCCGGTGCCGAGCACTTGGGATACGGCGCGTTGCTTTGTTTGGCCAGTGGCCACACCCTGCACCGGGCTCGTCGTGTCGGGCATCCGCGGGAAAGAGCTACTGCACCAGGAGCAGCTCCTCCTCCCAGATGCGGAGGAGGGCGGAGTGCTGATGTGCCACACAGGAGAGGCCACGGGCGACACGCAGCGCGCACCCTAGGCATCGTCGTCCTTGCACGCCTCACGTAGGCCCCCAGTGGCCCACTCGCATCAGGACCATGGGCCCCATCGACAGCTGCTGCAGCAACAATGCAACGGTTCACCGTGTAATGCGACAGCCGCCGCTGCTCCACCGCGCTCCTCGGTGTGCCCGCGGCTGCGCCGTCTCCCAGCAGCTACGATGGTCGACTGTCTGAGGTTCATGACTAGCTTCAAGCGCACGTGAGTGATCCTCTGCACATATATCCATTCGTGCTCGAGTATATTGGTTCAAATTCGTGTTTACTTTCCATCGATTCATGTGCTTAGTTTTTCAGTTCATATGGATGTATCACAGGAATCCCAAAAACTTCTCCATCGCCTCCACGATCATCAACTGATTGACAGCTGTGCTGCTGCAGTAGCGACGTTGCAGCTGGAATGGGAATTCCAGGCATGCAGGAGAGCCGAGAGCGTGGACGCGGTCACGCGGAGTGCGACATGCCGACACTCAAGCTACTCATCCCGGGCGGCAGGCGAGTCCGTCGATCTTCTTTTGGTGAACGCAGTGACGAACTGGATTAGAAGCTAGTAAGCCACTGGTTCATGGAGGTA
Organism: Miscanthus lutarioriparius; assembly: GCA_904845875.1. Lineage (NCBI taxonomy): Eukaryota > Viridiplantae > Streptophyta > Magnoliopsida > Poales > Poaceae > Miscanthus > Miscanthus lutarioriparius. The sequence goes on along the minus strand of CAJGYO010000014.1, from coordinate 77,185,795 downwards.
CCTGTGCATGGTGATGGTGGTCGGCGGAGAGTACAGGACCAGCTGCCACATGAAGCCCCAGCCGAGCAGCCCATGTGGCGGCCGGCCGCCGGCGGTTGTCGCGCCGTTCAGCAGCAGCAGGCCCATAGGCATGTCCTTGCTCTACTGCTGCTGCGCTGCGGGCCTGCCTAGGTTGATGCGGGCGTACAGGTTGTTCTCCACGTCCTCCCATGGCTCTTGCTCGATTTGGAGTGAAGCGGAGGCATCTGACGAAGGCCAACAAACGACGTTAACAGCGAAAGTAACAGAGTGATAGATTCCGGAACAGATGCTCACTTTCAATGGTATTTTATGGTAGGATGAACTTTTAATGGTATTTTCCTAATGTCGTGTTCTTTCGATGATATGAAACCAATTTTCCCTATGTTTTCTTGTGCTGCCTTCTGTCATCTCGGCTGATACGAATACGGATGACAGTATGTCTTGATTTCGTTCTACCTCCATATATAGTCTATTCTTTTATACTGCACTACCAAGTTTTGTTTTCTTCTCTGTATTTGTGCAGCATCTGGCTTTCTTGCGATGGCGCATTCCTGGGACAAGCAGCTAGCAAGCTGGTCCGGCAATGACCCTTGTGGAGAAAACTGGACAGGGATAGTTTGCACTGGGAACCGGGTCATGTCGATGTTAGTATTTCTGCAATATATATGTATATATATGGCCATGAACTTTTTTTTCTAAATAGACGATGGCAGATTGTATTGTTATTGTTCTCCTTTGATGGATGTTTAATGTTTTGTAGAAAACTCGGAAACTTAGAGCTGTCAGGAACTCTTTCTGGGGACATTCAATTCGTACAAAAATTGCAACACCTGTATGTAAATTCTTCTCTTGGTAGTTTGAGCACCTAGGCACCTAGGCTGTCATGAATTACCCTTTTTCTGCTGCAGGGACTTGTCCTATAACGTGGGCTTGCATGGCTCTCTTCCCTCGTCCATTGGTGCCTTAAGTAACCTCCAAAACCTGTGGGTATTTCTATTTGGTTCACAAAACCTTGGAATATAATTCAGTAGACAGAAATTCATCCCTTTGACTTACATTTGTCTGCAGAATTCTTGTTGGATTCAGCTTTTCTTGTGAAATACCAAAGGAATTAGGACAGTTAACGAAACTACGATATTTGTGAGGAGCTCCATGCTGATAATATATTTGCAATTTATTACAGTATTATTAACCGTGGTAATCAGATATATTGATGTCTAGCGATAAAATCAACTAGCAGATAAAATAAAATTGGGGCGACATTTAGCAGTTTAGTGGCATTTCTAGCGGTTTTGACCATTTTATTTTTCTTTTAAAAAAGAATGAGACCCCCTGTTTCTGTTTTTCCTAGCGGTTCTTTTTTGAACAGGTAAAAAGATCCTATGGTATGTTTGTCAAGAATAATACGAAAGACATACAACTTAAACTCCTAGTATGTGTAACTCCCTTTATTTCAAATTATAAGATGTTTTGGCTTTCCTAGATACAACATACCAAAAGCTATATATCTAGAAGAGCCAAAACGTATTATAGTTTGGAATGGAGGGAGTATGTAACAGAAGTAGATGATAGACTAGTATATCATAAGAATAACACAAAAAGAAAGAGGGCGCAAACATAAGTAACTTTTTTTTATTGTTTGTGGGTATTACTCCCTCCATCCCAAATTGTAAGACGTTTGACTTTTTTGACCCCAAGTTTGACCACTCATCTTATTCAAAAAATTTATGCAAATATAGTCAAATTTAAGTCATTCTTGAAGAATTTTTATTAATAAACCAAACCACGACGAAAGAAGTAATATTTTACACAAATTTTTGAATAAGACGAATGGTCAAACTTGGTGTCAAAAAAGTCAAACGTCTTACAATTTGGGATGGATTGAGTACAAGAACTTCTAGATTTTAAGCCATACAGGAGCAAAGTAGTATGGGTTGATGAACTAGTATAGTAAAAGAAGATGATGTAACTGACAGTTGCTTTAAGAAAAAAGAGAAATAGCCTATAAAATTCTCAGAAAAGGAAAATCTTATGACCCTCGAACATGATTCACAAGTACCAATCTTAACTAATATAGTTGCTGGTTAATGGCATTTGGACCTTGCATAGCACAGTCAACAGGTTTAAGGATCTCAATTCTCATTTTAAAAAGTTCAGTGGACCTGGATTATACTATTGAACAAAGTTCAAGAACTGCTTTCCATTTCATCTGTATTTATAGTGTTCTTTCACTTACTCATTGCTTCTCACGATATCTGTGCACTTTAATAGAAAAAGGATTATTCATTATATTCGATGCCTACAGATCTCTGAACAACAAAAAGTTCCAAGGCTCCATCCCGCCATCACTAGGCGGAATCCTGGACTTATACTGGCTTGATTTGGGTAACAATTTGCTAACCGGAGAACTTCCCTTATCCAATGGAACAGGTCCTGGATTGGATAACTTGACAGATGCAAAGCACTTGTAAGTACATTCCACGACATCTCTCTTGATGTCTGAAGATTTTGCAGTTCCTCAGCTATGGTTTGGTGAAGATGTGCATACACCTTTCTTTCTTTTTCTTTTTTTTTGTACAGCCACTTGGGAGCCAATAATCTGTCAGGCTCCATACCCATCCAGATTTTCAAGTCAGAAATGAAACTCATACATCTGTAAGGCTGAGGACCTTGAATTCTTAAAGTCGTCTTTCTTGATTCTTTATGTGAAGGTGAGATATAGTGGCTTCATTTATTTCACGTGCTCAGGCTGCTTGACAACAACGAATTCTCTGGTAGTATTCCTCCTACATTGGGCCTTCTTGATAAACTAGAAGTTCTGTAAGTACTTCACCTACATATCTGTGATTTATGACTGACATGAGACAAAATGAGGTATACACTAGCCTATAGTATATATTGGTTCTGATAATGAAATTTTTGAGCAGGCGTCTTGATAGTAATCATCAGTTGACTGGGCCGATTCCTGCCAGTATCAGCTACCTTACCCATCTCGAATAACTGTGAGCCTCTTATTATGTAGCACAGTACTAAGCTTTTTTGTCAGTATCAGCTCCGAAATACTAGCAAACTTACTGCCCTGTATCTTCTCTCATCTGACACTATAGGCACCTTGAAAACAACAATTTTACTGGTCCACTACCAGATCTAACAGGAATGCAACCACTCGTATATGTGTAAGTGATGAGTGCACCTTTCCATTCTGGAATTAAGATACAAGCATCCGGATTCTGAATCTATTGCAACTGTCGCAGGGACATGAGCAACAACAGTTTCAACAACAGTGTCAATGAATCAAATGCTCCTGCTTGGTTTACTACTCTGCCATCTTTGACTTCATTGTAGTAACTAACCCTCTCTCCCCTTCTACCTTGCTTGTGCTTCTTCGTCCACAACATTTATCTGAATTTTTATTTTATATGACTGACTGCAGATTCCTTGAAAATCTGCACATTCCTGAGCACCTACCTCAATCTCTCTTCAATCTTTCTGGGATTCAGACATTGTGAGTGGTTACTTTTTTTACATAGATAATTATATATAGAAGTTACAAGCTTCGAGTACAGTGTATGCCCACTGTGAGCTCAGCAAGTATAGTATAGAAATTAATAGAATGCTCAAACTATCCATATTCAATTCATTGGCACTTCCTTGATATGATAGCCTCACAGGAGGCTTTCGGGGAAACAATTTCAGTGGTACACTCGAAATTGGACGATACTTCAGCCCTGAGCTCCAACTAATCGGCTTGCAAGGCAATCAAATCACTGGATACACTATGGATGCACCAAATTATGACAAGAAACTCATGTATTAGTAGTATATTGCTGTCTTTTTCTGTGTACCCTGCAACTTACAACACGCTATGCATGCTACCCCACAATAATACTGCCCATTGCATATTGCCACAGACTTGTCGGTAATCCACTTTGCGACCAAGGGAGCAACGAGGCATACTGCACGTCGACAGGGCAATCTACCAATAAGTCCTGCACCGCGGCCGTACACCACAGTTCTGATGACCAGCAGCTGTCCACCACATGCCTGCCCCCGGACCAGGATCTGAGCCCCGCCAGCTGCGTCTGTGCCGTGCCATACAGAGGGACACTGTCCTTGCGAGCGCCCGCATTTTCTGACACGAGCAATGCCTCGTACAAGTATTTTACTAAGCTGGAGAAGGATATGAAGGTGAAATTCACAGCGCACGATGTTCCGGTGGACTCGATATCTATCAAGGATCCATCTTATGATGCGGTCAACAACATGAAGATGAGCCTGGAAGTGTTTCCGAGTGGCAAGCCTCAGTTCAGTGCGGGTGACATTTCTGAACTTGCGTTTCTGCTGAGCAATCAGACATATAAACCGCCTCATGAATTTGGTCCCTACATTTTCATATGAGAAAGAGTACCAATGTTCAGACTTGAGGCTTGCTGACTTATCTTCTGATTGAATGAATAACAACAAGTGCAGGTTTACAGAGGAACAATGCCAAGTGGGCAGCTGGTTGCCGTGAAGAGTTCTCAGCAGGGGTCGCAGGGGAGCCTGGAGTTCAGGACGGAGATCGAGCTCCTCTCCCGGGTGCACCACAAGAACGTGGTCAGCCTCGTCGGCTTCTGCCTGGACCAGGGCGAGCAGATGCTCGTCTACGAGTACGTCGCCAATGGCACGCTCAAGGAAAGCCTTACAGGAATGTCCGGCGTGCGGCTGGACTGGAGACGGCGGCTCCGGGTGCTGCTTGGCGCGGCCAAGGGCATCGCTTACCTGCACGAGCTCGCTGACCCTCCCGTCGTGCACCGGGACATCAGGTCCAGCAACGTTCTCCTCGACGACCGTCTCAACGCCAAGGTCTCCGACTTTGGCCTCTCCAAGCCTCTGCCAGAGCACGGCAGGGGAGATCAACAAGTTACCACTCAAGTCAAGGGCACAATGGTCACTGCTCGTCACCAGCTTAGCTTGCTCCTCGATCCTTACAGTTACAGCCATCTGGATCATCGAGCTTATATATATGTGCTGTTGGTTGCATGCAGGGGTACCTCGACCCTGAGTACTACATGACGCAGCAGCTGACGGAGAAGAGCGACGTGTACAGCTTCGGCGTGCTGATGCTGGAGGTCATCACGGCGAGGAAGCCGCTGGAGCGCGGCCGGTTACATCGTCCGGGAGGTGAAGGCGGCGCTGGATCGGACCAAGGGCCTGTACGGCCTACACGAGCTGGTAGACCCGGTGCTTGTTGCCACGTCGCCGTCGGGAATCGCCGGGCTGGAGCTGTTCGTGGACCTGGCGCTCCGGTGCGTGGAGGAGGCAGGCGCGGACCGGCCGTCGATGGGCGAGGCGGTCGGCGAGATCGAGCGAGTCCTGAAAGCATCGACTGGCGCCGGCGCCGCCGACTCTGCGTCCAACTCCACGAGCTTGTACAACAGCCGCACGCCGCGCCACCCATACGCCGGCGACAGCCTCTCCGACTATAGCGCCGGAGGGATGCCGTCGACAAGGGTGCAGGCCAAGTGAAGTACGAAGGCGCGCGAACGCGGTGCATACGTGGAAGGCATGTGTGTACAATTACAGTAGGTACGGCTAATGAGGAGTACTTCCTCACGTTCCAAATTATAAAGATGCATGTTTGGCTTTTATAAATTGCTATATGCATTTAAATATGAAATATATATTATTAATAAAAATAATGTATCTAAAAATTCAAATCGTCTCATAATTTAGAATGGATTGAGTAGTAAATAGTACTACTGGTTTTTGGTTCACGCTTCACAAGTTACACCCACAGATTAACTATTGTCAGTGGTTGTGTGTGTTTTCATAAATAATACAATATATGTAATTTTATAAGCTCGTGTTAACTAATACTCCTTCATTTTTTTATAAGGCGCACATATGTATCAAGCGAACTTTAAAATCTTTTATCAGTAATTTTAGTTAATAGTTTTTAACTATTATAATATAAATTTGATATGGTTGGATTTTTAATCAAATGTACTATCCAGTTATCATAAATTTAAAAGCATAAACAATATGATATAATATAAATAAATAATGATCAAAATGTAATTTGAGAAACCATGTCATGTCAAACGTGTACTATCAATTCCTCTTGTTTTAACTAATTGATAGTAGACTACAAGTTCACTTACAAACAGAGTATACCATGCATGATAATATATTTATTTTTCATCACTTTTACATGCCAACACTATATAAACTAGTCATAACCACATACGCGCTACACAACACACGTAAAAAAAACATTTGGCATTCGTACCTCCACTTTCACCTTTCCGAGTTCCAAAAAAAAAACTTCACATTTTCAACTTTGGGGTGTTCAGTAGCATTAAGGGCACGCCCAACGCGGGCTGTCATGAGTATTGGCATCACCAAAAAGTACTGGGCTACGTAGACTGAGGCAATATGAGATTATTATTCTCTTAACGTAGGCTACAATTTCTAGCCCTTGTTTAGTTCACCAAAATTCCCAACTTTGGCACTATGCAAAAAGAAGATTCTCCGTCACATCAAACTTGCGGTACATGTATGGAGTACTAAATGTTGACGAAATTAAAAACTAATTGCACAGTTTGGTTGTACTTTACGAGACGAACGTTTTGAGCCTAATTAGTCAACAATTGGATAATTATTACCAAATACAAACGAAATGCTACAGTGCGCTGCAGTGCTACAGTCCATCCGGCGGCGCCAACTCCGGCAGAACTAAACGCGCCCCTAATTTCACAAGTCATGTCAGTTGCTGGCAGGTGCACACTGCTTTTTCCATCCTTAACTGCACGTGGTCCTGGGAAGGTGACGCCATAGTAGGGTGACGCCTCGCCACAACGCTTGCTCTAGCCAATGCCTTCACCTTTTGTCAGTCGAGGAGATTGTAGCCTCACAGCCTACTAAGCTATCAATCCCTGTGACTTCGAGTGCTAGATCGGACGTGGCATATGGGGGCATCACGCCATCATGGTGCGTTGGGCACGGCTTCCCCAATGCACCACCGTGGACTATTGCTTCAACCTCCATATGTGCTCCTCAAGTCCATATCATCATGAGTAGTAGTCTCGCGGCATGACCGAGCTTCTTGTAGAGGAGTCGATAACTCCATCTGACAAAAACTTGAAGCATATATTAGAGCGCGCGTTGCTGCGAGAAGTGAGCTACCTCTGTTGGCCCCCAGCAGACAAAGCTGAGTACTTGCCCAGTGAAAGGAGTAAAGTTGTTCACTTGCATCAGATCAAGAGAGTTGCCTCTGTTGTGAGTTTTGAGAGTTCTAACTTTTTTTCTATGAGTGTTGCTGCTTTTGGCTGAGGTCAACAAACTTGTTAGCATGCATTGGTGAAGCCCTAAGGGGGTGTTTGTTGCAGGCCTCTAACTTTAGCTTTGAGGTCAACAAACTTGTGAGTTTTGAGAGTTTCCCCCCTCTCTTGAATCACTATAGCAGCAGCGGCTGCCGGTTGCCGAAACCCCCCTAAGTAGGTCATTGTCGATGCGGGACCCACGGGATACACCGCAAGGAAGAGAGGAGATCTAGTTTGATTAGGATTCCTCCCATGTAATCCTAGTAGTAATACTACCCTATAATTCTACTAGGACTCTACATTGTAAACCGACTAGGACTCTGGCCTCCTGACTATATAAAGGAGGGCAGGGCTCCTTAGATAGAGAGGGTAGAAGAGACTTGGACAACACAACACTTTACAATCAATCCAACGCAAAGGCTAACGCCGACTGGACGTAGGGCTATTACTCGATCACAGTCGAGGGCCTGAACCAGGATAAATCGACCGTCTCTTGCGTTTACCATCGAGTTCTGCATACGCTGAAGCCCGAACAAACTACCCCGGGTACCCCCGTGGCAGGCTATCGGTGGTGAAACATCGACAGCTGGCGCGCCAGGTAGGGGCTTTCGGCGAATTTGCATCCGAGAGCTCGACGGACCTCGACAACATGATCTTCTCGACGGGATCAACCTTCATCTTCGGTTCATGGATCTGCGAGGCAAGCGACGATGGCAAGCTCCAAAGCCGTCTCCTCAAAGATTCGGATCACCTTGAAGACCTTTCTATTTTGACGACTACGACAGATCAACTCGCTGGAAGATTCACGTAGCTCGTGATGTTCGATCCAACTCAGATTTCACGGCTTTGCGCATCCGACTCAAACTCAGGCTCCGCATCCGAGATGGAGTCTTTACCGAGTTCTTTCGAAAAACCAAGTTCTTTTTCGGCGGGGCTCCAGAATGCGGCCTCAGCCTATCAAGAAAACAACTCGGAATACACTCAGAGCCCTTTCAAGAAGTCGGGTCCTTTTCCGTTCGGACTCCACAACATGGCAGAATCTTATCAGGCACGACCCGAAGGATCCCTCGATCCGGTGCTTAGAATGCCACTAAAAAGAGCTCAGGAAGGTCTCGTACTAACTATAACATCTCAAGACTGCATCGTCCACTGGCCAGGTTCTGTTCCTGAGGACGGCGGTACCCAACTAGTCGGCACGACGACAACAGCAATTCTACCCTACCAAGAAGGAGACTCGATCTGCGACCTTGAAGCCTCTACTAAAGTTATCAACGACTACGATAGTGTGGAAACCGACGCCGATAACAGAACAATTCACGCACGAGAAGTATTCATGGTTCGACGTCCTCGATCACCATTAGTCCACCCAGAAGCACCCGACATCAGGTCATCGGATGAATCTGAGTCCAACATATCACCCTTTATCTAGGGGCATGATGGTGAGACCGAGAATCAGAAGCAAGCCAGAGAAAGAAGAAATAAATTGAAACAAGGACGCCAACGCCGTGCTAGGCAGCGCAAGGAAGCTTGGATCAGATATGAGTCAGATCTGGCCAAGTACAATAGAAGAAAATCAAAACAAGAAGTCGAAGAAAGACGCGCGGTGAATACACCCTACAATAGGATCCGAGAAGCACTAGAAGAACTCGGAGCGACATCACTTCCCAGTGAAAAACAGGAACATCTCCGGGACCTTCTCCGGTCAGCAGCCCTAAGGACGCACGACGGAAGGACCCGCTCAAGACTACCTGCCAGGTCAACATCTCATAGGAAGGAAGATCAAAATTGAAGGAGGTCCGCTTTCGAGAGACTTGGACCAAGTGGGAGTCACAATAGAGAAAGTAGAAGGAACCATAGTCAAAACTACCAAGTCGAACAACCAAGGAAGATCAGAAGCGAAGCACCCATTCAGACATCCCCGTAGAACTGCTCTCACCAAAATGACAGTTGGTAGGAAGGAGGTGCCGAATCAGAATACAAAGAAGACGGAACACACGATAGATTCCCCTGTTTTGCGAACATACTTGCTTCAATACGACTACCTCACAAGTTCAAGCCGTCCAACCACTCTAAATATGATGGCAAGACCGAACCAAGGCAGTGGCTCAGGATTTACTCGCAGTCGATTGAACTAGCCGGAGGAGACAACGACATCAAGACCTTGTTCTTTCCCATGGCCCTAGAAACCATGCCCCTCCAATGGTTCGACAAATTAAATACAGGGTCAATCAGAAATTGGAAGGACTTGCAAAGAGTTTTCTGTGAAAATTTCGCGGGTATCATTATGCACCCCATCACCCACGCAGAATTAAAAGGACTCAAGCAGAAAGAGGGCAAAAGTCTCAGAGATTACTATCAACGATTTGGCGAACTACGTGCTCAAGTACATGACATCACCGAACGAGAAGTAATCGAAGCTTTCTCTCACGGAATCATGGCTAGGTGGCAATTTCAGGACTTATGCAAAGAAAATCCGAGAAACAATAAACAATTTAGACGCACAGTAGAAAAGATGATTACTACAGAGGAGAAGACACGAGAGAGGTTCCCGGATAGAAACAACCGAGACAACCCGGACAAGCAAAATCATCGAAACATCGACAGCTAGCGCGTACAAGTTGATAACTGAAGATGGAAAAGAAGTCAACAATACATGGCACATCAGCCAACTAAGAAGATTCTATGCATGAAAATAACTCAAGGAAGAATATATATACAAGCCACAAGAGATCAACGTTCATGATCAATAAAGATGGTGTTCCTCGACAACATATGTCTTATTATGGCTTTCCCCCAGTTGTTTTCACTGAGCATACCGACCGAGAGCAAAAAAGAGTGAAAAGATGCTTGAGCCGCCGATGAGGGTAGCTAATAAGCTAACACCAACCAAAAAGCAAATGGCTAAAATTATGCCCGAGCATACCCCTACGAGAGCAAAAGAACTGAAAAGATGCTTGAGCCCGCCGATGAGGGTAGCTATTAAGCTAACACCCGAACCAAAAAGCAAAATAGCTAAAATTATGCCTAAGCATACCGGCCGAGAGCAAAAAAGCTGAAAAGATGCTTGAGCCCACCGATGAGGGTAGCTATTAAGCTAACACCCGAACCAAAAAGCAAAATGGCTGAAATTATGCCTGAGCATACCGGCCGAGAGCAAAAATGCTAAAAAGATGCTTGAGCCCGCCGATGAGGGTAGCTATTAAGCTAACACCCGAAACAAAAAGCAAAATGGCTAAAATTATGCCTGAGCATACCGATCAAGAGCAAAAGAGCTAAAAAGATGCTTGAGCCCGCTGATGAAGGTAGCTAATAAGCTAACACCTGAACCAAAAAGCAAAATGGCTGAAATTATGTCTGAGCATACCGGCCGAGAGCAAAAGAGCTGAAAAGATGTTTGAGCCCGCCGATGAGGGTAGCTAATAAGTTAACACCCGAACCAAAAAGCAAAATGGCTGAAACAAGCCAGTTGTCTGACTACTCATCATAATTTCCAGCTACTTTGGTTGCGGTGACCAACTACTCGACAGCTCATGTCCAAGTACTCGCAAGCTGATGCTCGGGGGCTATAACCACTGGGGTCTCCTGAGCGCAAAATGTCAGGATCGCGCGCTGATTCTACCACGCGACCGTCAATCAAGCTAAGTCATGGTTAATATTTTTTCAAATATTCTTTAATCATCATATATCTCTGGATATTATCCATATGCCTCCGCGGCTCTACTACAGTTGATTTATCTGGGTTGTTGAGGCCTTAATCCGTGAAGCCTACTCGCCAGAAAGGGAACCATTTTCTGGACCACGTCATCAAATAAGGAGCTCGCCCACCGCTGGCTGCCTTACTTGGCCACTACTTCGTTGGGTGAGACACACGCCCCACGCTGTCTTACTCGGTTGCTGCTCTACAAGTCGCCAGGACGTCCGACTACTCGGCTGCGGTGATCAACTACTCGGTTGAGGTGATCAACTACTCGACAGCTAAGGTCGACCTTGTTGCGGTGATTTGGAAATTCTAAGGTGGGGGTGATACGGGGTCTCCGGTGAGGGGACTGCCCACCCGAAGCCTTTTGATGGATTATCTAGGTTGCCTTACTTGGATCGGATCATGGTCGAACGAGAAGATTTTGCATTAGCAAGATGAGCACGAATATGAGGATGCACGTGCATATTTATATGTACTTTCATTACTCAAGCGAAACAAAGGAAGAGGCATGACATACAGCAGCATGCAAGAAGACATCAAGCACGCAAGATAATTATGGAAAGTACTCGGTGGCGCAACTATGTTGACTTGCAATGGTATATGGATAGCCAACTGCAGTTCGCGGGTTACTTGGATACACCCTTGAGAATGTCTACAAGATCCTACATATCCTCAGAAGAGGTTTCTAGTTCTTTGAACAACTCAGATTCAAGACCCTCCAACTTTTTGTTCCAAATAGCAAGAGGCTCGGGGGCTACACTCAGTGAGTGCACTTTTTCTTCCAAAAAGCGCACATCATTCAGAAGACTTCTTCAAGACAGGAGTTTTCAAACAACATAAGATTCAAGACCCTCCAACTTTTTGTTCCAAATAGCAAGAGGCTAGGGGCTACACTCAGTGAGTGTACTTTTTTCTTCGAAAAAGCGCACGTCACCCACTACACCACAACCCCAGACTAGGGACGTACCGTCGGTCGGTATAGGTCGATATAGCGACGCTCCATCGGTCGGTATAGATCTATGCCGACACTTACTTGCAGCCGCTGAAAGTGGCGTCGGTATAGCCTACACCGACCAACAAGTTTTTAGCGACCGACAGTCTGACGCCTTAGGGGGTACATATACCGACACATAGTTTGAAGCTATAAATACTTTTAGCAACTAACAATCCAACGCGAATCATTCACATAGAGACAATATATATGTTGCTAATTAGCAGTACATAATAACCCAAAAATAATCTATTATCAATGCACACGCATTCATTACAAGATATATTAACCATAACTGATTCATTCATATATGAGTAGCCCAATGTAAGGTCGGTCAGATTCAAGTTCATAAGTATAAAATAGATTAGAAGCTCGCAAACATGAAGTTTGTGCATGAGCAAGCCATCAACATCCCTACATCTACCTCATGTGACCAAAAGTCATACATCCACCACTTGTAACCAAAAGCTTAGCTCACTAACACCTAAAGCTCACTGCTCAAATTTGACTAACAGTGAGCTCAGAGTCTTGTCTCTAATAGGTTCAAAACAAAACACAGCTTCGATGAGCCCTTTTAACTTGTCAACACCATCAGGTACGCTGCCCAGGCCTTGCAGGATGGCTGAAATGCAATATGAATATCCAATTAGCGACAATTTTTACCAAAGTTGGAGAAAGACAACCAATAAGATCAACTCCAAGAGGTTCTCTAAAATTAATAGCCAAATTTCATAAAAAGGAAAGTTCAATGTCTCAAACCATTGTAAATGAAATAAATAAGTAAACTGATAGTACCTAACTCAAAGCAATATACAGATTTAGTATATGGGCTGGCACTGGAGGTTAACATATAAGATGATGAATTAAACATAGCCTATACATGCTGATATAACTAATAAAATAACCATCAGCGTGTAAATACTAAATATGCAATGCCAAAAACATACACGTTTATGAGAGCACCATAACTAGCAGTTTCACAGGATGTATACCCTCGTTTTTTCAAATAGTGTAGCTATACAGGAGGAACAATCATATGAACACACAAGCAGCAGTATGTGTACCAAAGATCCTGCCTTGTACTAGAGGAAGAATCATATGATTCATATGAACACACGCAGAGAGCAAAGAAAGACGCAGCAGAGTACCAAACATGTAGGCAGCAGCAGATCAAACACATAGGTAGCAGCAGATCAAACACTAATAGAACCACAATACTAAACTTTACCTCAGCTTGCAATAAACAGATTGTCCATGTTTCTTTCTCCTTCTCCACACCTGAAAAATGAATAAAAATATCCTTCAAACAAAGTGCGAGAAAAATATCCTTCAAACTTTGATATGTGTCAAAAAGAGCTAGGAACAATGCTCATATACGCAGAATAATTAGTAGTTAATGATGCGACAAGTAATGAGAACATGCTATAACTTGAAGTGGCTAGGCTCTGTGTATTGACAGGGAAACATGCATGGAAGGCTATGTTTGATTTAGCTGGAGTTTTTTTATGTGAGTATGATCTTGAAGCGATTTTATCTACGAGCAAACTTGTCAATCACTCATGCATAAAAAACTCTGGTGCTACAAGTAGTCAATGGAAGCGGGTTAATTATGTTAAACAAAATTAGAGGATATGGTTATCTACAACACATACATGGACAAAATTTCAAATACAGTGCATTGGATTTAGCAGACACCCTAAACTGTTATTTATTTGGAGGTTGTCAAGATGGAAATCCATAACTTAAAGAGATGAAAGCAGTTCATGAAAATCTGAAAATTGTCATAATTCATATACAAATGTGAATTAGGGCATTGTGTGGTTTAAATCATCTAACATGTGGATTTTACTAAAAATATTTGTTTCAATTACTTGAGCCAAATATATCATAATAAGCTGCCATTTTGTATTGCTAGTTGGCCATTTTGTAAAGCAATTACAAATGAGAACAACAAACATCGGACCAAAGCTCGTGGATGTTTTCGCAAAGGCTCTTGCAAAAAAGAAAAGTCTATACCACAAAAAAATCAGTAAGATAAATTTATTTTCCAATTTCTTACCATGTGACCGAAAGCTATTTTATCCTAAGGTCTCGAATCTGTCCAAAACAAAATAGCATCAGCGAAAGCTTTGGTCCTCTTTTGCAGAACACGATCGAGCATCACGCTACCTCTAGCTAGGACCTCCCACGAACAAAGTGAAAAGTGTAAATTGTTAAAAAAATGTATTTATCACTTTAGTAACATTATGGTTGTGATTAGTCAACTGTAGAACTATCAATTGTGGACTGCAAGTTAAAAATAATAACAACGAGGGCTGCAAGTTAAAATGGAATTGCTTTGTGTCCCTACTCTCAAGGAACTACCAAATGTGCGAGCACATTAGCAACACACAAGCAGCCCAAATCCAAGCCTAAAGTCACTAATCACAACTGCATGCAGTTTATACAACTAAGGTTACTTAAAAACCATCACCAACCTGAAAGACAATCAGCTCAAGCGAGTTTCTTTGTTTTGTCACTAGCAAGCTCCTTTGTTTTGTCATAAGTACTAGCAAGCTCACCGTTTTGTCACTAGGAAGTTTACTAATTCTTACAAAATGAATCAACAACCGGGTCTTCAAATCAAAAAGTGGTTCACGACTTATATGGGCATTACAATGAAATAGGTTGTAAAATGTTGCGTGAATGAACCATACGAGACATCATCAATTTCAATAGATTTATGTTAAGCAGGGTATACTGTTAGCAAAAATAGCAAGGACTAGTACCCCAATGACTTCACCGATAATGACTCAATGACTTTACTAAAGAACATGTAATAGATGATTTGGAGATAAAAAAGAAATTGAGAAGACTAAGCTATTTGCTCAAAGGAAAATTCAAGACTTATTTGTTTGCTCAAAGTAAAATTCAGAAACATATACAGGAAGATTGTGATGCCTTGGTAATCTTCAACTATCAGAAATATAAATAATTCAAAAAAATCCATGTTTTATCCATGAGGAGATCAAGTGGATTTCAGATTATGCCTTTTTCCACAAAGAGTGTAACCACACAACACATTAGAAGCTTAAGAGAAGGCAATGACAAGAAGGCATAGAGAAGCGAGAACCATACCAGTAGCACAAGCTCCTTCCCGGGATACTTCGTAGCTAGAAGGTAGTTGCTCTCGAATATTGAAGTTAAACCTAAACATTTATATCATATAATCAACTCACAAACTCTATAGTTCACATATTAAACAACCAATTCTTATTACATGACCTGAAGATATCTGCATTTTTTTGCTTTCCAAAAGTTACCATGCAATGAACTACAATCTGAAGAATGGAAATGTCATTTAATTTTGTTTAGCAATACATCCATGTCTCCCCGGCTGATGGTTATATGAGAACAATGACCTCATAAACTACCTGTGGTATTGAGCTATTCTTCTGTCAAAGAGAAGACCATTTACTCGAACTTTAGCTGCTATAAGGTGACACATTTAGAGCGATGCATACTAAAAGCCTAGAAAAAATAATCAGCAAGAAGACATCAATTTAGTGCTTAGCAAATGTGGATAGCAGTGATGGAAGAAAATATGTCAACCTTGGACAATGTCACTTCCCTTGCAATGCAATGATAGAACCGAGTGCCCTTTGCTATTTCTATCTGAAGTTGTCAAGTCAATGGATAAAATGGAAAAACAGTAATACCAATGTGGTGCAAAAATCTCGGGGTGTTGTTCCACAACAGGAACACTAGGCTCATTCAGACCTGATCTTAAACTAAGCTATTGTGTTTATAGACAGACCATAAGCAAAGTACCATACCACAGAAATGAAGTAGACACCTTTGGAAAACAAAATAGTTTCCATTGGCTCAGCTGTAGGAATTAAAGGAACAGAGCTAACTGTATTACATGTATTAAAAAACAACTATGCACATGCACTAACTGTATTACGTGTATACAAAACAACTACTGTAGGAATTAAATAGATCTTCCGCTCAGCCTCACCACAGAGTAGCACACCAACAATTCGTCATAGCCGGCAAAGCTTGAGAGCGCTGACCACGCCAAAGAGGAGATAGCCAGGCAAGTCCCATGCATGCTAGATCCAGGCTCCGTATGCCGGCCACCCGTGCCTGTAGACTCACGCCTGTAGCCGCAATGCCAGGGCACCAAGATCTGCTTGCTGCTACTGCTCCACAGGCGCTTCCAACGTGACGGCGGTAGACCCACCTGAGCCCCAAAGAATCATGTCGTCTCCATGGTCCAATCCTACAAGAAGAGCCCATGACGGAGTAGAATGCGAATGATTCACGTACCTCCAAAGCAGCAAGAGTAGATGGCAAGTCACGGTTCTGGACGCCCACCCTGGATCCGTCGGTTCATCCTTGAATCCCGCCCGGCTATAGGATCCAGCAGCCGTCGCCTTCGGAAGGGAGGAGTGGTAGACGGCATCGGCAAGATCTCAAGGTCTATGCAGCAGCGCTGGATCGATCTCGATCCTTCATGGTGGCGCCGGGCGAATCTCGATCTACAGGCAGCGGCGGTGGCGGTGTTGAGGCAGGAGAAGAGACAGAGAGAAGTGTAGGGCGGCGGCTTTGGAAGATTAGGAGAGAGAGGGGGAGTCTGGACGTGGGGGTTAGGGTTGAGGGAGTTGGGTGTTGAGTTGGGCTGCTGGCGCCCATCTTTATCTTCCCACGAACAGGCCTTTTTCTCTTTTTCAGAGCGCGCACCACTCTATACCGACCGAAGGTTCATCCGTTTTGTTTATCTATTCCGACTGACGGTTCAACTATACAGCCAAATATTTATTCCGACAGATAGTTCAACGCAAAAGATACATTTACCGACACTTAATCTGTGGGCCAGCTATACCGACCAACAATTCAACGGTATTAGTGAACTTATAACGACACACGTATGACGCTATATTAGTGTTGTGGTGTAGTGACCAAGAAGACTTCTTGAAGACAGACCACTTCAAGGCCTCACGACAAAAAGAACCCGAACCGAGCTATATCCGAGTTCTTTTTGAGAAAGAACCCGGGTATATGCTCGGGACCCTTCAACAAAGAATCAGAGTGATTTCAAGACAAGACCCTCTAGCTCCTTGTTCCAAATAGCAAGAGGCTCGGGGGCTACACCAAGATGGGAGTATTTTTTCTTCAAAAAAGCACACACCACTCGAAGATCCCAAGAAGCGCTACATGGTTTCACTCAAGAAAGCACTCGGATGACGCTTGTTCCTACTCGGCAAGACCTGAAGGAACAAGACGAAGCTTCCAGAGCTCAACCACGAAGTGCTCGGGGGCTTGTCAATGTGGGACCCACGGGATACACCGCAAGGAAGAGAGGAGATCTAGTTTGATTAGGATTCCTCCCATGTAATCCTAGTAGTAATACTACCCTGTAATCCTACTATGACTCTACATTGTAAACCGACTAGGACTCTGGCCTCCTGACTATATAAAGGAGGGCAGGGCTCCTTAGAGAGAGAGAGGGCAGAAGAGACTTGGATAACACAACACTTTACAATCAATCCAACGCAAAGGCTAACGCCGACTGGACGTAGGGCTATTACTCGATCATAGTCGAGGGCCCGAACCAGGATAAATCGACTATCTCTTGCGTTTACCATCGAGTTCTGCATACGCTGAAGCCCGAACAAACTGCCCCGGGTACCCCCGTGGCAGGCTATCGGTGGTGAAACATCGACAGTCATGTAGCTACAGCTTTTGCTCTGCTTCTTAGCATTTGAAACAACAGACTTCACCAAATTTGTGTTTTTGCCCCTAGTATTTGAAATAGCAGACTTCGGTTCCTATGCTATTTAATCATTCATCATAGATCAAATGACTAGTTTGCCCTTGTGGATTTGCCCTTGATTTTGTTGGTTCTTTGTGATTTTACCATGTTTTGGCAACAAAGGTTTACACGTTAATTTCAGAGATTTGAAAAGGATTTTGGCAACAAAATTTGACACAAATTGTTGGATACATTTTAACTCTGTGCAAACGGTGAAAAAATTTGCAAGAAAGGATAGAACAAATTGGTATGCCTAACGTTGACAAATTGTTGCGGGTCGATGATAGTGTTGTGATCGTAGGGACAGAACAGAGTCGTCTACCTGGCAATCACGTCTTGGTAGGCTGCCACCGTGTTCCTTAGCCAGAACAGGAATCCGACCAAGATGTCTTGCGGCAGATTTTTCTTCGCCGTGCTCAATCTCCAAGAAGGAGATCTTAGTAGAAAGTTGATGGCTCCATCGAGGATGTGTTTGCAACCACACTCGACAAAAAAGTCCCGGATGTGAAGGTCCATGTGATGCGTGAGTGTAGGTGCACTGGAGGTCATGGCATCCTCCAGCCTAGCGAGGAACATGCAGAGGGGGTGAGGTTCCTCTTCCTACATGATCAGTTCGGGATCTTGTAGATATAGTTAGCCGAGTTGATCCACGATGAAGTTCAGACTACCAAAGGAGATCATTGTGCACAGTATGAAGGTGTCATGGATATCGATGTTGACGATGATTCCCATTTGAAAAACATGAATTGGATCTACGCACAAAATATCTCTTATCTGGCGTGCCAACTGTGATAGGATTTTCTGTCCGATGGGTAGATTAGTGTTTTGTGCATAAGGAATCATAAGGGTAGCACACGGGACACAGACTTATACTGATTGAGATTGTCATACCCGGTTTTAAGGACAAACACGAATGCACATGACATGTATGGCATAATTAGTTTATTCATACATGCGACGCCAATTACAGTGATACATAACAGTGTTTATCACATAAATGAGAACGTTATTACAAGAACATTACACAGAGTTCCAGCAATTTAGGGTTTCTATCTCCACAAGTGCTTGACCAAGGGTACACCAACCTAGCCTCAACATTGTCTTCAGCAAACATCATCTTCTTGTCTGAACAACTATGTGGGGGTAGCAAGAGGGACAAGGAGAAGGATGAGTACATCGAAATATATTCCTCAAGTGTAGGAAAGTATGACATGAGGCCAAAACAAGGAAAGGATGACGACTTACTTTGGTTTACTCAAGCTCCTAAGCTACTCATCCTATATACTTAAACCTTAAGCACCTATTTAACTAGATGTGATCACCTCCAACACCTTTAGATGTGAGAGAGGGAGAGAGTGAGGGAGATTAAGAGAGGCAAGAGTGAGGATAGGTGTTCACCTCATGCCTCGAGAGATGTGCGTCGTGTGCCTAGCCGTGCGGGTCTCGGGGGTGCCGAGGACGTGAGATGGGGACGTGTGCCAAGCCATGCCACGCGGGACCATGTTGCTCGGGGCCACACCAGGAATCATCGGGGTGCTGCCAGAGTCATAGGCATGAAGGGAGGGAGGATGGAGGGGAGAGAGAAAGAGTGGGAGATTAGAGTGAATGTAAACACATGGAGGATTGAGATGAGGCTCTAGGGTCAAGGATCCGTGTGCCCTGTGCATGGCTATTTGTGAGGCGATACATGGGCGCGTGGGCCCACCTGTCATCTACCCTGAGAAATCACAAGCGACGCACATGGTGGGAGAGGGCATGAACGCGTGGTCATGTGGACGCACATAGTGCCTGGGGTCCCAGTGGTTTTCACCCTCATCCCTCTCCCTAACAGCTGTTGAAAATCATTTTCACCACCAGTTTTATTTTGACATGGAGGTGATATATTATCACCAACAGTTTGAACAAAACCATTGGTGAAATGCCGTTGAAAAAAACTATTTCAGCAGTGATGTGACTGTTCAAAACAAATAATTGAAACTATCCAAAACATTGGTTGCATATTGGGAATAAATATAAACATTAGAATAGAGGATGAAGTACCAGGAAATGATGTTTAATGAAAAAAACCAATAGTATAAAGAAGTACACAACCAAGCATATTACTCCATCACACCATTCCAAATTAACTCAAGTTAAGGTTTATCCTATTTCAAACCATTGACTAGCTTTGACTAAATTTATAGAGAAGAGCATCAACATTTATTATACTAAATTTGTATAATATATAAAAGTATAAATATCAAAAATTTATTTGGTATTATAAACATTAGAAGTCTAGTTATTTTGGGGCATGGTGCAGGAGTGAGTATCATAATAGAGGCATAGAGCCACACAATCCTCTGCTCTCGCAAGAATATGGGACTTGCTAAAATTCAGATGCCTGGATTTTAGTTTCCTTTCATGCGATGGTTATTGCATATATTTTACGTTAATGCTAGCAATCAGATGTCCATCCGCGCCGGATGATTATAAAAAACTCACGGAACCACGACTACACTCCGTGGCTCCGCTGCGTCTCCCGCACGCCTTACTCTCCACTACGCCTCCCCGCCGGCATTCATCTCCACTGTTACCACGCCCGCACCGCCGCGGTGTGCTCCTCCATGACGCACAGCCGCTGCCGCCTCGCCGCGCGAGGCCGTACCCACCCGACTGTTGCTGTCGCCTCCACCACGGGCACCGCTCATCGGGGGCACCGCGTGCACCCTATCGCTGGGGCTGCACAACCGTTCGCCCGCTGCCATCCTCCTCTACCGTAACCGCACAGTCGGATCCCACTGTGCAGTGCTCCACCCGCCTGGCTGCCAGGTTTTGCTGAAAGCGCATGTTGCAAGCGTATGTTTCAGTGTTTTAGATGTTTCAGAGGTATGTTTCAAGTGTTTTAGATGATATTGCAAAAGTAGATCGGGATCTTGCATATATTCCAATGGTTGTATAGGTATGTTGCAAAGACCTATTACCAATGTTTCATCTGTGTTTTCCGGACGTATTTTGCAAGTGTGCTTATCTGGATGTTGCATATATTTCACACATATGTTGCATGTGTTTTATCTGCATGTTGCGTAAGTTTGCAATGATTTTCAAGTGTTTTCAGGTGTTTTTTAAGTGTTTTAGAAGCATGTTTCAAGTGTTTCATCAGTCTTCAGACATATGTTGTAAGTGTTGTATTTGGATATTTCAAAAGTGGATCGAGTGTTGTATCTCTCCTTCTCGCTTTCTGCTGCATCGCCTCGGTGCCTCCTCCTCCTGGCGCCAGTTGGGCATCCACTGCCCCTCTCTTCTCGATGCCGGTGGTGTTCGAGGCGGTCTTGAGCTCAGCGTAAGCGCAAAAGCAGCCTGACAGAAATGGATTATGGGCGCAGCGTCGGGCACCTCATATGCTGGAGGTGCAGGCGCTAGCAAGCCCATATATTTTATACTAAAGTTACATATTTCGTTCATTGCAATTTCTATTGGCGTAATCCGTAACTTTTGGTATTGAGAATAAAAAACCCGTTAGACAAAACTATAAACCCGATAAAATATTATTTGTGTTGGCACAAAGATAATCAACAATTTACAATTATTTCCATATGTAGACAAGGACAAAAATTTAATATGTTATGACACAGAAAAATAGCAAATCATAAAAGTAGCAATTTACTTTTACTAGTTGGTAGTACAAGAGTGTTATCTGAAATCAACTTAAAATTCAGTCACCTTAAATATTTGACCGAATAGTCACCTTAAATATAGGAGAAGTGCAAGAATATATGTTACTCATGCCGTTGTGCAAAGTCGGTACCGAGAGGAAAAGGCCATGCTTATGCAAAACTACGCATTGCACAACACGTATGGCCGGACTTCATAGCTGCTGTGCCTTTTGCGTTCATACCTGGTTCTACGTTGCAAAAGGGCCACAATTGATTCATTCAAGCAGGCGAGAGATTTGCCAGCCCAGCTCTACCTCAGCTCAGTGCATAAGTGGAAGAAGAAAGTCAGTTTTACCTCCCTGACTTTGAAGTCTAGTTTTTCTCCCTAAACTCTAAAATCAGGTAAACCATATCCTTCAACTTTTGAAACCGTTCATTTTACCTCCCTAACCTGTTTATAGGTGGTTTTCAAATGCGGTTTTGTCTTTTAGTTTAAAAATAAATCTAGTAAATACCTAATGAGGTTTTTAAACCACAGAAAATATCTCTAAGCCTCTAAAAATTCTGAGAAAAATACTAAATATGGATTAGGACACGAGAAACCCAAATAATATATTTATATCTTGTGAAAGTATCTCTAGAATCTTTTAAAATTTTGATTTAGCTCTAGGAAAATCAGAAAAATATCCAAAAAATATGCAAAACTACCAAATATTCTAATTGATATCTAATTGCATCTTAAATGTTTTTCACATTAAAAACATGAGATGAAGCCGGCATGAATGCATTCAACATTAATATATGTTGGTTGCATATCATATTTATATTGTGGAAAGTTCCTAAAATGTGTTTAGACATGAATTAGAACATTTTGGTAGTTTTCTAGATTTTTTGCATATTTTCCCATTTTCCTAGAGCTAATTCAAAATTTTAAATATTCTAGAGATATTTCACAAGATATAAATATATTATTTGGGTTTCTCATGTCCTAATCCATCTTTAATATTTTTTCTCAAAATTTTTAGAAGCTTAGAGATATTTTTCGTGGTATAAAAACCTCATTAGGTATTTACTAGATTTATTTTTAAACTCAAAAGACAAAACCGCCATTGAAAATAACATATAACCGGGTTAGGAAGGTAAAATGAACGGTTTCAAAAGTTGATGGAGGTGGTTTACCCGGTTTTGGAGTTCATGGAGGAAAACTAGACTTTGATGATAGTTCAGGAGGT
Source organism: Miscanthus lutarioriparius (assembly GCA_904845875.1). Lineage (NCBI taxonomy): Eukaryota > Viridiplantae > Streptophyta > Magnoliopsida > Poales > Poaceae > Miscanthus > Miscanthus lutarioriparius. The sequence goes on along the minus strand of CAJGYO010000014.1, from coordinate 77,163,118 downwards.
AAAATAGATTTTTTTCCTAAGCAGAAGGAGGACAAGGATTATTGAAGGCCCACGGCACCTAGATTAGTAAACTTGGGCTCGGCCCTCTTAGTCAGCCCATCTGCGCTAACCTCGGCGCAGCCCAGGCATTCTGCCTTCACTCGAAGTCGTCCTCGAGGTCGTGGGTTGGTGTGCTGGTGGGGGCGAACTAACGCACAGCCTCGCTGTCGACAGCCTTCCATGTTTTTTTTTCTTTTTTCTTCCCCCAGCCCGGGGAATCCAGACTCGACAGCTCCAGGTTGGCCATCGCCCACCCATCGTCGCCAGCACGGAGGGGGCAAGTCACTGGGCGGCGTGGTGGCGAACCGGCCACGACGCGTCGCGGGCTGCACGAAAGGGCCAGTTGCATGACTTGATCCTCTTCTTGGGCGGTGCGGCGTCCTGTGCTGTGCCGTGCTGCGTCCTCCGCGTGTGAAAGACTCAACCGGCATCCCCGATCCACATGGCCTACCGCCGGAAGCAGGGCGCCGCCGCCGACGATCGCCGGAGCTCCTATCCCCAGGCACGCACTCCTGTCCCTCCTCCTCTTCCTCTGCCTCCTGTTCTGCTGTGCCCCGCTGGCTTGGTTGCTTGTAGTTGTGTCCTACCGTGCCGTTTCTTGGTTGCCGGTCGAAATCTCTGATCGAGCTCTGTTTTTCCATCTCAAGCTGTCATGGTTACACGAACAGAATTATAGGGTCAGAAGAAACCAAAATTGCTTCGCCAATTGATTGCGGATTGCTTGCTTGGTTCCTCCCAAAGCCCTCATTAGATAGATGTTGTACCAAATCACGACGCGTATATATACCTTGTCATCGGCGATCTGATATGCGCTAGATGGCTTGGCAAGAACTAGCTAGCTCCAGAGCAGCAAAGTCCACAACACCCTGATCTGAATGATATGCTTTGGTTGGTTTGCCTGTGCAGGACTCTGCTTCGTCGCACGGCTACACATCGTTGAAAAACATAGATGAGCCCAAGATCGGGTTGTGGCAAACTTTGGCGAGCAAAGCCAAGGGAATCCTCGACGACGACGGTCTGACACATAAGTTTGAGGACTTGAGGAGAGAACGGCCTCGTAGCAACACTGCTGCATCCAGCAAAGATCAGGTGAGGCAGAAAGTGTAACTGAATATCTATCTCCACATGCTGACAGTCACAAGTGAACTTCTCGCGTATGTCATTTCGGTTTACAGCCCTTGCAACTCTTTGTTGTTGTAATTTTAGGCCCCTAACTCTCGTTGGTCATTTGAGAACCACTGGAAGGCCGGAGATGCTGCATCACGGATCAGACCAGAGGCTCTTTCTGCTTCTGTCAACCAGCTTAGTGGAAAAATAAAAAATGCTTTGGAAGTAAGTAATGTGCTCTTACTTAACTCTGTACATCTCTTTTGTTTTCTGCTTCAGTCACATAGGTGGCATAAACCTCTGGAGCCATTTTGTAAACTGATCACTTGTTCCTTTGTTTAACAGGAAGGGCTCACAATTGTGGATAATAAGACTTCCAGCATTATTGAGGAAACAAAGAAAATTCAAATTAGAAGGAAACCTGCCAGTTCAAGTTCTTATGTGCCGAATTCAGCTGTAGATACACATACACTCAGCACTCCTAATCTTTCACTTCGTCAACCTGAATCCGCTGCCCAGGAGACTGGACTGAAAGCTTCTCGCGACGTAAGGTGCCACATGCTTATATCTTGATGACAAATATACATGTTATTTTACATCTTCTATGCAGAAAACCAGATTTTTCTTTTACATACATGGGAAAACCCTCACCATTTAGTGGTCCTTATATTTGCATATCAACATCAAAATCTATGTTTTCTAGCGACCAGTCTTATGAAATGGGGGACATCATTAGTTTTCGTTACAAATACATGAAAGCGTGCATATATTTGTATTTTCTGCTCAGAGAGATTTCTGGTTCCTTTGTCCATCTACTGAGTTGTAAGTTCTTGATGATGAGACTTATGGATGTTAGTGCGGTCGAGACTCGAGAATTGACAGGGATACCTTCTAATGTTGCCTAATGTTTTCTTATGATTCGTAGCATTATCAAAACACTGCATTGTGGCCATCTGATGAGCATAGTAAGCTCTTTTCTCTTCTTACACTGAATTAGCATAACTTTTCTTTCCCTAAAAACATAAAACTATGGTGAGAATAAGCAATCTGTCCTTGCTATCATTATATGAATTCTTCAGATAAGTAAATGAATGATTCTTCTGTAGTATCGTATCTACCAGGACTGATCCCTTTCTCTTCACCCCTATAAATTGTTTCAGGTTGCTAATGCAATGGCGGCTAAAGCAAAACTTCTACTCCGTGAACTGAAATCTGTGAAAGCAGATCTAGCTTTTGCAAAGCAGAGATGTGCTCAGCTCGAAGAAGAGAACAAGCTCTTGCGAGAAACAAAGCAGAAAGGGAGCAAAACTGAAGAAGATGATGACTTGGTATATTTTTTTTTCTGATCAATCCTATCTGTTATCATGTTGAATGTTTCTTGGTGAATTACATACATCTTGATTTTCAATTCATCAAGAACAGGTGATAGTTCGCCACCGAACTGATAAGAGAATATTACTACATGGGAATCTTGAAATTAAATTATATAAGTTGTTATTAATGTTCATTCCATTTTTGAACACTTGAATGAAAGGGTCGAATTTAAAGTACTGTCCCCCTTCTGAAAATTCAGCATTACATAAATTTAGATTCGTATGAAACAATATTATATGGTCTTGAGAAGTTTGAGTCCAGTATCTCGTTTCATATTAACTTTGAAAACTGTTGGTACTGTCACTTGTTGTTTGACAACATCTAAAGAGTATCACTGCATCCTCTGAAATGTGGTATATAAAACATATATGGTCTTGTACTTGTGAACCAGTGAGTGCAACCTTTTTTCTCCACATCTACTGAATAGTCCCTCTGAACTACCCATTGCTGAATCAGATTCGTGTGCAACTGGAGACATTGCTGGCAGAGAAATCAAGGCTGGCACAGGAAAATTCAACATATGCCCGTGAAAACCGCTTCTTGCGTGAGATAGTAGATTTTCATCAATTCACAACACAAAATGTTGTCTCATTGGATGATGGCGATATGGAAGACAGTGAACCAGAAGAAGACAACGACATCATATGTGCTCAAAACGTGTTGCCCGTGATTGAAGAAAATTCAGTAGATGAAGAACACTCCCCTGTCCCCTCCAGGCCAGAATCTCCAATGGTCATTCCAGGAGAGCCATCATCACCCAAATCCAGCAATTCTCATAAAGCCTCAAAGCCAGATGCTGATGCATCTGATGTAGCATGATGCATGCGACTTTGGTGACTTGGCCATCTTGTTTGGGATTTCAGCTGTCTTTGGTTGTGAGTTGCGTGCGTGTGCATAAAATTTTGTCCATTCTTTGTCCACACTGGTTTGTAGTTGGAAGTTGTAACATATTTACAGGTTTCTGCCTTTGTATAGAGCGCATATAGTTTGTTTTTTTCTCCATGGGGTGTTCTATGGAAAACTAACTCAATGTGGTCCGTGGGAGTTTATTGTGCATATGGTTTGGTTCGCATGTAATTACCTGTGAATTTGACTGTTATAGGCCAAGTGAAAGAACATATTGAAGAGTGCGGTTGTTACTTGCATTGCATGTATCTTTTATTTCTGGTGTGCCGATACCTTCCTCTCATATAGATGAGTGTACATCTTCCGTGGTGTCTGTGTGCTGTCACCTGTTAGTCTCCGTGGTGTCTGTGTTGTCACCTGTTAGTCACCCATGCTGGTAATTTCAGCCCAACCTTTATGATGCTGATCAATAACACACATACACAACCCCCAAATTCAGATCAGTGGATCCAGTGGTGGAGACGCCGTCAAAGATGGTCAGTGGTAGGCGGGGTAGGGGGAGCAAGGTCAAGTCTTGCACAACCATATCCCTCATGTGGGGAGATATGATGTGCAGGGAGAGGAAGAACGAAGGGTTGTTGTCGAATCAAGATCTGGCACTCTAAAAATCATGGATTAAATATTTCCTTTTTTTGATGCATCTACAATATAGTTTTATACTTATTTGAATTGTTTTGACTATTAATTTAAACACTTTAAAATCCTAAAATTGCTTTGCAACAGTGGTCGAACAAAGTTAATTATGTGGTTAGTAGTTTCATCACCAAAAGCTCTGGCCCATGCATGAAGGACGAGGTCGATGTCGAAGTAGCCAATGCATAAACGAAGAGGTCGATGTCGAAGGATCTAGTTACACTCCCCTAGATCTTTTGGTAGTGACGATTTCTTTATAAGAGAAACATGGCCATAGTCATCTCATCATGTGCAAGATGCTGTCAGTTCACAGTAATCTTTGCTTGTTAACCATAACCTTTATTAGCACAAATGATGAAAATAGCCAGAGTGCGCTACTAAGCGGCCAATGGGTGTGGCTGATAGTAGTTGTAAGAGGAGTTGAAATCATCGAGATCGAGTGCTTAAGTTGGGCCATGGTGATTAGCGAGGGAATGATAGAGTTGCAATGCAATCATCAACCAAGCCATTGTTAGTTGCAGACACGGCTAGAAAAGATTAGGAAGGTAGATGACGCTTGAGGTAGTGATGCACCGAGTGACATGAAGACTCTTTTTGCTATATATATTTTGGTACCCACTCACCCAACGACATGAATACTTTAGTTCAAATAAAGACGAACAAAAAAAGGAAATATATAATAGGATTTGGCAAACATACACAAAGTTCGAGATTTGGCGCAGCGATTGGTACTACTATGGCAACCCTTCACTTGTATTCCGTGTTTCATAATCATCTTCTGGCACTACGACTACCACAACACCCTTTCTCGTCTCAGTTCGCGGTACGGAGTATCAAACTTCGGGGTCACAGGTGATTATCATTTCAACTTGATCATCATCGACTTCTCTTTCTTGACTCCTAATTCCACGGGTGAATTCTAGACTGAATTTCAAATTCTTGTCATCCTCTTCTTGGCTATCACAGGTTGCGATTATTGTCAAGTCCACCTCTATGCGGACTTTGATCTGCCGAGAAATCACAGTCGGTGGTGCTTGCCTTGATCTTACCATACACGGCGTAGCTTCTAGAACCGAGCTCTTTGAGCTTCAACCTGACCTCAACATTTTGGTCTCAATAGCATGTTGGGAATGACTAAGTATGTGATCTCCAACTTGCGACCAGGGCCTGCACAGATGGTCTGTGTGTATTCCTCAGGTTTATCGTCGTCATGGTCATCAGCAACATCCCACCCCTCTTCATTGGTGATGGCATGCAGTTCTCGGACGTCCCTGATTGCCTACCAATCTGGGCGAAGGCAGACACATGTCAGCAGACCGTGTCGAATACGTTCCAATGATGCAAAGTTATAGAGGATGATGCCGAGGTCGGCCATCCACGGTGTACCGAGGACGATGTCGATGTCGACGCCAAGGTCCACCAGGAAGGTGTCAATCTTGAACGTCTTCATGTCGATGTGGAGGGGCACGTTGAAGCAAGTTCCTCGGCAGGCAATCTTATTGCTACTACCGATGAGTTGTGGTGCTCCATGAGACCAACTAGGCAGGTGAAGTTGTTGTCGATGATGTTGTGAATGGCGCCGGTGTCGATGAGGATGCGCACACCATGTTCTAGGACAGCGCCTGTAAAGAACATGGTGCGGCACCCATGCACACTAGAGTTCTGGGCGTCCATGAGCATCATGAGGTCTAGCTAGACCTCCTCCATGTTGTAGCCGTTGATGAGGGTGAGTCGAAGAAGTGCTTGCACTTGTGGCCATAGGTGAACTAGTTATCACAGTTAAAGCAGAGACCCATGCGATGACATTTCGCCATCTCCTCAACGATGAGGCGCTTGGAAGCACGAGTCAGTGTAGTAGATGGTGTCGCTGTTGCCGATGCTAGTGCGCGAGATGCAGTCGATGCTGAGGATGCCATTTTTGGAGGTAGTGGAGGACGGGCTGCAGTACTTGCCGGTGTTGTCAATGAGGATGGAGTTTCATCGCTTATATGCCCTCGCCAGCGACATAGCCTTCTCTATGTCCCAAGGGTTCTGGAGCTAGCTCCATGTCTATCTTAAGTGGTTCTAGTAGGCCTACCGTGTAGATGTTGACTTGCTGCAGCTCGTCGAGGCAGGACCCGTCTTGCACAAGGATGCCAGCTTGCTTAGCGGGTTGCACCAAGTCAGAGGGCCAAAGCACTCATTAACGCAACGAGCAAAGTAGCCCCAGCCGATCATCGTCTTGTCCTGGTCTAGGCGCATGTACCACCACTGTGCTCCACTTGTCAAATGAAATGAGGCATACTAGACTTTCTCATTGTTGGGGGTGCACTAGCCTTTGAAGAACTGCTCGCAGCGGTTGATCCATGGAAGTAGATCCTCCTTGGTGTTGTATGTTGGAAACAACAGCTTATGGTAGTGGCATTGGGGAATCGGGAAGGATCCTGGTGCTGCAGCCAGGTAAGGAAGTGGAGGTGGCAGCAACATCTTGGGTGGTGCATGTGGCTTTGGTGGGGTAACCAACAAACTGTTCGTCACCTGTTCCACAATCTCAGGGATTGTCGAGGACTTGGAGCTCTCCATCTTCTCCATGAGGAAGGCGCATCACGCAGTCTCCATGGCGCGTTTTGTTTCCTCCTCAAGTTCCTTTGCTGCGACGTCACACTCTAGCTTTGCCTTGGCCGCAGCTGCAGCATCAATGTCCTCCTTGTTGCCAGTGGAGTGACCGTGCTCCAAGTTGCTTAGGTGTGAGTGTCAACGTTGATAAGGTGCTCATGCACCATGTCCATGTGAGCACCCTATCCCATGCGCTTGGTGAGGTCAGCGAGAAGACCTCGAGCCACACTTTCAGATCCACTAGCATGTTGTTGCTGTTGTCGCCCATGGATACCTAGTCTATGAATACCAAAGGTGATGAGCCCCGATCGATCAGGATGGGGGTGATGGCATGAGAGAGTAGGTGCAGGGGAGGAAGGAGGCGACTGCTAGGGCAATAGGGGCCGCATGTGTGGCCAGAGAGTGAGGGAGGCACAGGGAGATAGACAGATAGATAGAAAGGAACAATACTCTTTTTTTGCTTAATTATAATGCGTACATGACCCCTATATTTATAATCTCTAAGGGACTTTACCTCCAAGCTATCTATATAGGTAGAGTCCTTATAGATTTGCACTCTCATTTTTTAAATGAACTCTATTTCCTTTTATTTCTATCCATATTTAGTTCTATTGTTGAATTTTCATCTAATATGGACTCCTTCGGGTGGGAGGAGGCCGACAACTCTAGGGGAGTCGTCGGCCCCCTCTTGCGGGCGCTTGGGGCACCTTGGACCAGGCCTCGGTTGGCCAGAGCCCTCCTTTTGGCCTTGCCAGGCCCAGTAGGGGGCTAGGGATCGGCCCATAACAGATATACTACACTCCTTCCCATTTTATGTAAGTATCAGTGCAGTCAAAGTACACAAATTTTACACGCTTTCACCAACAATATACATGAAAATCTATAGCTCGGCCACTTCAAATCGGCTCCGATGAAGTTTCTATTAGAAGTGCCTATGTAATTGTATAAATTTTGACTAGCACTATCGCTTGGAATATTGCACCTTAATGTGAGTTAAATTCAAGATGATGTACTCACATTAGATAAATTGAGGCATAGCACGTGACAATGATTTGACGGAAAACCTTGTATCTAGCTGAATATAATCTCTGACTGATCAACACTGCTAGTAACTGTTGTTTTTATCTGAATTTTTAGTATTTTAGTTATCCCAAAATGAACAGACGATATGTTCAGATGAATTGACACCACCTAATAACCAGGGCAACCAAACCAAATCATGCAAAAGACCTAATAATCTTGCAAAAGACCAAATCATCCCAAAATGAACACACGATATGATCAGCATTGCATAACTTGAGGAACAAAGAGGATTTTCACCATACCATGTTAGACCACAAGAAAACTGAGAAGCTACGAGGCCCTCAACAATCTTGATAATTTCCTCCTTTGACTCCCTCAGGCAGGCCCAATAATCTTGCCTTCCCCGTGTCCTATGGTCAGGTCTTTTCTGCGAAAAAAACATGGCTAAACCCTAGCTCATCTTGTGAGATGAAACCCAGGATGGAGGAGGGCATGGGAAGAACGTTGCTGAGGTGTAGACCAAGAGAAGGTCTAAACATGGAGAAGAGAATGCCGATCGGCGGCAGCTCTCGCCGTGACCCAACTCGTTCTCTCCTCTTTACACAGTGGCTATGAATCTCAGTGGAAACTCCCGTCCAAAAGTTTCCCTTCATTATTGGTTTTCATTTCTTTATATAGGGTGTATGTAGATTCCACCGCCTCTCTGTCTCCATAACACATATGTCGATGTTCACTTCCGAGTCTACTTTCAATGGGCCATTCACCTGCAATCGGTGCACCAGCCTGGCCGATCGGCACCTGACATATTTCGACTTGTTCTATCTTTTGTGGCTTGTAATCTTTATCTTTACCTAATACTAACAAACATGCCAGTGCATTGCACGGAACTTAATATGTTTTGAAATCAGACTTTGTATCATCAATAGACGCAAGTTGGGTCTATCCTAAATTCTGATTTGGTGGGGAATAGGGGTATGATCACTATTGTTTAGTCACAAGAGAACCAAGAAGGTAGTTTAACTGAAGAAGATAACATGGCTAGTAGGGTGGAAGATAGCAGGGGTATGCCAGAGAAAGATGGGGATGGTACTCAAGAACCAAGAGGGGCCAAATCTAGATTAGTGAGAGAACTCAAAATACTTAGTTAACATGAGATGTTACTATGGAATATCAGAGGAATGGGAAAGGAGGCTAGAGTTAGACAACTCAAGAAGTTAATCAGTAAAGAGAAGATTGACATTGTGGGTATACAGGAGACTATCAAGAAAAGTTTCTCTGACAATGAATTAAAGGGGTTCACTAATGGGGTTCCATATATTTGGAATTGGATTCCTGCTTATGGACATTCAGGAGGTATCTTAGTGGGAGTCAAATATGATAGATTAGAAATAGAGGGGTGGAATAAAGGGGTCTATTACTTGGAGGTGATGATCAAAGATAGGCTAGATAATTTTAGATGGAGACTGGTAGTAGTTTATGGAGCTGCAAATCATGATTGGTCGTGATTTTTAAAGGAGTTGGATATGGGTGTTATCAAAATTCTCACTTGCCTATGGTTATAGGTGGGGATTTCAACTTAATTAGGAACTTCAAAAATAAGAGTAACCACCAAGGCAATCCCAGACTTATGAGGATGTTCAACAGTTTCATTGAAGATCATCACCTGAGAGAAATTAAGAGGACTTGACCTAGATTCACCTGGTCAAACAAATAGGAGCAAGGCATTTTAAGTAATATTGATACAGTTCTGGTGTCTACTGGGCAGATGACAAGATGTAGTTAATATCAAGCAATTTAGACCAATTTTCTTACTGAATGTTAGCTTCAAGATCTTCTCTAAACTATTATTGGATAGGCTTACTAGGGTGGCTGAAAAACTAATTGATAAGTGCCGAACAACCTTTATCAAGGGAAGATATATACTAGATGGTGCGCTGATTTTACATGCGGCAGTACATGAAATGAAGAGGAAGAAGTTAAAAGGAGTAATTGTCAAAACATATTTTTGAAAAGGCATATGATTTGGACAACACATTCCTCTGATACTCCTTTTAACAGATGGACACCATTAGAGCTAAATTATTTTGGCAAGGGGCCAGTGAGAAATCTAAATATCACATGGTTAAATGGCAGAATGTGTTTACCCAAGGACTTTGGTGGGTTAGGGATCATGTATACAAGGGTGTGGAGGATGCTCAAAGCTGATGATAATGATGTCTATTATAACCTTTTGAAGAGGAAGTATATTGGAAGGAAATCTTTCTCACAGTGTGAGTTTAGCAATGGGTCTCAATTCTAGAAAGGATCTATGAGAAGTCTAGGGTATACTTAACCAGATCTATTTATAGAAATAGAATGTTTAGAGTTGTTGTGAACAAGAGGGTGATCAAACTCTAGAAAAACAAAGCTCCAATGAAAATCTATGTTTTCATGTGGATGCTCATTCAAGATAAACTGCAAAACTGGGGTAAATATGAAGAAAAAGAAGTGGAAAGGTGAGAGAAATTGTTGTCTATGTGGGGGTACCAAAAACTAATGAACACATATTCTTCCACTGTATCCTCGCTAAAACTATTTGAATGTGTTTCAGAGAGGCTTTGTGCTGCGATAAATGCCCAACACATATTCAGGAAGTCTTTGATCTATGGATTGCTTTACAATCTCATAACTATCATATTAAGTTGTTCATCTTTTCTATATTCTATGGAGGATCTAGAATATACGAAATAGAATGAGTATACGAAAAGTCTTTTTGGGGTCATCGAATGAAGAATTTGACAAATTTTTTGCCCTGTTACAGAAATGGTGTATACTTTTGAAGGGGAAGGTGCCAAGTTCCTAGAAGACTTGCTCAAGAGAATGAAACGTGGCTACAAGATTTCTAGCAGCAAACTGAGAATTTAGAAGTTTTTGAACCGTTGGCAGGGGATCCCCTTATCTATTTTTTATATTTTTAATAACCCAGCCCAGAAATTCATCCCCATGGGGATTCGAGAGAATTTAGAAGTCAAAGGACTCATTTGACTAGAAGCTTAGTTTTATGTTGGCTTAGAGTTGTAGGCTCCATCAGTTATCTCTGCTGGCTTACTGTTGTTAGCTTAGTTTGCTCTTTGTGTTGCAAGTGTGGTTGGGTTTGGTAGGATCTTACTGGCTTGTGTAGCGCTGTGAAGTTGTTGAGTGGTAGTTGGCGCTTGCTTGTAAGCTGGCATCCCTAGCATACTTAATGTTTTGTGTTGCTTTATAAAAGCAGGGTTTTCCTCCGTAAAAAACTCATCAACCATTGATTTCTTTACAGCCAAGAATTTTCTGTGTCTACTTCAAATGGAGTAGCTGTATACGACAAAATGTATTGGGATTCCAAAAATTTTGTGGCCAAACTTGTCTAACTTTGACTAAAAATAATAATGGTGGTCTACAAAATATCTACTGAAGGCTGATAATATAAAATATTTCTTTGACTAAAATTAAGATGATGCCTTACCAAACTTCCAACCAAGAGATGCAACCACCCCCATGCAGGCATTGATTTTGATGATGAGCATATTAATTGCTAGTGAATAACTTCATTGACGTCTTCCTCATTGACCCCTATATAAGATGCCCTGGCACCCCTCAAAGCCCCACAACCAAAAATCATCAAAGGGGCAAGGCACAAGTCTTTCATCTTTTACATCTTTAGGTAATCGATTAACATATGATCTTCCATAGCCTAATTTTATAAATATCTATTTGTATTCTTTCTCCTACATAGTTGCATGTCTTGTTTCACCAAGCATGATATATCTAATGGTGCCTATCAATCTTGGTCTTGTGTGTGCTTAGCCATGAGTTGGTGGAGGAATGATAAGAATGGTGGCTCTGGTGGCAATAGTGCGAGGAGGACACCGTTGGACCTACAACTGCGCCTGGCACTACCCGCTGGGAGGGTAGAGGTTGACCGTGGCCATGACAATGAATTATCATCGTCTAGCTCATGTGTATCATCAGGTATTTCATCAGATGAAAGCTTGGTGCTGGTGCTCGCTGGTTGTAGACGGTGCTTGAGGTACTACATGGTAAGCAAGAAGGAGTTCCCCACCTGCATCAACTGCAAGTAGCCCTGTCTTATCGGCTTTAGCAGTAACAAGAAGCACGGCTAGAGCAAGTAAAGGGGAGACCAGCATGCCAGAAATCCTACCCCTGAGATGCTCATGTGGATGGTTATTTGGACGTTGTGCTTCATCTTGAGGCATGCAAGGAATGACCTTTAGTCGATCATTCACTAGACATGGTCTATTTGGTTCGTAGTAGGCTAGCTGGTAGAGTCTAAGCTTAGTTTCTTATATGCTGTAATTTTTTATGTTCTTGTATGGGGTGTAGACTAGGTGGTTCTTAATGTTGTGGTAATAATGATTGTAGTTGACACAATGCTCTGATTATTGAGTTCTTTTAAAGATTTGCTTTGAACATGCTACTATAAATTTGAACAAGTTGTTGGGTTCTTCTGCTATTATTTGGTGATGCTAACTGTCAAACCAGTCTAGTGAACATTTGTCATGACATTTAAAGGATTTTTTGCATTTACCTTCTTCAAAATACCACCTACCAACAATAGACCAAATGCACCTTTCTAGCCGAGAGCCATTACATATCTTTCACTTATTCCCATTCCATTCTGCTCTAGGAGGTGATAGATTGAGAAATAGTATTATAATACCCAAGCCCATTAGTAGCCTTCATTGGACATGGTCTATTTAGTTAAGTAGTAGGATAGTAGAGTCTAAGTTTAGTTTCCTATATGCTGCAAGTTTTCTATGTTCTTGTATGGGGTATGGACTAGGTGGTTCTTAAATTTGTGGTAATAATGATTATAGTTGTCACGGTGCTCTAATCAATATATTCTTTCCAAGGTTTTCTTGAAACATATTACTATGAATTGGAATAGATCCTTGGGTTCTTCTGTATTTATTTGGTGATGCCAACCTATCAAATTGATCCAATGAACATTTGTCATGGTATTTAAAGGAATTTTGCATGAACCTTCTTCAAAAGACAACCTATCAACAACATGATCAAATGTGTTGTTCTAGGTGAGAGCCATTGTGTATCTTTCACTTATTTCCATTCCATTTTGCTCTAGGAGGTGATAGATTGAGAAATAGTATTGTAATTCCTCAACCCATTAGTAGCCTATGTTGTTGAAGTTTTGGCTCATGTGGCCCAATAGTCAAGTGAAGTTGTGGATTAGTCCTACATTAGTTATTTAGGTGGGTGACGGTCCACATATAACCCTTGTTGTTCCAACCGTAGCACCTTGGCTGTCACGACCCAAAGTCGTTCCAAATGAAACCCTCCATGGGAACCTCCTTGATAACCTTACACAGTCCCTCTTAACCCACGAATCACTTTATCATCCTCTCTAAAGGGTTGCTAGTACTCTCTACTAGGACAAGGACTCCAAATTCGCTAATCAACCTTATCGGTTCTCCCTAATCAACCCAAGTCAACTAGGAGTCAACCTATAGTTGACTTTGAGAAGATACTCTGAGAAAGAAGCCAATCAACCTTCCTAATCTCCTTGGGGATGTTTATCAACTCCTAGGACAAGATTAATGGACTCAATGCCAAACCCCCTTTCTTTAAATCCAATCTCCAAAATCTGTGTTCTAGCGGATTGTTCTGCCATTCTTGCAGATAGTCCGGCAGATGACTTGTTCAGTAGAATCAATTTGGATGAGCTATCCATCGCATTTTCCCCTTGGTCCCACATGTCAACATGATATGAGAATAACCTTTAGCAGATTTAGCCCACTCTCTCACCCACCCATTCATTCCCCACTCTCTCCCTCTCCTCATATGAAGAACAAGGATGAACTAGAGAGAGAAAGGGAAGGAGAATAAGAGAAGGAAGAGAAAGAAAAGAACAAGAAGAAGGATTCAACATCTCTCCCAAGCATCAAGAGCATCTCCATCCTCATCTCCATCTCCATCCATGGTGAGCTCGAGAGCTCTCTCCTCTCATTTCTTGAAATCATCTCTCAAACTCTAGCTCTTGATTTCTCTATGCATGGATGCAAGGAAACTTGGTAGTTGCTCCATCATCTCAAGTGTAAGCTCAAGATCGTCCCTATAGCTCAATCATCTTGAAATCATCTAGGCCCCAAGTTGGGTTTCGGTGATTAATTACTACACAAGATTACTGTAACTAACGTGTGTTTTGCAGAGGCATTATAAGTTAGGTCATGGTAATGGTGATTGATTGGGCACTTATGGTATTCATGCCCCTATCGATGGAATTCATTTTGGTTTTCAAAGGATGGACGACAATGTTAAGGACGGACTAATTCTAAGTGTCGTTTGGCATTAAAAGACACTTAGATTAGTTATTGGACTTTGTTTTTCCTTTGGCCGTACTATAAAGGGGGGCATGGATGAGTAGCTTGACCTAGGCATGTCTAGTGAGAAGAATGTGGTGCACATTTGTTTAATCTAGCACTAGGTAGCTCAGATGAAGCCCCAGATCAACGAAAGTTTGAATCGAAGGGTTGCGCTGTTGGTGGCACCGAACAGGGTGGTGTGCACCGCCCTAGGTGCAGCGGTGCACCACTTAGGGGGTGGTGGTGCCATCGCCCTATTTATCCGAAGGCTGCCCTTTCTCGGTTTGTTCTCTGGTGGCTACCAGACAGGGCACTGTCGTAGGGGTGGTGGTGCCACCGTCGTATTTTTCCCGAGGGTGGCATTTTTAGTGTTGTGCTCAGAGTGTCACCGGACAAGGCACCACTAGGGGGTGATGGTGCCACCACCCCTTTTCACCCGAGAGGGGGGTTTACTGGGGCTAGCCACTACACAGGGGGTGGCGGTGCCAGCTCAGTAACGGCTAGTTCAAAAACTGGCCGTTGGGGTGGCACCGAACAGGTGAAAGGTCCTAATGGCTAGAGGGGGTGAATAGCCTATTAAAAATTTCTACAACAACACTAAGACAAATGATTAGTCAATAAGATGGCGAAGCAAATTTTGCGCTAGCACTATACTTGGGGTTGCAAGCCACCTACCCAATTCTATTTTGTATAGTCTCTATCCACACAATGGCTATGTCACTACACTAAGTTAGTGTGCTCTCAAAAGCTAACTAAAGAGCCACACTAACCAAACTAACAAGCTTTCACGACTAGCTATACTAAAGAGCTTGACAGCTAGTTTACGGTAATGTAAAGAGATAGAGCAAGATGGCTATACCGCCGAGTCGAGGAATGAACCAATCAATCACAAGAATGAATACCAATGAAAACCAATCACCTCAGAATCAAATGATGACACAATGATTTTTTACCGAGGTTCACTTGCTTACCGACAAGCTAGTCCTAGTTGTGGTGATTCACTCACTTGGAGGTTCATGCGCTAATTGGCATCACACACCAAACCCTCAATAGGGTGCCGCACAACCAACACAAGATGAGGATCACATAAGCCACGAGCAATTTACTAGAGTACCTTTTGGCTCTCCGCCGGGGAAAGGTCAAAAACCACTCACAATCACCACGATTGGAGCCGGAGACAATCACCAACCTCTGCTCGACGATCCTCGCTGCTCCAAGCCGTCTAGGTGGTGGCAACCACCAAGAGTAACAAGTGAATCCCGTAGCGAAACAGGAACACCAAGTGCCTCTAGATGCAAACACTCAAGCAATGAACTTGAATTCACTCTCAATCTCACAAAGATGATGAATCAATGATAGAGATGAGTGGGAGAGCTTTGGCTAAGCTCATAAGGTTGCTATGTCAATGTAAATGGCCAAGAGAATGAGCTAGAGCCAGCCAAACAATATTTATAGTCACCCCTAAACAATAGAGCCGTTGGCTCAATTATTGGGCTGACTGCTGGACGACCGAACACGCAGGTCGTGTGCACCGGACGCGTCCGGTGGGTGACCGGACGTGTCTAGTCGCTGCGTCCGGTCACAGCCTGACCGCCCAATGGCTGTCTCTGCACAGTAATACTACGTGATTGGACGCGTTGTTAGAAACGACCGGACCCGGGAGATGTAGCGTCCGATAGAGTCCAGAGAGCTCCTAGAGCCGCTCTGGGCCGACCAGACGCGTCCGGTCACACCGGACCGAACGCGGGAGACGTAGCATCCGGTCGAGTCCAGAGAGCTCCCAGAGTCGCTCTGGGCCGACCGAACATGTCCGGTCACACCAGACCAGACGCTCCCAGCGTTCGATCAATTATTACACTGAAAACCCAAGACTTGCTGGTTCACAGCGACAGGATGCGTCCGGTCGCTCTCTGCAATCCTGTATCGGCTATATCACTTTGACTTGATGTTGAACAGTAACTCATCAGTGTCCGGTTACTCCACTAAGCCCGAGTCCGGTCACTTTCACATAGTCACTCACCTCGGGTCTGAATATCGGACGCGTCCGGTCCAGATTCCAGACATGTTCGGTCACTTCCGCCTGACTACCCGAAGTCTGGATAAAATATCGGACGCGTCCGGTAGCCATGCCGGATGCTTCCGGTCACTCTATGACCAGCGCGACTAACTCCTTTTCAACTCTATCTTCTTTATCCTTGCTCAAATGGGCCAACTGCCAAGTATATCACCTTGTGCACATGTGTTAGCATATTTTCACAAATGTTTTCAAGGGTGTTAGCACTCCACTAGATCCTAATGCATATGCAATGAGTTAGAGCATCTTGTGGCACTTTGATAACCGCATTTCGATACGAGTTTCACCCCTCTTAATAGTACGGCTATCGATCCTAAATGTGATCACACTCACTAAGTGTCTCGATCACCAAAATGAAAAAGCTCCTATCAAGTTTCACCTTTGCCTTGAGCTTTTTGTTTTTGTTTTTCTTCTTTTCCAAGTCCAAGCATTTGGTCATCACCATGCCATCACCATCATCATGATTTTCACCATTGCTTCGTCACTTTGAGTAGTGCTACCTATCTCATAATCACTTTGATAAACTAGGTTAGCACTTAGGGTTTCATCAATTCACCAAAACCAAACTAGAGCTTTCAATCTCCCCCTTTTTGGTAATTGATGACAACCCTTTCACAAAGATATGAATTGAAATTCAATTGAATCCATATTGCTTGTCCAAGCATATTTACCATGTGTAAAAGAATATGGACAAGTTTCATGAATTCTAAATGGTAGCAATTGCTCCCCCTACATACGTGCTAAGAGTTTGGATTGTTGCTTGCACATATGCTTAGATAGAAAATATAGGAGACAATGTCTACCAAATGATGCTAAGGTATAAAATATGGACCTTTGAAGCGTGATACCAATCAGAGTGCACCAATATACTATACTTAGCACCATTAGTAACTAGACATACACAAAAACTAGAATACCCAGTAAGATCAACATTAGAAGCAAGGGTCTAGTTTTCATAATATGAGCATGAGTTGAGTTACTTAACCTATACATGCTAGTTTTTCATTTAATCATTCAAACCTACAACTAGCATACACTACACAAGCATGGATATTGAAATTTAAAACTTGTGCCATGCAAGCAAACATATGAAATGCACATTCAAATGCATTCACCAAGTTTATGAGCTTACTCCCCCTACTTGTGTGCTTAAAATTTTAATTGATCCCTTACTTTGTCATATCTCTTTGTCATATCTCTCCTCCTATGTCAATTTTCACTATTTCTCCCCCTATCACTTAATTTCTCCCCCTATCACTTATATCTTTGTTTTTCTCCCCCTTGTTGTCTTTTCACTATCTTTGTACACTATTTCTCCCCCTTTGTCATCAATGACTATAAAGGATTAAATGATAGATAGGTTAGGATTATCAATGTCAATCAATGGGGTGAGGATTATTTTCCTAAATTTGGTCCAATCTAGATCATTTGCCAAAGATATTTAACTCGGTTTGATCCAAGGACAAGCTTCTTCACACCTCCAAATAAAGGTTATCTTGTACCATGTTGAGTTAAACACTTAGAGCTCATTTTCTAGATCAAACACTAGGTTTACAAGCCCATAAATATGTCATATGCTTCCACTAGACCAAATTAAGCATAGAAGCAGTAATGGTACCATACAAACATCAAAATCATTTAATTTTTATGAATGAGCCTATTAAATGTGAAAAATGACTAGATGCACTAAACATATCCTTAGCAAGGATGTATGCCATGCCAATCAACTTTTACCTTGAATTGCTCGAAAGAGAGGCATGTCATATAAGTGGGGGGTGCATCAACACATATTTGAGAAATCCAATATGTTCAACTCATTTCTTAGTTTACAAAACCTTTTCTCATCTAATGGCTTGGTGAATATATCGGCAAGTTGATCTTCGGTGCCTACACTCTCAATGCAAATGTCCTCTTTTTATTGGCGATCTCTTATAAAATGGTGGCAGATATCAATGTGCTTTGTTCTTGCATGTTGAACCAGATTATTGGTTAATTTGATTGCAGTCTCATTGTCAAATAGCAATGGCACTTTCTTGAACTTGATTCCAAAGTCATTCAAGGTGGACTTCATCCAAAATATTTGTGCACAACAACTACCGGCGGATATGTATTCGGCTTCGGCGGTTGATAATGCAACACTATTTTGCTTCTTTAATGACCATGAAGCAAGTGATCTTCCCAACAATTGACATATGCCCGAGGTGCTCTTCCTTTCAACGTTGCATCCCACATAGTCTGAGTCAGAGTAACCAACTAGCTCAAACTTTGCTCCTTTGGAATACCATAAACCAACATTTTGTGTATGCTTCAAGTACCTCAATATTCTTTTTGTAGCCTTCAAATGACTTTCTCTTGGTGAGGATTAAAATCTAGCACACATGCATACACTAAACATGACATCCGGCCTTGATACGGTTACATAGAGTAGGCTTCCAATCATAGATCGATACAATTTTTGATCCACCATATTGCCACTTGCATCACTATCTAAGTTGTCATTTGTTCCTATTGGTGTACTAATGGCTTTGCTATCACTCATGCCAAACTTATTGATCATGTCCTTGATATACTTGCTTTGATTTACAAATGTACTATTCTTCAATTGCTTGATTTGAAGACCAAGGAAGTAACTTAACTCTCCAATCATGGACATCTCAAACTCATTAGCCATCATCTTTCCAAATTCTTCACAAAAATCTTGATTGGTTGATCCAAATATGATGTCATCAACATAGATTTGCAATATAAATAAGTCTTTGCCAATCTTCTTGATGAAAAGAGTGGTGTCAATCTCTCATACCATGCTCTAGGTGCTTGCTTCAAGCCATACAATGCCTTCTTCAACTTGTACACATGGTCGGGCTTCTTGTCATCTTCAAAACCGGGAGGTTGCTTAACATATACTTCTTCATTGATGTAACCATTGAGAAATGCACTCTTAATATCCATTTGATAAAGTTTGATGTTGTGAGCACAAGCATAGGCTAGCAAGATTCTAATTGCTTCCAATCTAGCAACCGGGGCATATGTTTCTTCAAAGTCAAGACCTTCAACTTGTGTATATCCTTGTGCTACCAATCTTGCTTTATTCCTTACTACTATCCCATGTTGATCTTGCTTGTTTCTAAAGACCCATTTGGTTCCAATCACATTGTGTCCCTTTGGTCTCTCTACTAATTCCCATACTTAATTTCTTTTGAAGTTATTCAATTCTTCACGCATAGCATTCACCCAATCAACATCCTTCATTGCTTCATCTATCTTCTTTGGTTCAATGGATGACACAAATGAGAAATGCTCATAAAATGAAGCCGATCTTGATCTAGTTTGCACACCTCTTGAAATATCACCAATGATAGTGTCCAATGGATGATCCCTTACAATATTGGTTGGTTGAAGTATTGAAACTTAATTGCTTGCACTTGCTTGATCATTGGATTGAGATGATGTACTAGCCACTTGATTTTGTTCATTGTCATGAGAGCCACTTGTACAAGCTTGATTTGTATCATCGTGCACATTTGAGTTAGAGAGCACTTGCACTTGATCATCTTCATCATCATTCACTTGCCTAGGCCTCAATTCACCAACATCCATGTTTTTCATGGCATTTGAAAGTTGAATGCCTCTAACATCTCCCAAGTTCTCATTTTCTTCTTGTGAACCCTTGGTTTTATCAAATTCAACATCATGAACTTCCTCAAGAGTACCACTATCCAAATTTCTTGTCAAACTTGCCCAATCTAGTGCTTTTCTTCAAGATATAGCATTTGCAACCAAAGACCCAAAAATATGCAATGTTGGGCTTTCTACCATTGAAGAGTTCATATGGTGTCTTCTCTTTCAATGGGTGACAATAAAGGCGGTTGCTGCAATAGCAAGCCATGTTGATTGCTTTGGCCTAAAAGGATTGACTCACATTGTACTCACTAAGCATAGACCTTGCCATATCAATGAGTGTTCTATTCTTCCTCTCAACAATGCCATTAGATTATGGAGTGTACTTGGCCGAGAATTGATATCTAATTCCAAATTCATCACACAACTCATCAATTCTAGTGTTCTTGAACTCACTACCATTGTCACTTCTAACTTTTTTGATGGTTGTTTCAAACTCATTGTGAATACCCTTGACAAATGATTTGAATGTTGCAAACACATCACTTTTGTCCACTAGAAAGAATACCCAAGTGTATCTAGTATAATCATCCATTATCACAAAGCCATATTTATTTCTACCGATGCTAGTGTATTGTGTTGGCCCAAATAAATCCATGTGCAATAACTCAAATGCTTTACTAGTACTCATCATGCTTTTCTTAGGATGGGTGTTTCCAACTTGTTTTCTGGCTTGACAAGAGCTACAAAGCTTGTCTTTCTCAAACACTACATCTTTCAAGCCTCTAACCAAGTCATGCTTAACCAATCTATTCAATTGTTTTATTCCAACATGACCAAGCCTTCTATGCCATAACCAACCCATGCTAGACTTAGTGAACAAACATGTAGATAATTGAGCTTCACTAGCATTGAAATCAACCAAGTATAGATTCTTATATCTAAAGCCTTTGAAGATCAAGTTAGAGCCATCTACACTTATGATCTCTACATCATCTACCCCAAATATGCATTTGAATCCAAGATCACATAATTAAGCCACGGATAGCAAATTGAAGTTCAAGCTCTCTACAAGCAACACATTGGAAATGCTCATGTCATTGGATATTGCAATCTTACCAAGCCCTTTGACCTTGCATTTGCCATTGTCACCAAATGTGATACTAGCATAACCATCATTGCCATTGGTGTTGATTCAGTTGAACATTCTTACATCACAGGTCATATGTTGAGTGCATCGACTTTCAAGAACCCAATGCCTTCCTCCGGCTTTGTAATTGACCTACAAAAGAAGATCAATTTTTTAGGTACCCAAACTTGCTTGGGTCCTTGAAGGTTAGTCACTAAGCTCTTTGGTACCCAAATAGCTTTCTTCTTTGAGCCTATCCATGGTGCACCAATGAACTTAGCCTTCACACCATTTGTACCCTTAGTAAGAACATAGAAAGAATTAATCTTAATTGAGGATACATTAGCATTTTTGCTCTTGTTCTTGCACTCATGCTCTTTATGACCAACTTGCTTGCAACTAGTGCAAAACTGACCATTGTTCTTCACAAAACTAGTCTTGTGAGGAGCAAAGGCCACCTTACCTTTCTTGGGGATATAGCCCAATCCCTGTTTGTAGAGAGAAGCTCTTTGGCTACCCAAGCACATAAGCAAGCGGTCCTCACCACCATAGGCCTTAGGTAAGGTGTGAGTGAGCTTATTGACCTCCTTCTTGAGGGTCTCATTCTCAACCATTAGTGAGGCATCACAAGTGAAACCATCACTACTAGATGAGGTGGAAGTAGAAGTGCTACAAGAAGGGTTAGTGGGAGCTACAATGATAGGCTTATATAATGATTCATCAATTAGGTCACAAGTTAAACATATATTATATGTCTCAACATGCTTCTTCTCATTTTGCTCATCAAGCAAAGAGGAATGAGCCTTTTCAAGCTTCTTGTGAGCCTTGCCAAGCTTCTCATGGGCTTCCTCTAGCCTCTCATGAGATGCTTTGAGCTCATCAAAGGCTTGCTTAATGGCTTTTATTTTCTTACACAAGCTTTTGCATTCCATTCTCTTAATGTCAAAGTGTTATTTAGCATCATCTAGCATGTCAAGTAGTTCATCCTTAGTTGGTTCATCATCATCACTATCACTTTTATTTTCATTTTCATTTTCATTATCATTATCATGTTCCTCATCACTTCCATCATTACAAGTTTGTACCTTAGTGGCCTTAGCCATGAAGCATGATGGAGTGTCGAAGAGAGAAGGCTTCTCATTGATAGCAATGCTTGCAAGTGCCTTCTTTTTGGTGGTCTTGTCATCATCATCACTTGAAGAAGCATCACAATCCCAAGTGACCACACATGAACCACCCTTCTTCTTCTTCTTGAAGGTCATCTTGTCCTTCTTCTCTTTCTTTTCCTTCTTGTCCTTCTTCTTGTTCTTCTTGTCATCATCATTGTCACTATTGTATGAGCATTGAGCAATAAGATGATCTTTGCTTCCACAATTGAAGCACCTTCTTGACTCTTCCTTGTTCTTGGATGAAGACTTCTTTCTTCTAGCACAGTAGCCCTTCTTCATCATGAACTTGCTGAATCTCTTAACAAAGAGATCCATCTTCTCATCATTCATCTCATCAAAGCTCAAGTCTTCATCTTCACTTGATGATTCTTACTTTGCCTTCCCTTGGATGATGTGGCCATGAATACTACACTCTTCTTCTTGTCATCCTTCTTGTCAACTTTCTTCTCCCTCTTTTCTTCCTTCTCATCATCATCTCTATAAGCATCATCGGCCATGATATCTCCCAAGATTTGGTTTGGTGTCATTGTGTCCAAACCGGTCCTCACTAACAAGGTGACCAACATGCCAAATCTTGCGAGTAAGCATTTCAAGAACTTATGAGAGAAGTCCTTGTCCTCCACCTTCTCACCAAGTGCTTTGAGATCATTGACAAGCACTTCCATCTGATGGAACATGTTTGGCACACTCTCATCTTCCTTCATCTTGAAGCTAGCAAATTTCTCCTTGAGAATGTATGCCTTTGCACCCTTCATTGCCTTGGTGCCCTCGAATGATTCTTCCAACTTCTTCCAAGCCTCATGAGCCATCTCAATGTTCTTGATTTGCTAAAATGTTCTCTCATCAATTGCATCATGAATGGCACTTAGAGCAATATCATTGTTTTGGAGAAGCACTTCTTCGGCCACGGTGGGATTCTCTGGATCGGCTATCTCAATTTTTGTTTCTACCACCTTCCACACCCTTCTATTGATTGACTTGATATGTGTGGTCATCTTTGACTTCCAATATGGATAATTTGTGCCATCAAATTGGGGTAGCTTCTTGGTGTTGTTGATTTGAGCCATTTTTACACCAAAGGTTGTTAAGCCTTAAATTACGGTGACCATAGCTCTGATACCACTTGAAAGGTCCTAATGGCTAGAGGGGGGTGAATAGCCTATTAAAAATTTCTACAACAACACTAAGAAAAATGATTAGTCAATAAGATGGCAAACCAAATTTTGCGCTAGCACTATACTTGGGGTTGCAAGCCACCTACCCAATTCTATTTTGTATAGTCTCTATCCACACAATGGACATGTCACTACACTAAGTTAGTGTGCTCTCAAAAGCTAACTAAAGACCCACATTAACCAAACTAACAAGCTCTCACGACTAGCTACACTAAAGAGCTTGACAACTAGTTTGTGGTAATGTAAAGAGATAGAGCAAGATGGTTATACCGCTGAGTCAAGGAATGAACCAATCAATCACAAGAATGAATACCAATGAAAACCAATCATCTCGGAATCAAATGATGACACAATGATTTTTTACCAAGGTTCACTTGCTTGCCGGCAAGCTAGTCCTCGTTGTGGTGATTCACTCACTTGGAGGTTCACGTGCTAATTGGCATCACATGCCAAACCCTCAATAGGGTGCCACACAACCAATACAAGATGAGGATCATACAAGCCATGAGCAATTTACTAGAGTACCTTTTGGCTCTCCGTCGGGGAAAGGTCAAAAACCCCTCACAATCACCACGATCAGAGCCGAAGACAATCACCAACCTTCGCTCGATGATCCTCGCTGCTCCAAGCCATCTAGGTGGTGGCAACCACCAAGAGTAACAAGCGAATCCCGCAGCGAAACATGAACACCAAGTGCCTCTAGATGCAAACACTCAAGCAATGCACTTGGATTCACTTCCAATCTCACAAAGATGATGAAGCAAAGATGGAGATGAGTGGGAGGTCTTTGGCTAAGCTCACAAGGTTGCTATGTCAATGCAAATGGCCAAGAGAGTGAGCTAGAGCTGGCCAAACGATATTTATAGACACCCCCAAACAATAGAGCCATTAGCTCAATTATTGGGCTGACTGCGGGACGACCGAACGCGCAGGTCGTGCGCACTAGACGCGTACGATCGCTACGTCCGGTCACAGCCTCACCGCCCAATGGCTATCTCTGCATAGTAATACTACATGATGGGACGTGCTGTTAGAAATGACTGGACCCGAGAGACGCAACGTCCGGTCAAGTCCAGAGAGCTCCCTGAGCCTCTCTAGGCCGACCGGACGTATTCGGTCACACTAGACTGGACGCGGGAGACGCAGCATCCGGTCGAGTCCAGAGAGCTCCCAAAGCCACTCTGGGCCTACCGAACGCGTCCGGTCGCTCTCTGCAATCCTGTATTGGCTATATCACTTTGACCTAACACTGAACAGTAACTCATCAGCGTCCGGTCACTCTACTGAGCCAGAGTCCGGTCACTTTCCCTTAGTCGCTCACCTCGGGTATGAATATCGGACGCGTCCGGTCCAGATTCCAGATGTGTCCGGTCACTTCCGCCTGACTACCCAAAGTCTGGATAAAATACCGGACACGTCCGGTAGCCATGCCGGACGCGTCCGGTCACTCTGTGACCAGTGTGACTAACTCCTTTTCAACTCTATCTTCTTTACCCTTGCTCAAATGTGCCAACCACCAAGTGTATCACCTTGTGCACATGTGTTAGCATATTTTCACAAATGTTTTCAAGGATGTTAGCACTCCACTAGATCCTAATGCATATGCAATGAGTTAGAGCATCTAGTGGCACTTTGATAACCGCATTTTGATACGAGTTTCACCCCTCTTAATAGTATGGCTATCGATCCTAAATGTGATCACACTCACTAAGTGTCTCGATCACCAAAACGAAAAAGCTCCTATCAAGTTTCACCTTTGCCTTGAGCTTTTTATTTTTCTCTTTCTTCATTTCCAAGTCCAAGCATTTGGTCATCACCATCATCATGATTTTCACCATTGCTTCATCACTTGGAGTAGTGCTACCTATGTCATAATCACTTTGATAAACTAGGTTAGCACTTAGGGTTTCATCAATTCACCAAAACTAAACTAGAGCTTTCAATAGGGGGTGGCGGTGCGCCACCTTGGTGTCCGGTGACCCTAACTTTGTTGAGTTGGAGGGTAACGGCTAGTTCCATGGCTTGGGGCTATTTATACCCCTCCATCTAGTGCATTGAGGCTCTCTTGCCCATTTGTTCAGCTGAGGAAACCATTTAGTGTGCAAGGGAGAGCAAGAGCCTAGTGGGGTTGTTGAGATTTGCTAATCCAAGATTAAGGACATCATTAGTGCATAGAGAGTAGCAAGTGTGCATCCACTCTTCTCATTAGGCTTGGTTGGGTCAAGTGAGAGTTCGTGCTTGTTACTCTTGGTGATCACCATCACCTAGATGGCTCGGTGGTGATTGGAAGCTTGGTGATCATCCGGCAGAGCTTGTGGATGACCCAAGTCATGGTGTGAGCGGTTATGGGCGATTCACCACGACAGAGTGTCAAAGAATCAGCCCATAGAGGGCACTTGATCCTTGTGCGGATAAAGGGGGAGCGACACCCTTGCGTGTGTGCCCCAACAAGGACTAGTGGAGAGTGGCGACTCTCCGATACCTCAGAAAAATATCGCCGTGTTCCTCTCCCTCTCTTTACTTTGAGCATTTACAGTTGAGCAATTCAATTAATGTATTTACATTCTTAAAATTGCCATACTAGAGTAGGATTGTAACCTAGGGTGCAAAACTTTTCTGTGGTAGAACAATAGAAACACTCTTAGGCATAAGGAGGTGAAATGGGCTAAGTGTAAGGCTTAATTATTGCAAGAAATTTAGAATTAGCCCAATTCACCCCCCCCCCCTCTTAGGCATCTTGATCCTTTCACATCTCATGAATCTCTTGGATTTCTCTCTAATGCCATTTCTATGGATTTTTGCAAGAAACTCATGAATGGCCAAATCCATCTCTTTTGCTTGGAAGCAAGGATGAGCAAGAGTCAATGTTTGATCTTGGTGACCTATGTGTCACACAATCTCAAAGGGTTGCCATGCCCAAGTTCATGACTTAATCTCTCTTTTTCTCATGATCCAACTGATTCCCAACCCACAAGATGCACTTGTTAACTAGAGCTCAAAACCTAGCAATCACTAGCCCAACATGTCACCTAAACAACCCTAGAGAACCACTGCACATGCATGATGAGCCTCACCCACAATCTAGGATTTAATCACTTATGAACACTATGAACAATGAAGAACATTGGTTCTGTCGACGCTCAAACGGTTCATCCGCGAATTCCATGGACCGTCCGCTAGAGAAAACATTTCACAAAATCATAGCCAACATTTAGTCTCCACAATTAGTGTTCCCGCAGATGATCCGCGAGAATCGCGGACCAACCAACTAAAAATAACAATTTTCAAAGAACCCAAAAGCACCCCCACCAACCACGCACACACGTATCATCCACCAAATTAGTGGATGATCTGAGAGTACAACCACAAGAATGACTAAGTCACTGCACGCATGTATCATTCTGAGAAATGTTTTGATGTCCTTGTGGATCATTCGACAATTCAGTGGTATGTTCTGCCAAAGCACTCAGAGCCCAAAATAAACTTGTCACCTTCGGGAATGTTCTCATGGACCATCTACCGTCACAGTGGATCATGTGAGACAATACATGAATATTTTCTCATGTTTAACCCTTAACCCTGGGACCAAACCACCCTAGCACATACTCATATAAACATCAATGCATCACCAATCTATCATTATATGATCCTCTATCACCCACCACAAGTGTACCACTTCATCTCCCACTTTTCAATCTCCAACTCTTCGGATGCGTTGTGTTTTCAGGTCTATATAATATGTGAAGAACACGTATGGATAGTCTTGATCACTCTTGCCCATCGGGACTTCATGACAGGTAGGCACCACTACTATTAACCCTATTTTGGATACATATTGCTTATTCATTATGAGTCTTGCACTTCATTTAAAATTAAGTAATTAATCATGCTCCACTAAGTTAGACCAACTCATCTAGTATAATCATAGCCTTTTAATCAAACATGGTGCTTGGATCTGCTTAATTGCTTAGTTGGCTAGCTTCGATAGAAGTCGAGTGTGAGCAGGAACTCACTCTTTGCATGTAGAAGCTACACTAGGATTAAGTAATCACATAAAACTTGCAAGGGATCAACTTGCTCTACATGACTAAGGACCAACACTTGAGTTAACTAAGTGATGATCAATTGGTAATCTCTACTCAAGCGAGGGGTAAGGTCACTGTGAGTGTTGGATCTCAAGTGACGTAGCTCGTGGAGTAGCTAAGGACCATTCATGGGATATTAAGTTTGAGTAACCACCCGTAAAGACCACATGTCGCATATGGGAGCAGTAAGCCGAGTACTTAGTGGTGACTTGCTTATCGTGCGGATTCGGTGCGAGGAGTGATGTGGTGTAGATGAGATGCCATTACACCAGTACCCATTCAAACCATTCGTCGATCTTAGAGCCATGTTGAAGAAAGGTCGAAACGTTGAGGCAACCCTTATCCAAGTAGGGGTATGGAGGTTCTTCCTTGGTGTCCATGTGGGTACATTTGTACACCTCTATAGAGATCTTTTCGAAAGCCTGAAGTTTTTGGACGGAATTGTCTGTTATTCTTTCTTCTAGATTTAGTGTAGTGGTAATGAATGAACTTGATGATGAGATGACTAAATGGCGTTGATCACTTAATGAATGTTCTCAAATGATACATGTCAACATAAATATACTTGCTAGGAATTGAACTTGACTCATGAGCATATCATCTGTTAATGAACGCCATGCTTTTATGCAAAAGTATAAATTCCTATTAATCCCTGCATCCACCAAATATATATGTTGGAATAAGCCCTCTGAGTACGCAGTGTACTCATGGTGCTGCCGATAAGTTGTTTTCCAGGTACTTCAGACTTGATGACTATTTGAGCCAAGCTCAAGTGAAGTCGAAGTGTAGCAGATTTTGGGACCGGCGTCCTTGAGCCGTCGTGACTCTGATATTAGTAGAATAGTGCATGAGAGCAACTTAGTTAGAATATGGGTTAATTAATGAATTGCCTTGATATCATGTTAAGTTTATATCTTTCACTTGTATTTTCATGAACAATGATGTAACTTGTTAAATATATCAATCTATGTGATGATTGTGTTATGTGAAGCGCTTGATGACTGGCTCATGAGATGTACTTCTGCTTAAAGATCCTAGAAGAGGAGGTGTTGATGGAACTCTCCTGGGGATCCTCGATGTTGGTTTAGCCTAAAGCAGGTCGGTCAAGTGGGTGACACCAGATTTAGTCAAATTAACGTGGTGGAACCCCACATCGGGGTTAACCCTTTCGCACAAAGTGAGGACGAAAGTGTAAGTTGAGTGCAATCATGGTTTTAAAAAGCAGGCTATAAAGGCGCTATAGCGCTACTATAGTGGCTGGCTGTTGAGAGCCCACGCTAAACCATTGCTCTTTTTGCCGCTATGCGAGCTATGACCACTAAATTGCACATTAGTACTGCTAAATGCTTAGCTTTAGCTTTAAAATAGCATCACTATTTCAATTTTAGCTACAACAGCGACGATCTACCTGTGATTTACTTATCTTTTGATGCTAATTTGGAGGTTTGTGCAATTGAACACTTGTGTTTCATGAATCATGTTGTAATGTCATTCTAAGTAATGTTCCCATGACTCTTGAAATCTAGGAAACATATTTGTATTCATCAAATTTTATGATTGTCATGTTTTTGTGCATCAACTAATTATATTTTTCATGTTCTTTTAAAACCGCTATATGTCATAGCTCTGCTATAGCAATGCTATAGCTTTATAGCTACTATAAAATAGTTGTCCCTATTTGTCATAGCCCGCTACTTTAAACCTATTAGGGGAAGGGGATGATGAGAAGTCAGTCCCCACGGAGAATGAAATGGGGGGAAAACTCTCCCCGTCGGGTTCCGTGGGAACGAGGACAGGGAACCATCCCCCGTCCCCGATTCCTGCATCCCCGCCCTGCGAATCCATTTCTTGTAGCAATTTTCCACAAATCTATTAAGTATACCAATTTATTATTTTCATATAGGTATAGTGTATTAGACATAAGGAGGTCTATTGATAATTTGTTATCTTTTAATGATAAGTTGATGAATTTTCTAAGGTGCTTATTGTAAATATATTATTGAACTTGTGAGAATTAATATGCTTAAACGAGTTCGAGGAATCCCTGCGGGCATTAATTCCCCAGCGGGGACGGGGACGGGGAAGAAATTATCCCCGATGGATTTCGTGGGGACCGGACTGGGGAAAATATCCCCCCGCTGGGACGAGGATGGAGATCTAACCTCCAACGGGGAGTTCCCTGTTGACATCTCTATAGATGTCACTTAGCTGTTAACTTGTTGTTAAATGATGCTGAAAGAGACAAGATTGCCCCTCTGAACAAGATGGGGGGTAAAATTTGGTTGTTTCTATTCAAGCCATTGTTTTAGAGGATAAATCAAAAGTGAATTCTCAATCGCCACATATGACCAAACATGAATTTTTAATGAAGTCTAAATTTGGAATCACTGAATATTTATAACCAGCATGAACATATTGTTTCAGATCAGCACTACAAAAGTCAATAGTCTGCCAACTTTGGTAGCATAATTTTTTCCATGAAACATTGAAACATCACGCACACAGATGACATCATTTGTCAAATTAAAGTGGTTCACAAGCCCAAGCAAAATAAGCACATGCATGTTCAGGTACATGTCGCTATGAACAGACACCCAAGCAAAATAACCACAGGTTCAGGTCACTTACTACATACTATGACCATGCACAATAGCTCCTGGACTGGTTCAGCCGTGTTCTGTACGTGGACTGGACATCGCACACCGCGGCGACGGTGTCGAGCACGCCTTTCTTAAGGAGAGCGTGGGCCTCGGCCTCTCCGTGCGTGGCGGTGCCAAGTGCGTCCGCCACCCACTACTACAGAAGTTAACTATAGGGGCAGCTCTAGAGCCTCTGTAGGGGCGGCTGCGCCAGCCGCCCTTCCCAGAGTGTTCCTATAGAGGGTGCCTCTGTAGGGGCGGTTTTCTGACCGCCCCTGCAGTGCCCTATGTAGGGGCGGCTGGTGTTTTCAGCCACCCCTACAGTGCCCTCTGTAGGGGTGGCTGGTAATATCAGCCACCCCTGTAGTAGACTTCCGTAAGGGCGGCTGTATCACCAGCCGCCCCTGCTGTGTGTATTTGTAAGGGCGGTTCAATCAAGAACCGCCCCTAAAGTGGATTTTCCAGCAAAAAAAATAATTCAAATTCAAATCTGACCACATATATATATATATATAATTCAAATTCGAATCTGACCGCCACAAATATACATATATACATCCACAAACACAAGACCATTACTTAGAACATCATCACAAGTCATAATTCACAAAAGTCCAGCATTACAACATAGTCCATTATGAAGTCCATCATTATAACATAGTCCATTAAGAAATCCACAAGTCCACATGCAAAACAAAGTCCAAACCGTTCCAAAGTCTGATCCAAACCATACCACAAGTCCACATTGTCATCAACGGCCTAGGGCTAGCCTATCAGTCTCACGAAGGTATTGGTATAGAGAATTACTACCTAAGTCGGAAAGAAGATGATGGTAAGTGCCTTTATGGTACACAATCTGGTCCATTATGAAGTTGCAAAGGTCGCCGACCATCTCTAAGAGCTCGTCATCCTTGTATGGGTTCCTTCTCGTGTCTTTATCTTTTTCCAACTACAAGAGAACAAGTTTAGGTTTACTATATCACAACATATGCGAACTTTTCATACTACGAGCGAAGTGGTTCAAACTTACCAGATTGGGGTTTCTGTTGTAGCCACAGATGGTACTCATCATAATACATGTGTAGTATCCACAATGTAGACTCCTAGGCTTCTGCTTGGGGCACTGTGTGTTTTGCATATGGAGATGTTAAGTAATGCTATTGACAGACATGTAATATATGGAGTACCAAAGTAAATGACACTTACCGCACATAGAGTTTTGACATACAACTTTTCCTTCCTATTTGGATGATGCCTCCCCTTATGTTCCTGGACATAGTGCCTGAATGCCCTGTTCCAATGGTTTTAGCAAATGCAACTTGTTAGTATCCCACATTGAACCTTACAAGTATGTATACAAACATAGTAGCTAAAATGAGGATTGTCGATATATATACGTCTTGACAATCGCTATGAAGTCTTTGTATGTCTCGACTGGGAAATCCGCTGAATCAAAGACCCATGCCATGCTATGTGAGAGCCAGACGCCTATGCAAATCCAGTGATCGCTGCATGAATTTAGTCATAGAAGGAACACATAAGCTCTTTTGCATCGAACAAAGTATATTGAACAAAGCTAAGTATACAGTCGAACTTACTTGAAGTGGTATGGTATCCATATATTATCGTGTTGTTGGAGATTTTTAAAACATAGGGAAATGTATGCCACAACCTTGAGGGACTCTTCCAATATTTTCTTGTTCCTGATGTCCTCTTTCTCCTTAAGTGTCTTTCTACCTCCTAGTTCTTTGCAATCTAGTTTCCACTCTTTAGGGTAATTAAAATTTGTTGATGCTATAGGTGAAGGGTCTATATACCCGTGTTTCAGAGCTGGCCTCTTTCTCACAAAGTCCGCTTGCATTCTACAAATCATGGCGTGGGTTAGTTACAACAAAATCAAAAGATTACATTCATATCATATCGAGAGGGCAAGGACTTACAGGCACCACATGCGAATTAGATTCATTTCCATTCGTCCGATGTGGAAGCATGCCTAGATATCCTTAAACTCAAAGGCAATTTGCCCACCTGGGGCTCCAAATGTGCCGGCAAGGATCCATGCTTGTAAGATTTCTAGTTCTATTATCTGAGCACGCAAGTACCAATCGTGGAACATTCTCATTCCATGTGGCAAGCACTGTAGGACTCAGTTTGGTAGGAAGTTCTTGCCTTTTTCATATTTATCCGGGCAATCATTTGACCATTTGAGGTTATCAACAGCTGGATACTTGTTAAACCCTTTGTGCAGTTTGCTAGTGGTGCCCTCCTCAGAAGCTGGTGCTCTGAATTCTTTTACTTGGTTCTTAGGCTTGAATTGGTCATGGGCCATCCACTTGTGCACCGACGAGACGTCATTAATGCCCACATACGATGGCCTTATCTTGATTGGGATTTTGTTTCAAGCTTTCCATTAGGGCACGTCCTTGTCAACCTGTGCATCACCTGCTCCAAGGGCCACTTGTTCTTCACGTATCGGCTGTTCACGAGGCAATTGCTGTTCATGAGACACTTGTTGTTCATGTATCGGCTGCGCTTGTTGAGAAGGATGTTGCATCTCATCATGCCTTTGCTCGGTACAAGCTGGAGAAGGATGTGGCATGTCATCATGCCCATGCTCGGTACGAGGTGGAGAAGGACGTGGCATGTCATCATGCCCTTGCTCGGTACGAGGTGGAGAAGTCTCTAGCGTGTGGTGGTCATGGTCATGGGCCGGTGAGTATACCTCCCCGTCCTCGACGGGTCACTCCAGAGGATGAACTTCAGTCGGAGTTGGCGAAGACTCGGTCAATACAATGTCCCGTCTGTGCCATAGGATGAACTGGTTCATGACGTCTCCGAGTAACACGAGCCCCTCAGGAGTAGGGTGTTCTATCTTCCAAGTCATGAACTCGGGCTTCACGGTATGCACCTCGACCCGAGTGTAGTCCTATGGGATGTCCCTATTGTGCCACGTGCCGCCCGGAGGATGTGCCACGCCCGTTGCCACCTCAATGATCACGTTTTGCCTGCCCATCGGAACCACCAATTTGCAACTGGTTGGCACCCGTATAAGATCGACGGGGGTTCTGGTTGCATTGGAACCTTGACTGCTGGGAACATTCGGAGGGCTGCCAACTACCGCCAGTTCTCCGGGCGGCCCCATTAGTGTATGTGGCTCTATCGTAGACAGTCCTTTCTCCACCAACATCGTTTCAACTAGAGCCTTCACTTGGCGCTCAAGATTAGACTCTCGGTCTCTGCCATGTTTCTTGTACATGTGCCTCTCCTCTACGAATCCGTGCTTCTAGGACATCCTCTTCCCTAGCCCCCTGGTGCGTCCTGTGTGCTTGGGGTTTCCCAAGGCAACGGTAAGCTCGTCCCTCTCTCTGGAAGGGTTGAATGTGCCCTTCTCCTTGTCTTCAGAAAGTTTCAGTATCTTTGATACTACCTCTCCGGTCTTCGGCTTAGCAAACTTGAGGCTACTACCGGATGAAAATCCACACTCCTCGCGTATATCCACTGTTTGAGGCGTGGCTTCAACTTTGGCACTTCCGTATTCCCGGCAGCTTCGGCCTCTGCGTCCATCTTCCTAAAGACCTCTTGCTTGCCAGCGTAGCCACCGGGGCCTAGACGAGGGTAGTGTTGGTTCTTCTTCGCCTGCTTGCTGCTATGGGCACTGAGGGCCAATGATGCCTCTGAAGTCTTCTCAGCCACGAGCTCCTCCCATTGACTAGGAGTTATGCAGCCATACTCGTGGAAAGGAGTTAACTTCTGTTGGATAAAGTTCTTGTTCAGATCCGACCGCCAACGTCGAAAGCTCTGCCCCATTATCTTAAAAGCATTTTCTTGTACCAACTCGTGCGTTCCCTCCGGAAACCTGAAGTTCTGCTTCAGCTTCTCCCATAGGTCTACCTTTTGGCTCATAGGTACAAGATTCCAGCCACGGATAGCTAGGTTCAACTTATCTCTAACTACAAACCCAATGTGATTACGGAATTTCGCCCTATATGTATATGGCTCAAGGATCTGCCCGTCTGGCCTGACCTCCGTTATCACATAGCATGCCTTGTCGTGATATTGGTTTGGCTTTCTAATCCCCCCTCGTTTCCTCTTTGGCTGGGCAGTCTCAGTCGTGGTTGTGTCCTAAGGTTGTGGAGTGGAGGCCTCATTGTGAGTATTTGTGGCTCCTTCCTCTGATCTCCTTTGCCCCGCTACATATTGTCCGGCAAGACGAGCTGGAGGCCGATGTCGTCTTTTCAGAGGTTGAGTAGGGACGACCTGTGTATACGGCAGGTCAAAAGTGTTAGTAGAGGTAACATATAGCCATAGCATTAGCCAAATTTACAAGCTACTAAGGCTTTATCCGTACCTCGTCGTTCGGATCAAAATCCTTGTCCAACTCGTCCTCCGTTGGCCTCCGTCTGGGTTCTCGTGGGATAGGATCCTCGGGACTTACATATCCCCCTAATGAGGTGTCATCATCCTCATCATCATCCCCTTCTTCGCCTTGGGCATCCTCTCTGCCTTCTCTTCCCTAGGCTCCCCCCACTAGATCCTCATCATCGATAAGGTCCTCCTGAGTAAGCATCACTTCTAGACCCTTTTCTAACTCGTTATCGAACTGCTCCTGAGTAAGCTGTTCATCTAGTTCTTGCTCTCCATGGGATGGCTGCTCATCATTCACGGGGCATCGGGATGCACTCTTTGATGTTCGCAACATTTCGTGACTTGTTCTAAGAGATGTAAGAAAAAAAAAGTAGTAGAAGTAGTAGTACTAGTGGTAGAAGTAGTAGTACTAGTAGTACAAGTAGTAGTACTAGTACTTATAGTAGTACTAGTAGTAGTACTACTTGTAGTAGTAGTAGTCAAACAAAGAGAAAGCTACTACTACTTGTAGTAGTAGTAGTCAAACAAAGAGAAAGCAGGACTAGCCCACTGCATATGCTGTATGACTCAAACAAGATGGACAGAAGAAAAGATAAGCAAAAAATTCACAGTTAGGCCAACCACTGCATATGCTGTATGACTCAAACAAGATGGACTACAAGGATGGACATAGACAAATATATGCCTACTACAAGATGGTACAGTTCATTATTTCTGCCAGAGATGAAAATGTAGAAATGACACCCAGCATCATTAATAAAATCTAAAATGAAAGGCAAAGGACCAGATATCATTATATCAGTGCATTAGAAAACTGAAAAAGCAAAAAACAGATCTATGCTGAATAAAAGATTTGTTTCCCACAACAGGATTTTTTTTCTCATTTTACCTGTAACTAATCTGCAGACATGGGTCCAATCACATTTAGGCACCGCATGAATAAGAATGGAAACTAAAAGCAAGAGAGATCAATGTCACCCAAACAGCAGATGAGGCAACCACTGCTGTCGGCGACCAAATGAGCACAAAATACGCCGTCGTCACTGCAGGAGATGAACGGGGAAAAAAGGTGCGAATAACTGAGGAAATATAATGTATATAGAAGGGCTAGATACCAAAAGAGAAGGCTGAGAAATGGCCTACGTTACCGAAAATAGTGTTATTTAATGATCAATGGCATTTTGTTTAGATAGGAGATCAATGGCATTCTGGGTCCAAAAGTTTCTAGCACTAAATACTACCAAACACCACAGTTTCCCTAAGAGCCTGATTGTAGAAGCATTTCAGCATTTGACTGTAACTGAACAAGTGCGAGTTAACTGATTGACTGACATAGGAGAACCGTACCCTTGTGCTTCCTAGTACCTTACAATAAATAAAAAGTCTGATGCTAATGTTTGGGCTGTTATCCATCTGCAGGGAAGAGCTTGAGCGGTGGAAGGCACTATACCAGAGAGAGAATTTCCAGCAGTCAACAGTTAATGGGCACTGAATATGTGGAACTGCAGTTTTGTTCGTGCCTTGTTGCGAAGATACGAAATATATAGTGACATTCCGACAAAACTAGGGTTAACTTAGAACGCATCTGTCAAAGAGTCCCCTCGTCAACTGTAAAGCCTTGAGTCTTACCAAGATATGCATTTTGTACCAAACATATATATAAGAGGTTTAAGAGGTGGTCCATATATGAGAGATGATGTGTGTGGTCTGCTGTTATCAGATTTCGTTGTGGAGTGCTGAAGTTCGGACACGGTATTGTACATAAACCTGATTTGGCCGCCCTTGTTCAGTGCAAGAGGTTGCTACTCAAATTATGGTTGTTGGAAGAGAAAAATTACAAGGCTTATTTTTTTTCTTTAGGACAAGCATTTGATCATACTACTTTGTTATTACTCCCATCGATCAAAACAAATGGCGTTTGGAAATCTTAATTATTAGATCAAAATAAAGTAATTTATTTGTTCTACTATAATAATATACTTAAAATTGGAGTAATACATATTTGTGGAGCGTAATTATTATTATTAAAGCCTTGTTCATAACTGCCTATAGTTATAATTTTCTGTCATATAAATAAAGTACTAGTTTTAATAGAGTAATTGCTGGCATTGGTGAAATGAAAACACTTGTAAAGAAAACGTATGGAGTTTTTAATATGCTTTATCATGTACTCTTGCATGTATTTTTGTAGCGCTATATATACACGCTAGAAGTCCTTAGCTCCTACTCAGGGATGCAAGTAGGTTTATCCACAAATCCACAAATAGGTTTCATGCATGTATTTTTGTAGTGCTACATACACGCTAGAAGTCCTTAGCTCCTACTCAGGATGCAAGTGGGTTTCACAAATCCACAAATAGGTTTTATTTTGTATGTAGGTAACCTGCAAAACTAAATCTAATTGCCGGTTCAAGGACAAAACTGCGTGCATCTCTGCTCCTACTGGCTTTGTTACAAGCTGATAGAACGAGTAATCTCATAAAAAAATCCCATAAAATCTAAGGCCAAAACAACAGGCACGCTGGAAGCTGATCATTTTGAGATGCTGAGATGCCAAACCACAGGCAGATTACGATATCTCATATCTGGATGCAATTATCTTAATCTGCTAGTGTTGCTGACCCCTACTTACTAATTACTATGACTGAATGATAAAAAAAATACTATGACTGTGGATTGGATCATGCAGGACTCCCGGACTCCCTACGGAATCACTAAGATTTGCGCATCAAGTGTAACACCAAGAAATGGATATCACTTACCTGAATGAAGTCTTTAAGAAATCAAAGATGGTCCAAGTGTAACACCAGGAAATAGAAAGGAGTACGAAATAAGGAACCAATACCTCAGCGCCAGTCAATCGGAGCCCGGGCGGCTCTCCACCCTGCACCGTGCTGGCAGAGAGGGCAGGGGCGGCGACGCTTCTCTTGACGGCAGCAGGGTACGGCGGACCGGCGGAGGTTGCGTGGCTTGTTGAGCCGAGTCGAGTTGCCGGCGGTCCACAAGGGGGGGATAGAAGGGAGGAGGTCGAGGTCAGAGAGGACGGCAAGGACGAGGCACCGGCAGCTGCACGGCGAACCCTAGCGGCGCGCCATGGGGCGTCGTGGTCGGAGAGGATGTGAGAGATGGGGGCGGGGCAGCAGACGACGAACCCCTAGCTGCAAGGCCGTGGGAGCAGACGGACGGGACGCCGAGGAGCGCCCTGAACCCTAGCCGCCGTCGCTGCCTGGGAACGGCGGTGGATGGGCGGGGTGGCGGTTGGGGTCGGGGAGACGGTGGAGGAGGCGGTGGAGGGGTCGGGGAGGGCAAGGCAGCGGTGCGGCGTCTGCAAAAAGGGCGGTGCAAAGGCCGGTGGCGAAATTGGGCAGCCTGACTGAGCACTGTAATATACCTCGGCGCCTAACACTTAAGCGCCCACGGGCCCGGCACAAGAATATACTCGGCGCCCATCTGTGGGCGGCTGAGATTATAAGCCGCCCTCAGAGCCACTTTTAGGGCATTTGAGGTTATAAGCCGCCCCTACAGTTGAATTTTTTTTTTCAAAATTCTAAATCAAAATGAATTATTCACATGTAAATAATACAGTACAAAATTTTATAATAATTTTTTATAGATATATTTACATATACAATAACTAAAACAACTACAACAGTTTAAAATTGCAAAATTAAACCTTTAAAAATGGGGAAAAAAATTTAAATTTTAAAAAATTAAAATCAAAACTACTAAAATAATTTTGAGACACCAAATGATCTCAAATAAAAATTTGATAAACATCAAAGTTGTAGAGGTCATGAAGATCTACAACTTTTATTTTGGTCATCTTGTCATTTGACAAAATTTGAACCTTTCAAATTTGAAATTTTAAAAATGACAAGTTCGAACCAAAATTTGAGACCCAAAATAATTTCAACATAAAAAGTGATGAATACCAAAGTTGTTCAACTCATTAATATCTACAACTTTTATTTTAGTCATCTTATCATATGACAAAATTTGAACCTTTCAAATTTGAAATTTTAAAAAATGACAAGTTCGAACCAAAATTTGAGGCCCAAATTGATTTCAACATAAAAAATAATGAATACCAAAGTTGTTCAACTCATGAATATATACAACTTTTATTTTGGTCATTTCTTCATTTGACAAATTCTTAGCATACATTGTTCACTAATCTTACACATGTCTCATATAGTTTATAAAACCTTATGAGAGATGTGTCACATTTGTGAACAATGTCATTACCACTTTGTCATATGAAGAAATGACCAATACAAAAGTTGTAGATCTTGATGAGTTATTCAACTTTGGTATTTATCACTTTTTCAGCTGAAATCATTTGGGGTACCAAAATCTTGTCTGAAGTTGCATTTTTTTTTAAAATTCAAAATTTAAATTGCTCAAACTTTTCATATGTATATATTGACAAAACCAACAAAATAAATTGATAGAGAATGATTTTAGAAAATTTTAGGAAAAAAAATCATCAAATTTGGAGTTAGTATGAGGAAGAAAAACTAGTTACAAAGTTGACCCACATATTAAAAAAAGAAATCACACTGTTCACTATGATCATGTAAGGATCATCTAGAACAATGTGATTTATCTTTTTAATCTGTGGGTAAACTTTGTAACTAGTTGTTCTCCTTTATACTAACTCCAAATGTGATGTTTTTTTTTCCTAAAAATTTCTAAAATCATGCTTCAGCATTTAAGTTTGATCAAACTTGGATGTGATAATGTTTTACACATTTTAAATTTTGAAATTTGAAATTTGACAAGTTCAAACTAAATTTTTAAACCCTAAATGATTTCAGATGTAAAAGTGATGAATACAAAAGTTGTTCAACTCATCAAGATCTACAACTTTTATTTTGGTTATCTTGTCATTTGACTAAATTTGAACCTTTCAAATTTTGAAATTTGAAAAAAGACAAGTTGAAACCATAATTTGGACCCCCAAATCATTTCAATTGAAAAAGTAATGAATACCAAAGTTGAATAACTCATGGAGATCTACAACTTTTATTTTGGTAATTTCATAATTTGATAAATTCTTAGTACACATTGTTCACACAAACATACGTGAATGTAGTCTCAAACACACATAAATGTAGTTTCAAACATACATACATAATGTAGTCTCACACACATACATGAATGTAGTCTCACACACACATACATGAATGTAGTCTCACACACATACATGAATGTAGTCTCACACACACTAACACACTTACATAAACTAGCTAGCCCACCGTGACAACTTTCCTCTTGACACCTTTTTGTTCCCATGGCAATATATCTTTGGGCAGGTTCTTTTCCACAACCTCAATCTTCTTACAAAAGTCTGTGAATAGCGACATCTCATCGCACTTATTGTAAACTTCAACATCGTCCACGCCATCAACTCCGATGATATGTTGTTTCCCGGAGGCCACCACGTGCTTTGTCTTCTTCTTTGGGGGGAGGTTACTTTGCGGGTCGGGCATATAGAAGACTTGCGCGACACGTTCAGCGAGCACCCAAGGGTCATCCTGGTAGCCTACATTCTGGAGGTCGATGACTCTCTGTCCGATCTCATTGAATTGATGTTGCTTGATCCAGTGGCATCGAAACAGGGCCACCTTTATATCCCTTCTATAGTCAAGTTTCCATATATCTTCAATTATGCCAAAGTATAGGACATTTCGCCCCACTCCGTCGAGAGCCTCTATTCGAACGCCGCTATTCTGATTCATAGATTTTCTGTCCTTTGTGTTGGTATAGTATGTGTACCCATTGATGTCATAAGCATTCCAAGATGTCACCTGTTTCGATGGCCCGGCCGCCAACCGACTGATGGTAATAGAATCTATGGTTTCTCCAGGCTATATGTTCTGGTCCTTCAACCATGATGTCAGGCGTTGCTTATGCTGTTTCATGACCCAATCATCTGAACGGCCATTCCTCTCGGCCATAATGATAGCCATGTGTTCATCAATGTATGGTTGCATCACTGCCATACTCTGCAAGACACTATAATGCACCCGACTCACCTCTCTGTAATCATTGTCGAGGAACACTTTCCTACCACTTGTGCCCTTCCCAGCTAGCCTTCCCTTGTGACGAGAATCGAGATTACCAATCCCTCTCTGTACTTTTAGCCACTCTTGGCAGCACTCGACGACTTCTTCGGAATTGTAACCCTATATCATGGAGCCCTCTGGGTGTGTTCGGTTATGCACGTATCGGCTTAGAATCGACATGAACCGCTCGTAGGACCAGATTTCATGCAAGAAGCTAGGGCCCAGTGCCTCGATCTGATGAACCAGGTGAATCATGAGATGTACCATTATATCAAAAAAAGTGGGAGGTAAACACATCTCTAGCTGGTTCTGGGTCTCCACCATGAATTCATGTAGGTCACTTAGCTCTTGCCTGCGAATCGTCTTCTATGAGATCTTCGAAAAGAAGTAGCACATGCGAGTGATGGCCATCTTTAGGAACTCTGGCTTTACAGCCCTGATTGCAATTGGTAGGAACACTATCAGCATCACATGACAATCGTGAGCCTTGCAGTATGTTAATGATAGGTCCTTCATCGACACTAGCTTCTTCGTGTTCGCCGAAAACCCAGTCGGCACTCTGACCCCCCTAAGGAAATTGCATATAGCTCTCTCTCCTCTAGGGTTAGGTTGAAGCTAGCCACGGAAAGACTGTACTTGCCATTATCCTGTTGTACCAGCCAAAGCTTCCACATCACGTTCAGATGCACCATGTCTTTCCGTGATCTGAGACCATCCTTTGACTTGCCTGTGTCCATCAAGGTAGCCATGAGACTCTCAAAGACATTCTTCTGCACGTGCATCGCATCAATGGCATGGGGGACCTCCAAGTCTAGCTAATAAGGCAAGTACTGAAAGAAGATCGATTGCTTCTTGAATGGTACGCCTTCGATGGGAGGTGTGCTTCTATCTCTGATCGTTCCATCTGGATTCTTCTTTCCATAGACGACGTGTATGTTTTGGACCATTCTGAACACATGTTCTCCATTACGACGTCTCTCTAGAGGGGGTTTATCCTCTGGGATGTTGCCATAGTATCTTAGGTACAATTTGCCGTGGTACTTGTGACCTATCTTTAAGAAGCGCCGGTTCCTTATATAAACTATCTTCCTAGATCCATCTAGGAACACCCATTTAGTACCATCTAAACAGACTAAGCATCCAGTCTTGCCTTTGAACTGTCTAGACAGGGCAAACAGCGTGGGGTAATCATTGGTAGTAACAAATATTATTGCTTTGCATATGAAGTCCTCCCGCTAGAACGCATCATACATCGGCTCCCCATACCTCCATAGCCTCTCCATT
The DNA here is from genome assembly GCA_904845875.1 of Miscanthus lutarioriparius. Classification (NCBI taxonomy): domain Eukaryota; kingdom Viridiplantae; phylum Streptophyta; class Magnoliopsida; order Poales; family Poaceae; genus Miscanthus; species Miscanthus lutarioriparius. The sequence goes on along the minus strand of CAJGYO010000014.1, from coordinate 77,121,479 downwards.
TCTTGCATCAGAGGCTCCAAGAACACGTCTATATCAATGCCTGGTTGTTTGAGGTCGGAGATAAGAATGGTGAGGAGAAGGTACTTCCTCTTCTGACACAAATACATTGGGAGGTTGTACATGGTCAAGATGACTGGGCATGTGCTGTGGTCGGTCATCCTCTCATTGAAGGGATTCATTCCATCGGTGCTCAAGCCGAACCGTACATTCTATGGGTTATCACTGAATTCTGCTTTGTACTTGGCATCGAACGCTTGCCACTGGCTACAATCGGCCGGGTGTGCGATCGTATCATCATCCACCTTGCGCTCATCATCCCACCATATCATCAGTGCGGCTTCCTTAGGGTTTAGGAACATACGCCTCAAGCGGTCGGTCACTGGCAAGTACCACATAACCAGGGCAGGAATTCTTCTCTTATTTGCATCGTTGCCTAATGGAGTTTCCTCTGGGGGCTGAGATTCTTGCACCACCTTCTTCCCACCCTTCTTCCTCTTTCCTGTGGAGGCTTCCACCCCACTTTGAAGGTCATTGTTCTTGTACCGACTAGCCCCACACCTAGGACATGTATCTAAAGTCTCAAACGATGTGCCACGCCGAAAAAGGATACAGTGGTTATGGCATGCATGGATTTTTTCAACTCCCAATGTGAGTGGACTTATAACCTTCTTCGCTTGGTATGTGTTGGCGGGAACTATGTTCGGCCGTGGGAGCAACCGTGACATGAGGCACAACAGATCATCGAAACTGCAGTCCGACCAGCCGTACTTAGCCTTCAGGATGAGTAGCTCAAGCACAAAACGTAGCAGTGTGAAGTATGTCGGACAACCCTTCTCAGCATCATACACAGTCTTCTTTGATGCTTTTGTCACCCTCTCAAAATTTTCTAGACCTCTCTTTCTCTTTTCTAATATTTCTAGTCCAAAGGCCCCAAGCATTTCGTCCAAGTTGTCACCGTCATCTGCATCCCCCTCACGTGCTTCGCCATCATTGCTGGCACCACCAGCATCATCACCACCTTGTTCATTGCCAAAGCCACCACCTTGTTGATTGCCAAAGCCACCACCTTGTTGATTGCCAAAGCCACCACCTTGTTGATTACCATAGTCACGATCCATTTGTTGCTCAAGATCGTCTGTGAATCGGGACAAGTATGCTTGGGTTTCAACTTCATTGGCTAGATCATCGTCGCTGTCATCAACAACCACTGTTTCACCATGATGAATCCACATTGTGTAGTCTGGAACAAATCCTCTTCTAATCAGATGTTCTTTGATGGTACTCACATCTCGAAATGCAATAAGATTCTTGCAATCTTTGCAGGGACAAATAATCGTGTCACTATTCTCTTTCAATGTCGCTGCATGCTTCTCTGCGGCTTTGATGAATTTGTCTACCTCATCACGGAAAAGAGCGTCGTGTCTTAACGAACCATACATCCAAGAGTTCCTGTAGTCCATCTTATAGAAACAAAACAACCAAAGAAAGAATATTACTCGATAATAATTGTATATACCTGAGACACACACCATGGTAGTAGAGGATAGTTAATTAATTGACTATTAATGCATAAATATTTTAAAATATAAATTAATTGGTTCAAATAAACAATTTCAAAGAAAACAATTAGCAACATTTAATATTTCATCCACTACCTTTCATGCAAACTCCATTCCAATTTCATGGTAGAGGATAATTAATTAATGACCTATTTATCCATAACTAATTAAAAACACACATTATAGAAAGGAATCAAAATAAATATTAAATGATAATTAGTAGCCATGGTAGAGGATATTTTACACATTAGCAACAATTAAAATCTTACACATTCACCTACATGTAAACCCTAGTCACATAAAGAAAAAATTGAAAAATAAAAAAAATAAAATCATAGATCTAGATCTAGATATAGGGTTTCATGACACATGCACCAAACTTCACTAATACTACACTAAAATCAACAAAGATGTACTAACAAAATGTGTAATCTTACTTCCCTACCTAATTTACCATAGTATAGTGAAAATTAGGGCCCAATTTCACTCATAACTAGCTCAAGCTCCATGGAAGAGAGAGAAAACCAAAAATCAAATTACTCATTAACCAACGAATTAAACTTCAAATAAAGAGTTGGAGAAGCATTTCCTTACCTTTTAGAGCCTCTCCACCAAAGGATTTGAGATCAAAACCTCCCCCCTTAATAGAGCAATTTTTAGAAAGAGCCTAAGGCCTCCCAACCTTTTTTTGTGTGTAGAAGAGTGTGTCCCGAGGTGAAAGAAGGGGGTGGCTGCTATTTATTCGTGCGCCATCAGTAGAGGCGGCTGATGATTCAGCCGCCCTCTGATCGAACAAGAGGGAGGCGGTGGTGGCGGCCGCCCTACAAATGGGCACCGCAGGGCGGTGGTGATTGAGCCGCCTCACAGATCAGCCCAACTGCAGGGCGGCTCGGGTTACACCGCGCCCCTGATTGCCATCTATAGGCGGTGGGGATTGAGCCGCCTCACAGATCAGCCCTAATCAGAGGCGGCTCGGGTTACCGGCCGCCCCTACAATTGCCATCTCAGAGGCGGTTGGGCTGCTGGGGTCCGAGGACACCCACTGTAGGGGCGCCCCCAACCCCAGCTGTCCCTACAGTAAAAATGTTCCTGTTCCTAGTGTGAGAATCTGGCGTAGTGACCTCCACAGCTGCGACCAGCCCCTGCTTCTCAGTGGTGGCGGCTACACCATCAACCAGGTCGTCACTTGATGGTGCTACGAGGTACACACGTAAGGTGGAAACGCGCAGCCAGCCAGACAGGGAGCCGCCCTGTAAGGTGGTAGACATCAACGTCGATCGACACGTTGTTGGACGATGCCCTGAGGCCACAAGACCCCATCAAGGGCCTGCACTGGCAATGCGGCCAGCTGGATCTCACCAAGTTCTTAGTCAATGTTTCCATGAGACAGGAGGAAACAACTCCTTAGGCTTGTTTGGACGCACTTGTGTCGATCTCAATCCACGTGTATTGAAGTGAAATAGAATGTAACTTAAACTATTTTTCACCTCAATCCACTCCAATACATATGCATTGAGGTACACACGAGTACATCCAAACAAGACCTAAGCGAAAGGAACGAAGGTGGGTCTCGAGCAGGAATGATGAGTGCCTTGTACTCTTGCCTACGTAAAAATGTACTTACACAAGCATTCGTTTCACTGGTGGTTCCTGTTTGTCGATGCATGCTTCACAGTTCACAGTATTAACATACGTTGTCATTGGAGATGTTCAACCTGGACATCGAAATGGGCCGGACCAAAGCATGAATCTTTTTTGCTAGGCCCAAACACGGCACGGCGTGTGGTCTGCCCCGTGGGCTGCCACGATTACATAACTTAAATAAAAGTATCGGAGATGCTAGCGGCCGGACGTCCGGAGGGACGCCCGCGACTGCACCCCATGCCGTCTGCATCTCGGTTTCCCGCACCCTCCTTTGTTTCCCGCACCCACATCGCTCGGATGCCTCGCCCTGCCTGCACCACCCGCTCGCACACAGGGACTGCATGCTTCCGCTCTGCATCCCACGTGCAGGCGGGGACCCGCTCCGTATTGCGCACGCGGGGACCGCCTGCGCCTGCTTCGTATCGCACTCGCACCCCCGCCTGCGGATGTGCGCTGTGTGACTCTGGTCGTCCCATTCAACGCTTGAAACATAAAAACATTTGCAACACCAAAAAAACTTGCCACAACGTATGTCTAAAACAGATGAAACATTTGGAGATATGCAACATCCAGATAAAACACTTGCAACATGTGTCTGAAACGGATGAAATATTTCAAGCAAACGCTTGCAACATTTGTGTGAAAACATATGCAATATCCAGATAAAACACTTGCAACATGCGTCTGTTTTTCCAGACGAAACATGGCTCCTGTTCATGTACATGTCACTATGAAGTACGAACAGGCGCCCAAGCAAAATAACCGCAGGTTTAGGTCACTTGCTACATACTATGACCGTGAAACATAGCTCCTGGACTGGACATCGACGCACACCGCGGCGACGGCGTCGAGCACGCCTTCCTCAAGGAGAAGAGCGCGGGCCTGGGCCTCTCCGTCTGCGGCGGTGCCAAAGTGCGTCCACCACCTCCACAGCTGCGACCTGCCCCTGTCCTCGGCGGCGCGGAGCGGTGGCTTCACCTACACCATCAACCACGTCGCGCACTTGATGGTGCTACGAGGTACGCACGTCAAGAACACTAACAATTCCTACTTTCCTCAGATATTCTGGGACGCATGCTAATAATAATAAAAAGAACCTCAGGTCGTTCAGCTGGATCTCACCATGGTGCTGTTTGGTTCCACAAAAGGAGAGGGAACGTAAATGGTCATCATTCCCCCACGTAACTGTCGTCGAGCAACAGATCACGCCATCGATCTGTTTGGTTGGCATGTGCAACAGATCCAAGGAGATGAAGAGGGGAGAAGGGCGATCAGCACCGGCGAGGGTCTTCTCGAAGCAGGGGCTGACGGGCGGCGGTGCTCCGTGGTGGCGGACGAGGACGGGAGTCGCGGAGGATCGCGAGTTCGGGAGGAGAGGAGGGGTATTGGGATTGCATAGGCCCGTATCCGATACCGCCGCAATGGATTGCAGGCCGGACCAACCAAACAGCAGACAACGTGACCCGTTGGCGCTGTAAACAGATGTCGGGCTGAAAACGGCCGAACCAAACACCTCCCATCTTCTTAGTCAACCTGGGGATTGGAGGAAAGAACTCCTTAATCGAGCGAATGCAAGATAAGGTGTGGGTCTTGGACAGAAATAATGAGTGCCTTGTGCTCTTGCCTACGTAAAAATGTACACATGCATTTGATTCACTGGTGGTTCCTGTTTGTCAATGCATGCTTCACCGTTCACAATATTAACATACGTTGTCACGGGAGCTGCTCAACCTGGACATCGAAATGGACCGGACCAAAGCGTGATTTTTTTTCCAGGCCCAAACACGACACGGACTGTGATCTGGCCCGTGGGCTGGCACGATTACAGTAAATTAAATAAAGTATATATATGTTTCGTGATCAGGTTCGCGGCACGCATGGTACGTGTCGTCTGCACCAATGCCACGTCGTGTTGGCGCTGCCGATTCAGAATCTCCAGCGCGTGCTGCATTACGCAACATTTCGATCGCTTTTAGATTTTTTTTCCTTGCAAGGAAAATGAAATTATATTAAAACGTGATACAACACACCAGATTATATATACAAAAGAAACTGCACACCAAATTATATTTAAAATGAAACAGTATTGTATCCAAACTCTCTAGGCTCAACCTTATAATGGGTTAGAGGTTGCCGTCGTCACCATTGATCTGCTCGTGGATGCCGAGGATCGGAGCATGCAACTCGCTACCTAGGGCCCTGGGGATGAAGTCGACTTCACTTCATCTAACAAATAAGCTGTTCGATCGAGACCAAGTACAGTCCGTACAAGACCTCGCCCGTCATGTAGTGGCGGTGGCATCCAAGTTGAGTGTGTTTATTCGTTAATATTTGGTAATATGACAGAGTTGGACGGCATATGATTTGGGATAGGATGATTCATGCTGTCCATTTGGTTGATAGATACAACAAGTTATTTCTGTTTGGTTAGATGAATGGGAGTAGATGCAAAATCACTATTCAATGTCACTACGGGAATCAGTGGCTTTGTCGAGTGCCAGGGGCACTCGGCAAAGCCTAATTTGCACTCGGCAAAGGCTTTGTCGAGTGCTACACTCGGTAAAGAACACTCGGCAAATAAACCGTTGGCAAAGGCGTCTTTGCCGAGTGTCTTTTGTCGGGCACTCGGCAAAGCCTTGCCGAGTACACTCGGCAAAGTTGAAACCGAAAAAAACCCGAAAAAATGAGAATTTTTACCCAAAAAATGGAATTTTTTTTATCAATGGAGGCCCCCACCGGCCAGCGCCCACCCATCTCCGACATTTTTCGCGTGAATTTCATGGCTACGCGGCCGACGCGATTCGAACCCAAGACCTCCCGCTGTGCACATACCTCCTCTCACTTGTGTCTGCATTCCGTTTTAGTTCCCAATATATTATACTAAACCGAGTGTAAATTGCATGTTTGAGGCCCTAAACGTATTCAAATAAAAAGTTGTAAACTACAAAGTTTCATAACTTTTCGAGATCTACACTTTTAGTTTAGGAAGTTTTTCCATCCGAGGTCGTTTACAAAATTTGAATTTTAAAATTTTGAAATTCAAACGCAGTTTTGCATGACAAGATGTTTTTAAATCAAAAAGTTGTCAACTATAATGTTTCATAACTTTTCGAGATCTACAGAGTTTATTTTGGTTGTTTTTTCATCCAAGGTCGTTTGAAAAGTTCGAATTTTAAAATTTTGAAATTCAAATGCAGTTTTGCATGACAAGATGTTTTCAAATCAAAAAGTTGCCAATTACAAAGTTTCATAACTTTTCGAGATCTACAAAGTTTATTTTGGTTGTTTTTGTCATCTGTTCATCCGACATGGTCGTTCTAACATTGTTCGCAAATCTTATATATCTCTCTTGTAGTTTCATAAACTACAAGAGAGATATGTTAGATTTATGAACAAATTTATTTTCACTTTGTCGTATAAAGAAAATACCAAAACAAACATTGTACATCTTGATGAGTTATACAACTTTGTAGTTGAAAACTATTTCATTTGAATTAATTTACTATTTCAAAATGTGCTTTGAAATTTTCTTTGCCGAGTGTAGAAAAACACTCAGCAAAGAAGCTCTTTGCCGAGTGTCAAAAAAACAAAACACTCGGCAAAGAAGGTTTTTTTGCCAAGTGTAAATTGCATGTTTGAGGCTCTAAATGAATTCAAATAAAAAAAGTTGTAAACTACAAAGTTTTATAACTTTTCGAGATCTACACTTTTAGTTTAGGAAGTTTTCCCATCCGATGTCGTTTACAAAATTTGAATTTTAAAATTTTGAAATTCAAACGCAGTTTTGCATGACAAGATGATTTCAAATCAAAAAGTTGTCAATTACAAAGTTTCATAACTTTTTGAGATCTACAAAGTTTATTTTGGTTGTTTGATCATCTGTTCATCCGACATGGTCGTTCTAACATTGTTCACAAATCTTATATATCTATCTTGTAGTTTCATAAACTACAAGAGAGATATGTTAGATTTGTGAACAAATTTACTTTCACTTTGTCATATGAAGAAAAGACCAAACCAAACATTGTACATCTTTATGAGTTATACAACTTTGTAGTTGAAAACTTTTTCATTTGAATTAATTTACTGCTTCAAAATATGCTTTGAAATTTTCTTTGCCGAGTGTCAACAAAATAACACTCGGCAAAGAGGCTCTTTGCCGAGTGTCAACAAAAAACACTCGGCAAACTTGCCGAGTGCCCGAAAAACAACACTCGGCAAACCACCTGGCACTCGGCAAAGAGCCGGTCTCCGGTAGTTGTGCATGCGTTGCCAACGCACGCGCGCAATGCGTGGTTGTAGGCGGGGGCCGTGGACGATGCAACATCTGTGCTGATCTCAAGTTGGGGTTTTAGGATTTCAGGAGAGCTCTCCATGCTCGGTGGCCTTGGAGACCCGACGGTGGCAGCCGGCTCAGAGGTGATGGTAGGTTGAGGGGCGATGAGCGAGGTGTCAGCGACGCTGCCGCGCGAGCGCCAGCGACGAGTACAATAGGGCTGGGCATAATTGACCAAAGACCAAAGACTGGACTGAACTAACCAAGACCAAAGACCAATGTTTTCGGTCACCAGTTCGGTCCGAGTCCATACTACCCGAAGTTTTTATGGTTAGCTCGGTTATATACCTTGGGTGACCGAACTAACCAAACATTTGGATTTTGTTGATATAATATGTACTTTAGACTATTATTAGTGATGTAATATTGATTCTAGTAGGTTCATATGAACTATCACTCTTATCATTTTGTTCAATCTATAGGTTATATTGTAATTTTTGCCTTGAAACAGAAAACATATTGTTAATTTTGCCTTGAATTTAACAGTAGACACGTCTGAACGGTCAAACTAATAACACTCTTAATGATGACATTAAATGGTTCCCTGGTGGATCTCAGATTCACCAATGGAGATGCTCTATGGTGAATCCCAGATTCAGATTCACTTTTTTTTAGTGGTGAAACTGTCTCAAATAGGCCCTTAGCGTCTTGGATAACACTAGGATGACCGGATGAGCGTTGCTATTGTTAGCAGCATGTGAGCATCTGGGATGAGCTTCCTGAGTGGATGTAACGAGAATATAATTTTTATTTAAAAAATAATAAAAGGTAATTATACACTAATAAATATGCACTAACACCAATTTTATCATAATATTTAGTAATTAAAAATAAAATTTGATAATTAGCACTACTACCGCCTATTTGGTACACGAAACATACACTATCAACATATTGGCACTCTTAAAAACTGATCTTATCATCATCATAATTAATAGTAAGTTTAATATAACATACTGATGATCTTTAATGACTAAGATAAAAAAAAAAAGGTGGATGAGCTCATCCGCTAGATTTTTAGGGACATTTATTATTTAATTTTTTGTTATTGGTGGTCGTTCCTATATATATGCATCATGCATGAACCAAACGCTATAAATCCATGGGCCCGTGATAACCTTTGTGCACCCTCAAGTCGCAAGCGCTCGAGAGGAACAAGCACACCAATAATGGTGGTGACGATGTGCGCGCCCCTCGCCTCGCCGTGGACTCAAGTCGTCGCGATCGAGCGCCCGCCGACAAAGAGCAAAAAGGCGTCCTACTCCTCCAGTCCACCACATGGCTGGTGTGTGCCCCGGTTCTAGCTCTAGCTAGTAGCTGTGAGGAACGACGGTGGTGACCACATCCTCTGCACTGCACCAATGGCGCGTCGTGTTGGCGCCTGGCGCTGCGGGCCAATTCAGTCAGACTCCTCAATTCCCCAGCGCCCGCGTGCAAAGACTCTTTCATTTCGTCTTCAGATTCAGCAGTGAGCAGTGTGTGCCATCGCCACGATCCGGTTCAAGTTTTGCATCCGTCGTCGTCCTCTTGTGGCTACAACGACTCAGTGTGGGCTAGGCATGGCATCCAATGGCCGAGAGAGAACAAGAAGAAGACGCCAATGGCGGAGAGTCAAGTCTAGCCGTGCAGTCCGCGAATCGTACTCCTTCACATGGCTGGTGCCTGGTGGCCCGAGCCCCTCCCTGGCCCGGTCGTAGCTGCTGTGAGCCTGTGACGGATGCATGCATGCCAAGACGGACGAGGCTTGTCGGACTGTACAAGAAGTCCACATGAGCATTTTTGTGTTTGATGGTAGATGAATTGATGCCGACTTCATCCCAGGGCCCACTGCTCCGAACCTCGGCATCCGCGGGCAGATGAATGGTTACGGCGAAGGACGGAGTAAAGTTTAGTCCGTTGTTGTTGATAATAGGCTAAACATGAGCTAATTAAAATTTTCTTTTTTTAATGTGTTGCACTCATCAATTAGCCTGTACTTTGTTTCTTAAAAAAATCAATTAGCCTGTACTAGTTTTTGTCATACCGTAATTAGTTAATGTTTATACCTTCTATTTGACATCCAAAACATGAATTAAACTTTAGTTTAGTCCATCCAAACAAACCCAAACTCTAACCCATGTGAGACACTTTTCCCATTTAAATTGATGACTTACGAATTAATATCATTTAAAAGTAAACTAGATTTTTATTATTTTCAGACCACTCAAAAACCACCATTAAAATAAACCATAGATGGCCAAAAAAATTATCTTGTTTCTATGGTCGGCGGTCAAAGGTTCATGCTTTTAAGTTCACTGCAAGAAAGTATGAGTATCAGTGGTGAACATCGTTATGATGGGAATTTTTATTTTTGAAATGGCCAACATCGAATGTAGAAAGACGTATATCTTGTAATTGTGTGAGGGGTTATTTATGTATTCTAGTATAAAACAGTATCAAAAGTTAAAAAAGATTATCTCTTTTCTACCAACACTCTGCTAGTGTGGCGTGTGTTTGGTTCTAGTGTTGAACTGGGATAAGTTGGGTCGTATCTATTTCTATACGCTTTAGTTGGGAGACTACCTCAATTGAGTTTACATTCTAGTAAGCAAACCTCGCTATCTTTCAATCTCCACCACATACAAGCCACATGGCATACTCCACTAAGCGCCACATCGTTCCAAATAATTGCTATAACATCTCCCACTAAATCAGGTAAAAAAACATCTACTACTAAATGTAATTACTACTTTCAGTCAGGGGCAAAGCCACGCTCGTTCATCTAAAGTGCTGCACTGGCACCATGGTATAAAAATTGTGTGGCATTAAGTAACCTATTTTGACCATGTGAATAAGCTCTCAAATGGTGATGTTACTACAAGACTATGCTTGTGTGTACCGCCATAAATTTTGTTTCAGTTTCGTCCCTGCTTTCAGCCTGTCAACCTACAATGTGTCCACGTAGTACTATTTATTTGCCTATAACATCCATACTATAATAACGTTTTATTTGAAAGTCCCGTAGCAATGGGTGGTATTCGACCCATCTGCCCAAAATGAAGCAATCGACTCAACCCACTTTGTCCAACTCATCCACGCGCCATCTTTGCTTGTTCGTTGCCTTCTCCCTTAGCTTCTTCTCTCAGGAAAAGGTGCCAAGCTGCACGATCGAGTGTGAAAATAGAGGCGGCCATGCATGTGGGTCGAGTTTCTATGCATGCTGAGCGCGGACCAGCAAGGAGTATGTACGGTGGTGGCGTGACAGAGTGGTTAAACCTTGTCTGTTCTTCCTATAGTTGGCCCAGGGGTATTGGAAAGACTACCTTCACCCAGCACCTCGTCAATGACAGAAGGATTAAACAACAATGTTTCCTTGATATTAATATTTGGATATGTGTATCAACTAATTTTGACGTGCTTAAGCTCACCAAAGAGATCCTGTATCTGCAACTGAAAATGGTGGAAATAAAATACCAAATGAAACTACTACCAACTTAGACCAGCTTCAGAAATCCATCACAGAGAGGTTGAAATCCAAAAGGTTTCTACTTGTCTTGGATGACATATGGGAATGCAACAGTAGCGATGAGTGGGAAAACCTGTTAGCTCCATTCAAAAAGGACGAGACTAGTGGCAACGTCATTCTTGTTACAACTCGGTTCCCAAAAATTGTAGAAATGGTGGCAAAAGAATCTAATTCAATTGACCTGCGTGGTTTGGATCCTGATGAATTTTGGAAATTCTTCCAAATATGTTCCTTCGGTAGAATCCAAGATGAGCATGGTGATCAAGAGTTAATTGGCATTGCAAGGAAAATAACAGATAAGCTGAAATGCTCCCCACTTGCAGCCAAAACAGTTTGGTCGGTTATTGATTAAGAAACCCTTTCAGGAACATTGGATGAAAATTCTTGACAACAAAGAGTGGCTAGAAGAAAATCATGACAATGATATCATCCCAGCCTTGAAAATTAGCTACGACTACCTTCCCTTCCATCTAAAAAAATGTTTTTCATGTTTTTCCTTTGGTAGAAGTTTGACAAACTTGAAGGAAGTTGAGTTTCTCGGTATGACAGAACTTGTGGAGTTGGTTGGGGGAGCTAACTGCCATCTATTCTCGGGGCTTGAAAAAATAAGGTGCATTGATCAAGCTCACAACACTGTTAACCTCGGGTTGGCCTAACAATATATGGTTCCCTAGTCTTTGTGAATTTAGCATTAGTAACTGCCCGAAGTTGTGCCTTCCTCCCATGCCTCACACTTTGATGGTATCCCGTATTTATACAGACTGCTTGTTTTATTATCGTACTAAGTTGGACATTAGGAAGTCCTCTGAATTAGTTTTCCACAATCTTGGTGATGTAGAAAGGTTGACAATTCAGGATGCATCATGCTTCTCATTTATGGATCTTCAAAAGCTACATTCCCTAAGACATATAGAGGTCAGTAGATGTGAGGAAACCTTTTTGAGAGGACTGGATGATGGTGTTGTGCTCCACACAGTCCAATCTCTCAAACTCAAACACTTTTCACTTACCAGAAAATCCTTGTCAAATTTGTTCGAATGTTTCCCAGCTCTTTCTAGTTTGGATGTCAGCGCATCATCAGATGAGGATCATGAGGAGGTGGTACTGCAGTTTCCACCCTCCAGCTCGCTGAGAAATGTCCGCTTCTGTGGGTGTAAGAATCTGATCCTGCCTGTGGAGGAAGAGGGAGGACTTGGATTCTGTGGCATCTCGTCGCTTGAGTCCGTGGCCATAATAAATTGTAACAAGCTATTCTCTCGGTGGCCCATGGGAGGAGGAGGAGCTCAGACTCAGAGCATCATCTACCCTCTCCCCCCTTCCCTCAAGGAACTCTGTCTTGGGGGTGAGCAAAGCACGCTGCCGATGGCTCTGCTCGCGAATCTCACATCTCTTACCAGTCTACAACTAGTTAATTGCAAGGATATCATAGTGGATGGGTTTGTTTCTCTCATCACAATCAACCTCAAGCGTTTGAGGCTGAGCCCTATTCTGTAGCAGGAGATCTACTTGCAGCGGTGTCAAGGACCCAAACAATGCCCGCCGGTTCCTTCCAACTGGTGAGCCTTTATGTGGACAGCATCTCTGCAGTGCTTGTTGCTCCCATCTGCAGCCGCCTCTCTGCTACCCTCCAGAGGTTATACTTCGATTGTGATTGGCGGACAGAGAACTTCACGGAAGAGCAGGACGAGGCGCTTCGGCTCCTCACGTCTCTCCGAATCCTGTGGTTCAATGGCTGCAGGGCTCTGCGGTCCCTCCCCCAAGGGTTACACATCATTCAAAACCATAAATGAGCCCAAGCTTGGGTTAAGTAAAGCCTAGGGAATTCTTGACGAGGATGGCTTGGCGCCCTACGTTTTAGGCTGAAGGAAAGAACAACCATGTAGCAACACCGGTGCATCCAGAAAATATCAGGTGAGGCAGCAAGTGTATCTGAAGATATTGACAGTCACAAATGAACTTTTTGTGTTTGGCATTGTCTCTTTCTTCATTAATATTATTCCAGGCTTTCTTTTCTTGTAATTTCAGGCCCGTATCTGAAGACAGGAGACGTGGCATCACGAGTCAGACCTTTGATCATTTGAAAACCACGGAGGCTCTTTCTGCTTCTGTCAACCAGCTTAGTGTATGGAAGAATAAAAAATGCTTTGGAAGTAATGTGTTTTACTTAACTCTGTACATCTATTTTTGTTTCTTTATTTCTATATAAGTGGCATAACCCTGAGATGTATTGTAAATTGAGGATCCGTTGCTTCCTTTGTTTAACAGGAAGGGCTCACAATTGTGGATAATAAGACATCCAGTATCATTGAGTAGAGGAAACAAAGAAAATTCAAATTAGAAGGGAACTTGCCAGTTCGAGTTCTCATATGCCGAATTCAGAAGTAGGCACACATAAACCCAGCGCTCCTGATCTCTCACCATTAACCTGAATCTGCAGCCCAGGAGACTGAACTGTACGCTTCTCGCGACGTCAGGTGCCACATGCTTATATCTTGAATATAAATAAGATATTATACATCCTCTATGTAGACAAACATTTAGTGGTCATTGTTGTCAGATCAACATTAAAGTTTATGTTTTCTAGTCTTATGAAAGGGGGGTACAACATTAGTTTTGTAAGAATTTTTTCTAGTTCCTTTGTTGATCTACTTATTTCAAGTTCTTTTATTTTGCCAATCTATTTATTTCTAGTTCCTTTACCCATCTACGGAGTTGTAGTGTAGTCGAGACTCGAGAATTGACAGGGTACCATCTGAAGTTGCCTAATGCTTCCTTATGATTTGTAGCATTATCAAAACATAAGCTTTATGACCATCTGATTAGCGGAGTAAGCTCTTTTCTCTGCTTCAATGACTTAGCAGAACTGTTTTTCCTTAAAACATAAATTTTGTCTTTTCGGTGACGTTAGATGAACGCTTCAGATAAGTTATTCTTTTGTAGTATCTACCAGCAATGATCCCTTTCTCTTTTCCCCTATAAATCCTTTCAGGTTGCTAATGCAATGGCCGCTAAAGCAAAACTCCTACTCCATGAAAAAAGATTATGTTGAATCGATCCAGATTTTGTGAAGCAGAGATGTGCTCAGCTAGAAGTATAAAACAAGCTCTTGCTAGAAAAAAAGCAGAAAGGCGACTAAACTGAAGAAGATGGTGACTTGGTAATCTTTTTTCTGATCAAACTTGTTCGTTATCTTGTTTAATATCTTTTTGTGAATTACATACACCTTCATTTTCAATTCATCAAGAACATTCAATAAGTGATACTTCATCACCAAACTGATAAATGGATATTACTAGTTTACTACATCTGAATCTTGAAATTAAATGAATTGTATATGTAGCTATTAGTGCTCATCATTTCTGAACACTTGCATAAGGATTGAATTTTCAGTACTCTGTTTTTTTTTAAAATTGAGCATTACATAAAATTAGATTCATATGAAACTATATTATATGGGGATGAGAAATTTGAGTCCAGCATCTCATTTCAAATTAGCTATAAACTATGCCAGCTTGTTCTTAACAACATCTAAAGAGTATCACTGCGTCCATTGAACTATGGTATATAGTACATGGTGTTGTTCTTGTGAACCGATTAATATAACTTATTTTCTCCATGTTATAATGAACTAGTCTTTCTGAACAACCCATTGCTGAAACAGATTTGCATGCAACTTGAGACATTGCTGGGCTATAAATCAATCCTGGCACATATGCATGTGAAAACCGCTTCCTACGTGAGACATTAGATTGTCATCAATTCGCCACCTAGGACGATGCTTATTGGATGATGAGGGCATAGATGTTGGAATATGATCCGAATTCTAACGAGAGTCTTAGGGGATGGCTCAAGGGCTCGCGGTTTGGGTTATGTGTTTAGCGGATTTGTTTCGGTATTGGACTGTCGCCCGTCCGTTCTATATTAAGCCACACAGGAAGAGCAAATGACTCATTATATTACATGCATTTTGTAAACTCTCATCATATAGTGAAGATCGCCGGTTGGCACCCGTGGTTTTTCCCGCAAGGGTTTTCCACGTAAAAATCTGCGTCTCGTATTCGATCTTTGTTTGCATTATTTGCTAACAATAGAAGACGTATGAACAACATCACCATGTCCTCTTCTATGATGAAAATGTGTTGGCCGTGGTTGAAGAAAATTCAGCAAATGAACACCACCACCCTATCCCCTCCATGCCTGAATCTCCTATGGTCAGCTTGTGTGAACAATCATCGCCCAAATCCAGCAATTTTCATAATGCCTCAAAGTCATATGCATCAGCATCTGAGTTAAGCGCCCTGTTCGCTCGAACTACTTCAGCAGTATTTTTCAGTAAACGAACGGTGTTTTCTTCTCGCAACAAATCAACATAACCAAGGCTACGTTATATTATATTTGCAGCATAGTCTAGCGAAAGGCGTGATTACCATTGTTGTAAAACAAAAGAAAATGCTGCATTAAACCATGTGAATTCCTTTCAGTGAGCAGCATGTGCATGTTGCATGAGATCAAGCAAGCGACCGATTGGCCATGCTCCACCTGCCATTCAGTTCGTTGGTGAGGAATTAATCACCAGCCATGTTGGTAGATGGAGCAGAACATGCAGATGAAGCGGATGGATACATGATCGATCATGATAGGCAAACACAGGCCAGAGGCCATAGTCCAATTCATCCATGTTCGGCAAAGGAAGATCCAAGACAAGACAAATATACAAATAGTTACACAAGCAAAAACTTTTGGAAATTGTAGTTTTGTGGCTCCCATTTTCCAGTCCAGAATTAGTATAACAATTTTTCATGAAAGTGGCTGGATCAGACCCCAGACAAAACAAAACAAATGACAGCTGCACCTGTGTGTGTGTGTTTTGAAAGAAGGCAGGCGCGGCTGCAGCTAGCTTCCACTCCACCCAACAAGTGCCTTGCTGCACGTCGATGATCTGCTCGCTCGAGGATTTCCTCTGCTTTTTCAGTGCCTCTGCTTCATCTTTTCCAGATGAATCTCTACCTCATTTCACTGTGCATATACTTCCCAGCTGATTCGTTGTAACATACTGTCTCTGCACATATTTCACTGTGAGGTCAGGCGGGGGCGGGGCTGTGGCTGCGGCTGGTGAGGGAGAAGAAGACTGTGTGCCTATATAACTATAGCGGCGCACGCACGTCGGGTAAGACCGTAAGAGGCTCGTTAGGGTGCTCTAGAATGAAACTGTCAATTATTCATCCTAAATAAAAAATATTGCTCAGCAAAGCGCAGCAAAATTTAAGGTTTTACTAGCTAATATATAGTATTTTGGTTCTGATACAGCTGCCACCGAACTGTTTGGAGGCAAACCTCAATTTCATCGAGACGATGGAATGTTAGTACATATACACAGGTACACTGCTGGAATCATCTGAAGAAGAAATAAAACCTAGTCTTGCAGGGATGAATGCAGCACGTGCTGCACAGTGGACACGGCGCGGGATTATTGGGGCAGAGGACATGTGAGGTGATAGGGGCTGGGTTCGGCGCGAGAGCCAGACCACCTGTCGGTACTCGCGACTTGACTCCAAAGGCCGTCTCGTCTGAACGGGCTGGCCGCCCTGCCGGCTACCAACTGGACGCCATCGCCAATTCGCCACCGCGGCATCATTGCCTCGCTACGAGACGGGCGAGGCCTGCTATACCCAGTCCACATGAGCATTATTGTGTGTTTGAAGGACAGGTCTCGATCCAACAGCTTTGTTTGGTAGATGAATTGAACTGAACATATGGCGACCATTCACAGGTCCCAGCTAACGAGTTTTTCTCCGATCCTCCCTCACCATGCCTCCACAACGCAACCAGATGAATGGTGACGGCAAACTGTAACCCTACGTGAGATACGTTTCCAGTTCAAGTGATTAGTGGCTGTGCATTTTTTTGTTAAAAGTAGACTTTTTCATTACTTTCACTTTAAAATCATCTAGATAACCAAATTTGTCTGGTTTCTACGGGTATGAGCAATGAAAGTCATTATGACAGATTTGCGTGCTATCCATGGTTGTTGCCTTTTTGTTTCCCAAAATTATATAACGCACATTTTTTTTATTTTGGAATTGAAAAGATCGAGAGCCGTTGTCGCCCACCCCCGCGCTGCCCCTACGGTGACCACGTTGCCGGCGGCTAGATCCGCCGCCACTGACCTCGCACCCCAGCCACGCCGGCCAGATCCCCCTCCCCTCTCCCTAGCGCACCCTTGTGAGTTGTGATAGGATGGGCGAACCCTGGGCGGGCCCCTGGCGGCTGCTCCCCACCCCGTGCCACCACCATAGGCTGCTGCCAGCTCGGCTGCGCGCGGCCCCCTCACCCACCTCTCTCCCCTTCGCCGCAACCTCCTCGCTCGCAGATCCAGCCTCCCCGCGAGCATGGGCTCCTCAGGATGCTCCATCACCCCCAATCCGCCGCCGCAGCCGCACTCCCAATCCAGCAAACTTGCGGCGCCCTCCGCGCACGCCGGCCCCAGGAACAGCATCCGCCTCCCCCTCCCCTCCTTCTCCGCGGTGCTGTGCGGCAGCGGGCGTTGGAGATCATGACACCCCATCTCCCAATTGCCCCCGCCTCCACCGCAGCCTGCCGGCCGCCTTTCTGGCTCCGGCAGCCACCACACAGACTCTCGACGTGGCCAGTGCCGGTCGACCACCTTCCCCCTCTCCCCTAATGCGCTTCCGTTCTTCCCCTGTTGCACTGGTAGATCCAAGTCCATACGCTAGGATGAGATCTGCCTCTCCGATGACTCAGACGGCGAATGAACCCCTTCGTCGTACCTCGAGGCCGCTCGCCGGGCATTAACCGCTACCCTAACTGCTCTGGCCATCACTAGGATGTCGAGGCGCCAGGCGCGGTCGACGCTGCCGCTGCAGCTACAGCCCCAACAGACGGTAGCGGTGGGGCACCAAGGGTACGCCGCCCATGACGTCGTCGCTAGCGCCGTCATCGGACGGGGCACGAAGCCCGCAATCCAATGGGTCATCGAGGTGCCCAGCCGGCATCGGCTCAGACGTACCTAGCTCACCTACAACTGCCAGCGCACCAGCGGTTGGGGCCATGCCGCCACGTCTCAGCCCTAGACACTGAGGGGTGGCAGCGGGTGCTGCCAATTGAGGAGGTACAGCACCCTGCCTAGCAGCCGCAGCGCCAGGGTGTCGTGGCTGGGTCTGACTATGTCGGCGGGCGTCGTCCCTTACCCGTCGTGCTCTAGGGGAAGTGCCTCAACTACCTGTCCCGGTCGCACCATGTCGCCACCTGCAGGCTGCCATGCTGCTATCTTCGGTGCTATGGTTTTCGGCACCTGGCGCGGGACTGTAAGCGGCAGCGGCCTGATATCGACGGTGGACGTAGGGCGGTGGGCAGGGATGGATGATGGATCGTGCGTTGCAAGCAGCAGCGGAGGGTGCCTCCTACCAGCTCTAGCGCAGCTACCGGCACTGATGGCAGGTGACGATGACTTGCCCGAGACCGTGCCTCGAGCACCAAGCCACCCGCCCACATCGACCCGTTGGAGTCGGGTGGGGCTATGCATGTGCCGCCTGTTGGTCGAGGGCGTCGGCGCCGACGCACGAGGCGCCAAAGACGACCAGAGGAAGGCACAAGTGACTCCTCCAATGGCGGTGGGACCGACCGCGACGTGCCGGCCAGCGGGACGTGCGTTCCTGGCTATGACCCGTTGACGCTGACTGCGTGGCCTCACGACGAGCTCTCTGGTCACGACGCATGGACAACCCAATGCTCGAGGAGTTCGCAGCCTCGATCGCCGTCAGCCAGATCATCACGCGCCCTCCACTTGACCGCCTGGCTTCATCTCCGGCGGCCAACCTATGTGTTCACCTGTGGGCGGCAGATGCCGTCCTAGCATGCCGACTCGGAGTTGCGGACTCCACCTTTGCACACCACTCTGTGGGCAGCAAACTCCCCCCGGTGTCACCTCAGCATGGGCAGACGAAGGTCAGGCCATCGCGGTTGGTGCAAAACGCCCCCTCAGGCATTGATGCATCCACGGAGGACGAAGAGGGCTACCCGCCAGGCTTCGGTCCGGTTGACCTCACGGCAGATGCCTGCCCCCCTCAGGCGCCTGTTGCCTCTGGGCAAGGAGTCCTAGATGTTCAGTAGCATTCTCTCGCTGACATTCCACGCTTGATCCGTGAGGGAGCCTGCCTGCCTCTCCAAACTCCTGTGCTTCGGGGAAGACCCACCCTCAGGGTGCCTCGGGCCTGACCCAGCGTCAGTGCACCTAGGAGGAGTACGCGCTTCGCTGCTAAACCTCGGGCAGCCAACTCAACTCTTTAGGCACAGGCGCACAATAGGTTCTTATTGCCAAGTTGGGGCTCGTAGTTCCAGCACGGCCCATCGACTCTACAGCTCTATAGAAGTTTGTGTTCATCTTTGCTGAACTGCTTTCAGAGTCCAAGCATGAGGCGTTCAAGGTTCTGTTCCCTGACAACGCGAATACTTTGTCCCGGAGGTTGACACGCTTCTGGCCGAGCCGCCGAGTGAGACGTCGGGTGGCTAGGGAGGTTGTAGCCTAGCTGGCCTTTGACTGGGCATCGGCAGGTTTCCAGCAGTTGTGGTTGCATTTTTTTCCATTGTAATCCTCAGCTTTTTTGGGTACTTTTTTTTATTTTTTGTGTTCTTGGTCCTCCTCCTCTTTGGCATTTTCGGCGCTTCCCATTGATGGGGTAGATTGTAATGTTTCTTTACTTCTTCTTAATGAAATATGTGCCCAGGCACGGTCTCGAAAAAAAAAAAAGAATCAACAAGATCAAATGTTGGAAGACATATACTCCCTCCGGTTCTCTAAAGCAAGTCGTTTTGAGGTTGTCTTAAGTCAAATATTTTAAACTTTGACTACAAATAACTTCTTTTGGGTTGAGTTTGAAAATATGAAAGTGATGTAAGTAGATTCATCTCGAAATGTAGTTTCATAAAAGTATATATTGACTATATTTTATAAATATTTTATAGCAAAAAGTAGCGGTCAAAGTCGTTTCTTAAAGACCGTGTCGATGTCCAAAACGACTTGTTTTATAGAACCGGAGGGAGTACTTTGCAATTTGCTCATTCTACATAGAAATGATTGTTTCGTCGGTTGTTTAGTGTAGTCAATTTAGTTACATTGGAAAAGAGACATTGCCCCCAGGCTTCCTCTACCACTCGTCTGCAATCATCTTCCTTCAGCCAATTGGCCTCGAATTTGAAAGCACTTGGGCTCTAAATCATTCTTTTAGCAGGCAGTCTTTCCGTGGATATAACCACTGGTCTATGAACGGAATTCAAACGGTCAAAGGATCCCCATTACACAGTGCTGAATCCCAAGATGAAATGAAGTGTGAATCAGCAGCGCCAACATGACGTACGAGCCTTTTTTTTTAATCTTACGAGCATTATTGGTGCAAAGATCGATGGTACGTACTCTACACAGAGCATTATTGGTCACCATCCCTCACAGGTAGCTATCTAGCGCCGGGGCCACCAACCGCGGAGCCATGTGAATGATGAGTAGGACTCGTTGTAGCCACATGCTCCGCGAGACCGACATCCCCTGACTCCACACTCCACCGCGAGGTCTCCGTCTGAACGGACCTACACTCGAGGTGGATGCCCATCGCTACGAGACGAGGCGTGTACCAGTACTGGTCCATAATACAGTTTGCTGCTTGCCATAAACTTATAGCCAAATCTATTAGTCTACCTATCATATAACAATTAGCCCACGAAGAGTAAGATTAATAATATACTTAGCCGCAAGCTGTTAAGATCTTTAGAGCCTATGTCTCAGTCTACCCATATAGGAGCTAGATATCTTAACTATTAATACACTAGTCCATCAACCTGTGCTGCCGCACGGGTTGAATTCCTCGGTAAGAGCAAACATTGAGATACTTTAGCAATAGAAAACTATGTTTAATATATGTTAAAGTAAAAATTATTACATTCAATTAACTTTTATTTGAATCCAGAGTTCCACACGTGTTTAGAATTGGCATTGGCACGTCTGAGAGATATCGTTGTGGCTTTGTTAATAGTGTTCATTAATTTGGTTCCACGGTTGGATATTTTCTTCTCCTTCCTTTCTTTTGTGCCCCATGTCATCAGAGCTCTTCTACGCCGCCCGTCTTGCTGCTCCACAGCGCGGGGCGCTTGGGCCTGCTCGCCGGAGCCTCCGCGGCTGGGAGAGCAGCGGCTCGTCGACGAGGGGCGCACGAGGACCATCCCTTGACTCAGCGGCAGGAGGGAGGGGCAGATCAGGCCGAATATTTGGTCAGCTCGGGGCGCGTCGGGCAGATCAGCGGCTACGACGAAGGAAGGAAGGCGGAGCGAGGGAGGGTAGACCCACGGTGGCGAGGGCCGCCTTCGCGTCGCCTGGAGGACGTGCGCGCCGTCGAGCAGGAGCGAGGAGAAGTGGTACCAAACGTTTCACTCGCACCTTCTTCTTCTTCTTTTTTGGACAAAATCCATGTAGCCTTTCAAGCACACTGTTCTTACTGGTGCTCACCACTCAAACCAATGACCCCTGCAGCCGGAGGAGAAGATGGAGGTGGCTCTCGGAGCGGCGAATTGGCTCCTCGGCCAAGTCCTCAACAAGCTCAAGCTGTCCGATGACTTGCTCAAAGTGTACGTGTTCAGCACCGAGCTCGGCCTCAACCTTGTGAAGATCAGAAAGGAGATGCTGTACACTAAAGGGCTGCTGGAGGAGGCCCAGGGGAGGGACTTTGCTGGGAACTCTGGCCTGAAGGGTCTGCTCGAGGACCTGAGCAACAAGGCCGACGAGGCCGAGGACGCTCTGGGCGAGCTCCACTACTTCATGATCCAGGACAAGCTCGATGGGACTCGAGAGGCCACTCCAGAGTTGGGAGATGGCCTCAGCGGCAAAGCTCAGCATGCCTGCCATGCTGCTCGCCACACTTCTGGTAACTGGCTCTCATGCTTCTCTTGTTGCCGTTCGCAAGATGAGGATGTTGCTGCTGCCGACGATGTCCATAACACCCATAGCACAAGCAATGCCATTGCCATGTCTGTTGACCACAGTGGCCATGATGGAAAGTTGCCATTTGACAGGGTGGCAATGTCCAACAAAATCAAGCAGCTCATAGAGGAGCTGCACTCTAACTGTACTCCTGTCTCTGACTTGCTCAAGATAGTGTCAGGCACTAACCCTCAGCAACACATGCCTGCCTTCGCTAAAAGGCCTGACACAAGCTCTGAAATCACACAGGAGAAGTTGTTTGGGAGGGATGCCATCTTTGAGAAAACTATAGAGGAGATTATCAGTGTGACACAGAGTGGTAAAACCTTGTCTGTTCTTCCAATAGTTGGCCCAGGGGGTATTGGAAAGACTACCTTCACCCAGCACATCGTCAATGACACAAGGATTAAAAAATGTTGTCCTGATATTAATATCTGGATATGTGTATCGACTAATTTTGATGTGCTCAAGCTCACCAAAGAGATCCTGAGCTGCCTACCTTCAACAGAAAATGCAGGAAATAGAACACCAAATGAAACTACCAACTTAGACCAGCTTCAGAAATCCATCACAGAGAGGCTGAAATCCAAAAGGTTTCTACTTGTCTTGGATGACATATGGGAATGCAGCAGTAGTGATGATTGGGCAAAACTGTTAGCTCCATTCAAAAAGGACGAGACCAGTGGCAGCATGATTCTTGTCACAACTCGGTTCCCAAAAATTGTAGAAATGGTGACAAAAGAATCTAATCCAATTGACCTCCGTGGTTTGGATCCTGATGAGTTTTGTAAATTCTTCCAAATATGTGCATTTGGTAGAATTCAAGATGAGCATGGTGATCAAGAGTTAATTGATATTGCAAAACAAATAGCAGATAAGCTGAAATGCTCCCCACTTGCAGCCAAAACAGTTGGTCGGTTATTGATTAAGAAACCCTTTCAGGAACATTGGATGAAAATTCTTGACAACAAAGAGTGGCTACAAGAAAACCATGACAATGATATTATCCCAGCCTTGAAAATTAGCTATGACTACCTTCCCTTCCATCTGAAAAAATGTTTTTCGTTTTTTTCCCTTTTCCCTGACGATTATAAATTTGGAAAGCTTGAGATTATTCGTTTTTGGGATTCTATAGGCATCATAGATTACCCTAAGCAGAATAAAAAATTTGAGGACATAGGATCAGATTATCTGGATGAACTATTAGATAATGGTTTTCTTATAAAAGGAGATGATAATAATTATGTAATGCATGATTTACTCCATGATCTTTCACGTAAAGTTTCATTAGAAGAATGTGCCTATATCAGTTGTTCTACTTTTGAGGCAAATGAAATCCCACAATCTATTCGTTACCTATCCATTTTCATGCATGATGATATTCATGTTAAAAGTTTCGAGGAAGAGATGGGTAAATTGAAGGAAAGGATAGACATTAAAAATTTGCAAAGTTTGATGATTTTTGGAGAATACAGTAGGTTACACCTGGTCAATGTTTTAAGAGACACATTTATGGAAATAAAAGGTCTCCGTGTTTTATCTATATTCGCGAACTCCCATAGTTCCTTGCCAAACAACTTTTCAAAGCTTATCCATCTTCGATACTTAAAACTTATGTCGCCTTTTTACGCAGAAGTGTGCATGCCTGGCACAGTGTCTAGGTTTAATCACTTGAAATTCCTAGATCTTAACCAATGGAAAAGTAGTTATTCTTTGCCTAAAGACATTAGCCGCCTTGAAAATCTACGCCATTTTGTTGCTACGAAACAATTTCATTCCAATGTTCCTGAGGTGGGGAAAATGAATTTTTTACAAGAAATGAAAGAATTCCATGTTAAGAAAGAGAGCATTGGCTTTGAGCTAGGAGAGTTGGGGAAACTAGAAGACCTTGGAGGAGAGCTCAATATACATGGGCTTGAAAATGTGAGAACCAGCCAAGAAGCTGAAGATGCCAAACTAATGGCAAAGAGAAATTTAGTAGAGTTGGGATTAGTTTGGAATAGGAACCAAGAGTCCACTGGAGATGATATCCTTTTTTTAGAAAATGCTGGAGATGATATCCTAGATAGTCTCAAGCCACACTCTAATATTAGAAGACTTTGCATTGTAAATCATGGTGGCTCTGTTGGTCCTAGTTGGTTGTGCAGCAACATCATATACATGAGAAACTTGGAGACCCTACATCTAGAGAGCGTATCATGGGCCAACCTTCCACCTATTGGGCAGATGTATCACTTAAGAAAGCTGAAGCTGAAAAACATTCTCGGGATATCTCAGATTGGACCTGATTTCTTTGGTGGTACTACAGAAAAAAGTTTCACGCACTTGATGGAAGTTCAGTTTTATGATATGCCAGACCTTGTAGAGTGGGTTGGGGGAGCTAACTGTCATCTGTTCTCAAGGCTTGAAATAATCAGGTGCACTGATTGTCCCATGCTCACAACGCTGCTGATCTCAGGTTGGCCTATTTCTTCTACAGAAGGCAACACTAAATGGTTCCCTAGCCTTCGTGATCTTCACATTCTTAGATGCCCGAAGTTGTGCCTTCCTCCCATGCCTCACACTTCGATGATATCCCGTATTGATACAGACTGCTTGTCTTATTATCGTACTAAGTTGCACATTAGGAAGTCCTCTGAATTGGTTTTCCACAATCTTGGTGATGTAGAAAGGTTGACAATTCAGGATGCATCATGCTTCTCATTTATGGATCTTCAAAAGCTACATTCCCTAAGACATATAGAGGTCGGTAGATGTGAGGAAACCTTTTTGAGAGGACTGGATGATGGTGTTGTGCTCCACACAGTCCAATCTCTCGAACTCCAACACTTTTCACTTACCAGAAAATCCTTGTCAAATTTGTTCGAATGTTTCCCAGCTCTTTCTAGTTTGGATGTCAGCGCATCATCAGATGAGGATCATGAGGAGGTGGTACTGCAGTTTCCACCCTCCAGCTCGCTGAGAAATGTCCGCTTCCGTGGGTGTAAGAATCTGATCCTGCCTGTGGAGGAAGAGGGAGGAGTTGGGTTCTGTGGCATCTCGTCGCTCGACTCCGTGGCCATAAGCCCATAATACATTGTAACAAGCTATTCTCTCGGTGGTCCATGGGAGGAGGAGGAGCTCAGACTCGGAGCATCATCTACCCTCTCCCCCCTTCCCTCAAGGAACTCTGTCTTTTCGGTGAGCAAAGCACGCTGCCGATGGCTCTGCTCGCGAATCTCACATCTCTTACCTGTCTACAACTAGTTAATTGCATGGATATCACAGCCGATGGGTTCGATCCTCGCATCACATCCAACCTCGAGCATTTGTATGTGTACAATTGGAGAGATGATGGGACTGAGCCATACTCTGTAGCAGCAGATGTACTTGGAGCGGTGGGAAGAACGACCAAAACAATGCCCGCCGGTTCCTTCCAATTGGTGAGCCTTTTTGTGGACAGCATCTCCGCAGTGCTTGTTGCTCCCATCTGCAGCCGCCTCTCCGCTACCCTCCAGAGGTTATTCTTCAGTGCTGATTGGCGGACAGAGAACTTCACGGAAGAGCAGGACGAGGCGCTTCAGCTCCTCACATCTCTTCAAACCCTGTTGTTCCATGGCTGCAGGGCTCTGCGGTCCCTCCCCCAAGGGTTGCATCGCCTTCCTTCTCTCCGGGAATTACGTATCTGGGGGACTCAAAAAATCAGATCGCTGCCCATGGAGGGCCTCCCCGATTCACTGCGACTGCTAGACATAGTTCATTGCAGTCCCGAGATTTATGAGGAATGCTAGAAATTAAGGGTAACGAGGCCAGATATAGATGTCCGTGCCTCCATTCCTCGAGTGCAAAGCTGAGTCTCTGCTTCTGCGTGCCTTTCACACACTCTGCTTCAACTCTGCTTCAGCATGCCTTTCAATCTGCAGGTTAGTTCGAAATATATATAAAAAAACAGCTTATTATGTTCCTCGATTTATGATTTCGTTGACTGTGCAAACCGAATTGCTTTTTCTCATATAGATATGTTCCATTCTCATATGCTACTGTGTCTGTGTTACAAGTGGAGCCACCAATCACAATTCTTGTCCAGCCCTTCATTTTTTAATCAACAAATTTCATTTCTCCTACAGTTTCAACTTTTGGATCATATTACTTTCTAGCATTTTTCCTCTTGAGGAATATTGTATTATTGCACCATTCTTTAATTTTATATCAATCTCATGCTTTTAATTGGTACTTTTAGGAAGGACAGAAAATTGCCCAACAAATACCATGTCCTTATATTACTTAGTTCATTCTTGTTGTTACATGTCATGAATGGCTGCTGATTGTTTGGTTCCGATCGACCTTATTATGTTAGATATCCTTAATCATGACACATATGCTCATTTGCTGATCTAATATGCCCAATCGCCTTGTTTCTGTCACAGCACTAGTGGTTGCCCCACAGCACAATGAGATGATATGCTGGTTTTCCTTTGCAGGACTTTGCTTCATCATAATGTTACACATCATTCAAAACCATAAATGAGCCCAAGCTTGGGTTAAGTAAAGCCTAGGGAATTCTTTATGAGGATGGCTTGGCGCCTATGTTTTAGGCAGAAGGAAAGAACAACCATGTAGCAACAC
Organism: Miscanthus lutarioriparius; assembly: GCA_904845875.1. NCBI lineage: Eukaryota > Viridiplantae > Streptophyta > Magnoliopsida > Poales > Poaceae > Miscanthus > Miscanthus lutarioriparius. The sequence goes on along the minus strand of CAJGYO010000014.1, from coordinate 77,094,846 downwards.
CGGTGCATCCAGAAAATATCAGGTGAGGCAGCAAGTGTATCTGAAGATATTGACAGTCACAAATGAACTTTTTGTGTTTGGCATTGTCTCTTTCTTCATTAATATTATTCCAGGCTTTCTTTTCTTGTAATTTCAGGCCCGTATCTGAAGACAGGAGACGTGGCATCACGAGTCAGACCTTTGATCATTTGAAAACCACTGAGGCTCTTTCTGCTTCTGTCAACCAGCTTGGTGTATGGAAGAATAAAAAATGCTTTGGAAGTAATGTGTTTTACTTAACTCTGTACATCTATTTTTGTTTCTTTATTTCTATATAAGTGGCATAACCCTGAGATGTATTGTAAATTGAGGATCCGTTGCTTCCTTTGTTTAACAGGAAGGGCTCACAATTGTGGATAATAAGACATCCAGTATCATTGAGTAGAGGAAACAAAGAAAATTCAAATTAGAAGGAAACCTGCCAGTTCGAGTTCTCATATGCCGAATTCAGAAGTAGACACACATAAACCCAGCGCTCCTGATCTCTCACCACTAACCTGAATCTGCAGCCCAGGAAACTGAACTGTACGCTTCTCGCGACGTCAGGTGCCACATGCTTATATCTTGAATATAAATAAGATATTATACATCCTCTATGTAGACAAACATTTAGTGGTCATTGTTGTCAGATCAACATTAAATTTTATGTTTTCTAGTCTTATGAAAGGGGGGGTACAGCATTAGTTTTCAGTAAGAAAGTTTTCTAGTTCCTTTGTTGATCTACTTATTTCTAGTTCTTTTATTTTGCCAATCTATTTATTTCTAGTTCCTTTACCCATCTACGGAGTTGTAGTGTAGTCGAGACTCGAGAATTGACAGGGTACCTTCTGAAGTTGCCTAATGCTTCCTTATGATTTGTAGCATTATCAAAACATAAGCTTTATGACCATCTGATTAGCGGAGTAAGCTCTTTTCTCTGCTTCAATGACTTAGCAGAACTGTTTTTCCTTAAAACATAAATTTTGTCTTTTCAGTGACGTTAGATGAACGCTTCAGGTAAGTTATTCTTTTGTAGTATCTACCAGCAATGATCCCTTTCTCTTTTCCCCTATAAATCCTTTCAGGTTGGTAATGCAATGGCCGCTAAAGCAAAACTCCTACTCCATGAAAAAAGATTATGTTGAATCAATCCAGATTTTGTGAAGCAGAGATGTGCTCAGCTAGAAGTATAAAACAAGCTCTTGCTAGAAAAAAAAGCAGAAAGGCGACAAAACTGAAGAAGATGATGACTTGGTACTCTTTTTTCTGATCAAACTTGTTTGTTATCTTGTTTAATATCTTTTTGTGAATTACATACACCTTCATTTTCAATTCATCAAGAACATTCAATAAGTGATACTTCGTCACCAAACTGATAAATGGATATTACTAGTTTACTACATCTGAATCTTGAAATTAAATGAATTGTATATGTAGCTATTAGTGCTCATCATTTCTGAACACTTGCATAAGGATTGAATTTTCAGTACTCTGCTTTTTTTTTTGAAAGTTGAGCATTACATAAAATTAGATTCATATGAAACTATATTATATGGGGATGAGAAATTTGAGTCCAGTATCTCATTTCAAATTAGCTATAAACTATGCCAGCTTGTTCTTAACAACATCTAAAGAGTATCACTGCATCCATTGAACTATGGTATATAGTACATGGTGTTCTTCTTGTGAACCGATTAATATAACTTATTTTCTCCATGTTATAATGAACTAGTCTTTCTGAACAACCCATTGCTGAAACAGATTTGCATGCAACCGGAGACATTGCTGGGCTACAAATCAATCCTGGCACATATGCCTGTGAAAACCGCTTCCTACGTGAGACATTAGATTGTCATCAATTCGCCACCTAGGATGATGCTTATTGGATGATGAGGGCATAGATGTTGGAATATGATCCGAATTCTAACGCGAGTCTTGCGGGGATGGCTGAAGGCCTCGCGGTTTGGGTTATGTGTTTAGCGGATTTGTTTCGGTGTTGGACTGTCGTTCGTCCGTTCTATATACACATCTTGTAAGCCACACAGGAAGAGCAAATGACTCATTATATTACATGCATTTTGTAAACTCTCATCATATAGTGAAGATCGCCGGTTGGCGCCCGTGGTTTTTCCCGCAAGGGTTTTCCACGTAAAAAATTACGTCTCGTATTCAATCTTTGTTTCCATTATTTGCTAACAATAGAAGACGTATGAACAACATCACCATGTCCTCTTCTATGATGAAAACATGTTGGCGAAAATGTGTTGGCCGTGGTTGAAGAAAATTCAGCAGATGAACACCACCACCCTATCCCCTCCAGGCCTGAATCTCCTATGGTCAGCTTGTGTGAACAATCATCGCCCAAATCCAGCAATTTTCATAATGCCTCGAAGTCATATGCATCAGCATCTGAGTTAAGCCCCTGTTCGCTTGAACTACTTCAGTAGTATTTTTCAGCGAACGAACAGTGTTTTCCTCTCGCAACAAATCAGCATAACCAGGGCTACATTACATTATATTTGCAGCATAATCTAGCGAAAGGCGTGATTGCCATTGTTGTGAAACAAAAGAAAATGCTGCATTAAACCATGTGAATTCCTTTCAGTGAGCAGCATCCACATGCTGCATGAGATCAAGCAAGCGACCGATTGGCCATGCTCCACCTGCCATTCAGTTCGTTGGTGAGGAATTAATCACCAGCCACGTTGGTAGATGGAGCAGAACATGCAGATGAAGCGGATGGATACATGATCGATCATGATAGGAAAACACAGGCCAGAGGCCATATTCCAATTCATCCATGATCGGCAAAGGAAGATCCAAGACAAGATAAATACACAAATAGTTACACAAGCAAAAACTTTTGGAAATTGTAGTTTTGTGGCTCCCATTTTCCAGTCCAGAATTAGTATAACAATTTTTCATGAAAGTGGCTGGATCAGACCCCAGACAAAACAAAACAAATGACAGCTGCACCTGTGTGTGTGTGTTTTGAAAGAAGGCAGGTGCGGCTGCAGCTAGCTTCCACTCCACCCAACAAGTGCCTTCTTGCACGTCAATGATCTGCTCGCTCGAGGATTTCGTAAAGTGCGACAGCAACATACCTCCGACTGCTGCTCGATTTTAACTCTCAGCCCCACTTACACATAGAACTTTGCCTAAAAATTCATACGGATTCCAGGGGAGCTCCACTGCTCCGGTATCGGTAGGAGGTCGCCGGCTGCCAGAGCAGTGTTCGAGGCGACGAGGCAGTCGGAGAGAAAGCCGAACGGGCGGGGCAAGCGGGGGCGTGGCTGCGGCTGGTGAGGGAGAAGAAGACTGTGCGCCTATATAACTATAGCGGCGCACGCGCGTCGGGTAAGACCGTAAGAGGCTCGTTAGGGTACTCTAGATTGAAACTGTCAATTATTCATCCTAAATAAAAAATATTGCTCAGCAAAGCGCAGCAAAATTTAAGGTTTTACTAGCTAATATATAGTATTTTGGTTCTGATACAGCTGCCACCGAACTGTTTGGAGGCAAACCTCAATTTCATCGAGACGATGGAATGTTAGTACATATACACAGGTACACTGCTGGAATCATCTGAAGAAGAAATAAAACCTAGTCTTGCAGGGATGAATGCAGCACGCGCTGCACAGTGGACACGGCGCGGGATTATTGGGGCAGAGGACATGTGAGGTGATAGGGGCTGGGTTCGGCGCGAGAGCGAGACCACCTGTCGGCACTCGCGACTTGACTCCAAAGGCCGTCTCGTCTGAACGGGCTGGCCGCCCTACCGGCTACCAACTGGACGCCATCGTCAATTCGCCATCGCGGCATCATTGCCTCGCTACGAGACGGGCGAGGCCTGCTGTACCTAGTCCACATGAGCATTATTGTGTGTTTGATGGACAGGTCTCGATCCAACAATTTTGTTTGGTAGATGAATTGAACTGAACTTATGGCGACCATTCACAGGTCCCAGCTACCGAGTTTTTCTCTGATCCTCCCTCACCATGCCTCCACAACGCAACCAGACGAATGGTGAGGGCAAACTGTAACCCTACGTGAGATACGTTTCCAGTTCAAGTGATTAGTGGTTGTGCATTTTTTTTGTTAAAAGTAGACTTTTTTATTACTTTCACTTTAAAATCATCTAGATAACCAAATTTGTCTGGTTTCTACGGGTATGAGCGATGAAAGTCATTATGACATATTTGCATGCTATCCATGGTTGTTGCCTTTTTGTTTCCCAAAATTATATAATGCACATTTTTTTTTATTTTGGAATTGAAAAGATCGAGAGCCGTTGTCCCCCACCCCCGCACTGCCCCTACGGTGACCACGTTGCCGGCGGCCAGATCCGCCGCCACTGACCTCGCACTCCAGCCTCGCTGGCCAGATCCCCCTCCCCTCTCCCCAGTGCACCCATGTGAGTTGTGATAGGATGGGCGAACCCTAGGCCGGCCCCTGGTGGCTGCTCCCCACCCCGTGTCGCCGTCGCAGGCTGCTGCCAGCTCGGCGGCGGCGGCCCCCTCACCCACCTCTCTCCCCTTCGCCGCAACCTCCTCACTCGCTGATCCGGCCTCCCGCGCGAGCATCGGCTCCTCAGGATGCTCCATCACCCCCAATCCGCCACCGCTGCCGCACTCCCAACCCGGCGAACTTGCGGCGCCCTCCGCGCCGCCGGCCTCAGGAACAACATCCGCCTCCCCCTCCCTCTCCCCTCCACCTCCGCGGTGTTGTGCGGCTGCCGGCGTTGGAGATGATGACACCCCGTCTCCCAACCGCCCCTGCCTCCACCGCAGCCTGTCGGCCGCCTTTTCGGCTCCAGCAGCCACCACATAGACTCCCGGCGTGTCCGGCGTCGGTTGACCACCTTCCCCCTCTCCCCTAATGCGCTTCCGTTCTTCCCCTGTTCCACTAGTAGATCCAAGTCCATACGCTAGGACGAGATCTGCCTCTCCGACGACTCAGACGGCGAATGATCCCCTTCGTCGTACCTCGAGGCCGCTCGCCGGGCGCTAACGGCTACCCTAACTGGTCTGGCCATTACTAGGATGTTGAGGCGCCAGGCGCGGTCGATGCTGCCGCTGCAGTTACAGCCACAACGAATGGCAGCGGTGGGGCACCAAGGGTATGCCGCCCATGACGTCATCGCTAGCCCAATGGGTCACCAAGGTGCCCAGCCGGCATCGGCTCAGACGGACCTAGCTCGCCTGCAACGAGGGTCATATACTTTTGGTTGGTGAATGATGAGAACAATAGACCTTCTTGTAAACTGAAAAATATAATTATGATGGCATTAATTTACCTTTTTCATGTAGATCACTGGAGATAGATTAGATCGCAAATGGATTCAGCAAGACGGCCGTACCTTTGGTTGGTGAACGAGGAAAACAATAGACCTTTAGTTCATGCTGATGATGGAAACAACAGGAGGATGAGCAGTGAATAAATGGATTCCTGCGGTTAGATGGATTCTTATTTCCACGTGGTTGGCAAAAATATATAAAGGCAGTTCTGTATGACCGTACCTTCAGTTTTTGGATGATGAAAAAACGATGGCTCACAAAATATATAAAGGCACTCCGGCAGATGTATATCTATTTTGTTGGATCTAGATTTTTTGTTAGTATACTAACAGCATGGACGTACGGGTACTCGATTGGATGGATTTGTTCGAGTAGATAGATTGCCTCCGATATCTTTTATCAAGAAGAATGTGTGTTTTTGTTATAATAATATATTAATACCCAATAGTGGACTGCTTGCAAAAAAAAAACTAATCATGGACGCAGTATATATATATTTTATTTAGGTACTTGGTATAGTTCTCCGTTGGATGGATTTTCTCAGAATGACAGACTCGGTTTTTCTCTAAAAAAAGAGATATTTGTCTATTTTTTAATCTACGGTAAAGGTGGGTAATTTTCTAGATAACAAAATAGATCCAATGGTTATTGGTGGATACAGACTTTCGATTTGATGGCCGGATGTTTCTGATTAACGTGAGAATTTCTAGCATTTATCTTTTTTCCTAGTGCATTTGGTGAGAATTAACGTGGAGCCTTCGCTGGGGCCTCCAGTTAGTAACAGTAAGATAAGATAGTCCACTTGTCTCTCTCACGAAGTTTTTTTTGTTCATGTGTCTAAGCCAGCTGTAAGCTTACAGTTACATCCCGCTTCTCTTCTCTCTCCTCTCCCCTCTCCTCCACCTTAGGATTCAGTTTGCTTAAGTCTATTATTATAGTTGCTCTTACATCCTACTTGTTTGTCTCACAAGATTTATTGATTCTTGTGCATAAGGTGGCTGTAAGGTTACAATCTGCTTCTCTTCTCTCTCCTCCATCTCATCATAAAGAGATCTTGATCAAGAGCTAATCTTATACACATTTCAAGATCACGTGAGAGGTTGTCATGTGAGCCTAACATAACATGAGTCATTGCTAAAAGCTAACATTATTAAACATTTGTAGTAGAGCTAGTAACTAACTCTTACTGTTGTGTATAGGCATAAGGGAGCGCGGCTTAGTGATCCTTTGGCACGCGTCCACAGGGGGGAGGGGGGAGGGGAGGGGAGGGCCTGTTGGTCGGCGATGCCGTGGGGTTGCGCCTGATCAGATCATGTTCCGCGTGTCTGGGCCCACCCTGCACGGCGTGCTATGGCTGCTTCACGGTAGCTCTGTGCCGTGTGGATGGCACGGCTGCTTGGCTGCCGCTACGTGGTGTTTGCCCGGGCATGTGCAACACGGCGGCGACGCTGAGGCCCGTGGCAATGGTGCGACACAACAGCTTGGAGGCTTCCCCAGCGGTCGTTGTGCCTCAAAATCTCTAAGAGCAACATCCTTCGGGTGACGGCAGCGAAGGTGGTCGAGAGGGCGGCGGGTAGTGGCGTCATCCCTTTGGGCGGTGGTGGGTGTGGTAGAGGATGGTGGCGGCCTAAGCCGGCTAAGCATCGACGACCAACCCTCGGTAGGGAAAAGGTGGATCCAGCAGAGGTGGTTCCGTAGGCAGTTGTGTTCTATGGACGGCAACGGCCTAGGAGTCCAAAGACCTCCACCGCGGTAGCGGCAACCCTAGGGCCAGTGGCGGCCTAAGCGACGGTGAAGATCTCGGCGAAGAAGAGGCCGATCCCATCGGCAGTGGCGGCCCTAGAGGCGGCAGTGGCCTAGCAGTCCGAGCGAAAGAGGATATCCTCGGCGGCAGCGACATAGGACTTCAGCAGAGGCGACAACCATAATTCCAATGACAACGGTTGCCCTATGGGCGGCGAAGGCCTTGGAATCCGGCAAAGCAGAAGCGGATCCTATCGGCTCGTGTTTGATCGACTAGATCTGACTAGACGACGACGGATGAAGGTGGGCAAACTAGCGACACGTGGCGTCACCTCACTCAAAGCGGTTGAAGATGGCACCAGCGGAGATTCACAGCTATGCCGCACTAGGACGACGGTAACTTGACGACTTCCACTCATCGAATCTAGCTATTTTAGGATAGGATGTCGGAAAGCAGGATGTGTCGAGTTCGTAGTTTTTTCCTCTTTTTTTGTGTGTTCTCCTCTTTGTTAAGGTGCTATTGTATCCTTTTGGCTATATATATAGAGGCCGGATCAATAAATCGATTATGTAAAAGACATTATTGTGTTAGGTCTCGATCCAACAGTTCTGTTTGGTAGATAAATTGATTGATGGGGCGACTTCATCCCCACGCGCGGCCTCCGGCTAAGTTGCTCCAAATCTCGGCATCTGTAACCGCAAGCATATGAACGGCGACGGCAAACTCTAATAACCGATGTGAGATACGGAGTACTACTACTTAACTTTATCTATCTTAAAAAATATACTCCCTCCATACTAAAAAATGAAGTCGTTTTGGGCAGCGACACGATCTCCAAAGCATAACTTTGACTACTTATTTTTATAAAGATATTTATCAAAAAGTGATATATGTAAATTTTTGTGAAGTATTTTTCAAGATAAATCTATACACATGATTTTCACATTTCCAAACTCAATAACTTAAAAATTATTCATGATTTATATTCTAATTGTTTGACCCAAACCTTGTCAAAAACGACTTCATTTTTCAGTACGGAGGGGGTATACTTCTTGTTTTGGAGAGTTAAATAGTTTTGAGTTTAACTAAATAAATCAATTGGGACCGTGACAATGGTATACACAGTCCTGAATGCCATATTTGGTGCCACTAAAGTGTTGGTGAAGACTTTGATGAGAAATTTCTTAATTAGCATTGAAAAATAATGCAATTCCTTATTTGGTACGAAAGCTAAAAGTTCCCTAATATAAGAAACCATTAACTTGGAGGGGGAAAGACTGTTTTGCCCCTGTTTTTCATGTGTAGCACATTGTCCAAAAAGTGTGCTGTCATAATTCATAAATAATCTGTACAAAGAAATAGTACTGCAAAAAATGCTCAATGTAAAGAAAATGTATCCATAAAATATATTCCTTGTTAAAAATGGCACTTTTAAAAAATCTTTTAATAAAATCACTTTAATGTGTTGTTGGTGTTACACATGAAAAAATAGGAGCAAAGTGGTCCTTTTCCCCGTCAAGTTAACCGAGAAAAAAGTCAGATCTAACGGTAGTATTATTTAGGGAACCCAAAATAAAGTGAGTACTATTTAGGGAACCCAAAATAAAATTAATGCAATTCCCTGTTTAGCACCAAAAAAGTTTTCTAATGGCCCCGTTTGGCTGGCAGAATTTTAGCTGAAACTGGCTGAAAAACACTGTTCTGGCTGAATTGTTGTGAGAGAAAAACACTGTTCTTGCTGAAAAAAGAAGCCGAACAAACCGAATATGAGGTAAGCCGAACGGGGCCACTAGGAAACTTTTTTGGTGCTAAACAGGGAATTTTCTCAACTTTGATTCATCCAGCCACGTGCTCGAAGCGCAAGACCTGACTGCTCGAAGCCAGCGCTCGCGAGTCACGACTGCCACAGGGAGGGCACCGAGAAAGGTCCGTCTAAACTCTGAATGGTGCTGACTCGTGAGTGCATCCTTGACCCTACAATATTACTGGATGGACATTGTGCGTGCCTGCTGTCGCCTGCTCCTTGACCCTACCTTATTACTGATCTCGACAATAACATTGCGTCTGCCCTTATGCCAGATGTATATTTAATTTGTGATAGATAGAGTATTGTGTTAGGTGATAAGTCTCGATTCAACAGTTTTGTTTGGTAGATGAATTGATGGGGCGACTTCATCCCCACGCTTTTGTGTCACATGTTAGCTGCAGTAGCAGCAGTGTGCTTCATCAAGCCGAACAGGCCCCTAGCGAGTTGCTCCGAACCTCGGCGGCATCCACAAGCAGATGAATGGTGACGGAGGGGCTAGGATGATACTTTAAATTATTTTCATAATCAGATAAGTGGGTAATTTAGTAGCAGATTTTAGAGTTTTTTTATAAATAATGGTGTGAGTAGTTTATTTGCAAATTTAGGGGCTTTAAATTGTTTTTCCTAGTGTTATATGTGGGTAATTTAGGGTTTGATTTATTTAGTTTTTATAGTGGCATAAGTGTGTAATTTAGATCGATTTCAAAGGTATTGTATATTATGTTTATATGATATAGATGTGACAAATTTAGATAAAAATTAAGGATTACTTTAGACTCGTTCATAAAGGTTGTACTGGATAGTTTTTTTAAAAATATATATATATATATATATATATATAATAGATCCAGTGGTAACTATTATTACTGATGCCTACCAAGTTTGATGGATGGATGCTTATGTTTTTTTTATGAAAAGGTAAAGTTTACTTGTTATGTATAATGCATTTTTTAAGTAAGGTGGAAGCTCCAAAGGAGCCTCTAATTAGGAAGAGGTAGAATATTCTTAAGTGAAAGCATAATGAACATGGCAAGTGTTTTAGTGTTTTTTGTCTATATATATCCTTTGTCATAATCAAAATCAACATGGAAAATGCTAGTCATTTTTATTTTCATGATAAGGATATTGTCGGTGCAGAAAGTGACCAACGCGTAAATATTTATAGTTTTGCCGTACATTGTGATCGGATGTGGCCTAGCGCTTAATGACACAGGGTTTATACTGGTTCAGACAACGTGCCCTACGTCTAGTCTGAGTCGGTCGGAGACTTTATTCCTGAGCCTAGGTGCTCAAAATTTGCTGTGGGGTTACAAACGAGAGGGAGAAAAATGGGGGATATCAGAGGTCCGGTCGGACTCTGGACCGAAGGGCCGAAAGCGACGGGAGCTCCGACGTGCGCTAAGTGTTCGAACATCTATTGTTCGTTGGAATCGTTGGATGGCCGTTCGACTCGTTCATGAATCGATTGAATCGTGTGAGAGTCGATTCGTCCTCCTTTTGGAGAGAGCGCATCCCTTTTTATAGATGAAGGGGACGGCTTTACAAGATAGAGAGTGTGAGAGAAAGAGAGTGTGTGTGTTTTCTAGTCTTGTTGCCCACGCCGTCGGGTACAAGGTGGTTTATCGGTGCCCACAACACTATTGATGTTCGGATGCATGTGATAGGCTCCATCGTGATCTTCTGGAATGGCCGATGTCAGCGCCTACCATACTGCAGGATAAATGTTGGCGCCCATAACACTGTTGGTGTTCTGACATATTTGGAAGGATATAAAGTACCATTCTGACTTGACCTGACAGTACTGTCCTCCAGGTGTGCCGGGTATGGTCCTTGATATTGCGTTTGACTGGAGAGCCATGCCTCACTTGCTCTACCCGTTTCCTGGGTCTTCACCGAGCGAGCGTCCCCGGTCGGTCGTTCCTCAGTCGGCTTCGGCCTCCCGATCGGAGAAGAGCTGTAAGCAGAGGTTTGGTGTATTCCCGGTCGGAGAAGCGAGTCGGAGTCGAAGGCGAGCGTCGTCCCTTCTCGGCCAGGCCTTCCGGTCGGAGAGGCAGGTCGGAGTCGGAAGCGACGGAAGCGAGCGCCATTCCTGTTTGGCCAGGCCTTCCGATCGGAGAGGCGGCTGGGGTCGGAAGCAAGCGTCGTTCCTCCTTGGCCAGGCCTTTCGGTCGGAGAGGCAGGCCGGAGTTGGAAGCGAGCGTCGTTCCTCTTTGGCCAGGCCTTCCGGTCGGAGAGGCGGCTAGGGTCGGAAGCGAGCGTCGTTCCTCCTTAGCCAGGCCTTCCGGTCGGAGAGGCGGGCCGGAGTCGGAAGCGAGCATCGGTCCTCGCCTTGGCCAGGCCTTTCGGTCGGAGATCGCCCTTCTGGCCTATCGTTTAGGTTTTTGGGCCGGCCTAAGAGTTGTGCGTTGTTCGCAACGTCGTCTGCTGGGCCGAGCTTTTGCTGGAAAGCAGGTCCATGAGGGACCCCGGGTTTATGAACCCGACAGATATCATATCATACTATTACTAATTGGAGACCCCAACGGAGCCTCCACGTTAATTCTCACGAGATGCGCTAGGAAAAAAGATAAATGCTAGAAATTCTCATATTAATCAGAAACATCTGGCCATTAAATTTATAGGCTTTGGCGATTTGTAACCATTAGATCTATTTTATTTTCTAGAAATTACCCACTCTGCCATTCTATTATATAGACAAAAAAGAAGAAAAAAGATAAATCCATCATTTAAAAATCTACAGTACGTACCAAAAAAGAAAGAAAATAATAAATACATTATTTTTCTCTACCATAGTCCCATGGCTTCACAAATGACTTTCTTTTTGTGTTTGGCATTGTCTCTTTCTTCATTAATATTATTCCAGGCTTTCTTTTCTTGTAATTTCAGGCCCGTATCTGAAGACAGGAGACGTGGCATCACGAGTCAGACCTTTGATCATTTGAAAACCACGGAGGCTCTTTCTGCTTCTGTCAACCAGCTTAGTGTATGGGAGAATAAAAAATGCTTTGGAAGTAATGTGTTTTTGTACATCTATTTTTGTTTCTTTATTTCTATATAAGTGGCATAACCCTGAGATGTATTGTAAATTGAGGATCCGTTGCTTCCTTTGTTTAACAGGAAGGGCTCACAATTGTGGATAATAAGACATCCAGTATCATTGAGTAGAGGAAACAAAGAAAATTCAAATTAGAAGGAAACTTGCCAGTTCGAGTTCTCATATGCCGAATTCAGAAGTAGGCACACATAAACCCAGCGCTCCTGATCTCTCACCATTAACCTGAATCTGCAGCCCAGGAGACTGAACTGTACGCTTCTCGCGACGTCAGGTGCCACATGCTTATATCTTGAATATAAATAAGATATTATACATCCTCTATGTAGACAAACATTTAGTGGTCATTGTTGTCAGATCAACATTAAAGTTTATGTTTTCTAGTCTTATGAAAGGGGGGTACAACATTAGTTTTCAGTAAGAATTTTTTCTAGTTCCTTTGTTGATCTACTTATTTCAAGTTCTTTTATTTTGCCAATCTATTTATTTCTAGTTCCTTTACCCATCTACGGAGTTGTAGTGTAGTCGAGACTCGAGAATTGACAGGGTACCATCTGAAGTTGCCTAATGCTTCCTTATGATTTGTAGCATTATCAAAACATAAGCTTTATGACCATCTGATTAGCGGAGTAAGCTCTTTTCTCTGCTTCAATGACTTAGCAGAACTGTTTTTCCTTAAAACATAAATTTTGTCTTTTCGGTGACGTTAGATGAATGCTTCAGATAAGTTATTCTTTTGTAGTATCTACCAGCAATGATCCCTTTCTCTTTTCCCCTATAAATCCTTTCAGGTTGCTAATGCAATGGCCGCTAAAGCAAAACTCCTACTCCATGAAAAAAGATTATGTTGAATCGATCCAGATTTTGTGAAGCAGAGATGTGCTCAGCTAGAAGTATAAAACAAGCTCTTGCTAGAAAAAAAAAGCAGAAAGGCGACTAAACTGAAGAAGATGGTGACTTGGTAATCTTTTTTCTGATCAAACTTGTTCGTTATCTTGTTTAATATCTTTTTGTGAATTACATACACCTTCATTTTCAATTCATCAAGAACATTCAATAAGTGATACTTCATCACCAAACTGATAAATGGATATTACTAGTTTACTACATCTGAATCTTGAAATTAAATGAATTGTATATGTAGCTATTAGTGCTCATCATTTCTGAACACTTGCATAAGGATTGAATTTTCAGTACTCTGTTTTTTTTTAAAATTGAGCATTACATAAAATTAGATTCATATGAAACTATATTATATGGGGATGAGAAATTTGAGTCCAGCATCTCATTTCAAATTAGCTATAAACTATGCCAGCTTGTTCTTAACAACATCTAAAGAGTATCACTGCGTCCATTGAACTATGGTATATAGTACATGGTGTTGTTCTTGTGAACCGATTAATATAACTTATTTTCTCCATGTTATAATGAACTAGTCTTTCTGAACAACCCATTGCTGAAACAGATTTGCATGCAACTTGAGACATTGCTGGGCTATAAATCAATCCTGGCACATATGCATGTGAAAACCGCTTCCACGTGAGACATTAGATTGTCATCAATTCGCCACCTAGGGACGATGCTTATTGGATGATGAGGGCATAGATGTTGGAATATGATCCGAATTCTAACGAGAGTCTTTACGGGATGGCTGAAGGGCTCATGTTTGGGTTATGTGTTTAGCGGATTTGTTTCGGTATTGGACTGTCGCCCGTCCGTTCTATATTAAGCCACACAGGAAGAGCAAATGACTCATTATATTACATGCATTTTGTAAACTCTCATCATATAGTGAAGATCGCCGGTTGGCGCCCGTGGTTTTTCCCGCAAGGGTTTTCCACGTAAAAATCTGCGTCTCGTATTCGATCTTTGTTTGCATTATTTGCTAACAATAGAAGACGTATGAACAACATCACCATGTCCTCTTCTATGATGAAAACATGTTGGCAAAAATGTGTTGGCCGTGGTTGAAGAAAATTCAGCAAATGAACACCACCACCCTATCCCCTCCATGCCTGAATCTCCTATGGTCAGCTTGTGTGAACAATCATCGCCCAAATCCAACAATTTTCATAATGCCTCAAAGTCATATGCATCAACATCTGAGTTAAGCGCCCTGTTCGCTCGAACTACTTCAGCAGTATTTTTCAGTAAACGAACGGTGTTTTCTTCTCGCAACAAATCAGCATAACCAAGGCTACGTTATATTATATTTGCAGCATAGTCTAGCGAAAGACGTCATTGCCATTGTTGTGAAACAAAAGAAAATGCTGCATTAAACCATGTGAATTCCTTTCAGTGAGCAGCATCTGCATGCTGCATGAGATCAAGCAAGCGACCGATTGGCCATGCTCCACCTGCCATTCAGTTCGTTGGTGAGGAATTAATCACCAGCCATGTTGGTAGATGGAGCAGAACATGCAGATGAAGCGGATGGATACATCATCGATCATATGATAGGCAAACACAGGCCAGAGGCCATACTCCAATTCATCCATGATCGGCAAAGGAAGATCCAAGACAAGACAAATCTGCAAATAGTTACACAAGCAAAAACTTTTGGAAATTGTAGTTTTGTGGCTCCCATTTTCCAGTCCAGAATTAGTATAACAATTTTTCATGAAAGTGGCTGGATCAGACCCCAGACAAAACAAAACAAATGACAGCTGCACCTGTGTGTGTGTTTTGAAAGAAGGCAGGTGCGGCTGCAGCTAGCTTCCAGTCCACCCAACAAGTGCCTTCCTGCACGTCGATGATCTGCTCGCTCGACGATTTCCTCTGCTTTTTCAGCGCCTCTGCTTCATCTTTTTCAGATGAATCTCTACCTCATTTCACTGTGCATATACTTCCTAGCTGATTCGTTGTAACATACTGTCTCTGCACATATTTCACTGTGAGGTCGCCGGCGGCCAGAGCAGTGTTCGAGGCGACGAGGCAGTTCGGAGAGAAAGCCGAGCGGGAGGGGCAGGCGGGGGCGTGGCTGCGGCTGGTCAGGGAGAAGAAGACTGTGCGCCTATATAACTATAGCGGCGCACGCGCGTCGGGTAAGACCGTAAGAGGCTCGTAAGGCTACTCTAGAATGAAACTGTCAATTATTCATCCTAAATAAAAAATATTGCTCAGCAAAGCGCAGCAAAATTTAAGGTTTTACTAGCTAATATATAGTATTTTGGTTCTGATACAGCTGCCACCGAACTGTTTGGAGGCAAACCTCAATTTCATCGAGACGATGGAATGTTAGTACATATACACAGGTACACTGCTGGATTCAAATAAAACCCAGTCTTGCAGGGATGAATCCAGCACGCGCTGCAAACTGGACACGGCGCGGGATTATTGGGGCAGAGGACATGCGTGCATCGTCACCATCCCGCAACGGGCCACCAGCCATGTGAGGTGACAGGGACTGGGTTCGGCGCGAGAGTGAGACCACCTGTCGGCACTCCAGGGGTCGTCTCGTCTGAACGGGCTGGCCGCCCTGCCGGCTACCAACTGGACGCCATCGCCAATTCGCATCGCGGCATCATTGCCTCGCTACGAGACGTTTCCAGTTCAAGTGATTAGTGGTTGCGCATTTTTTTTTTGTTAAAAGTAGACTTTTTCATTACTTTCACTTTAAAATCATCTAGATAACCAAATTTGTCTGGTTTCTATGGGTATGAGCGATGCAAGTCATTATGACAGATTTGCATGCTATCCATGGTTGTTGCCTTTTTGTTTCCCAAAATTATATAACGCACATTTTTTTTATTTTGGAATTGACAAGATCGAGAGCCGTTGTTCCCCACCCCCGCGCTGCCCCTACGGTGACCACGTTGCAGGCGGTCAGATCCGCCGCCACTGACCTCGCACCCCAGCCTCGCCAGCCGGATCCCCCTCCCCTCTCCCCAACGCACCCTTGTGAGTTGTGATAGGATGGGCGAACCCTAGGCGGCTGCTCCCCACCCTGTGCCGCCGCCACAGGCTGTTGCCAGCTCGGCGGCAGCGGCCCCCTCACCCACCTCTCTCCCCTTCGCCGCAACCTCCTCGCTCGCACATCCGGCCTCCCCCGCGAGCATCGGCTCCTCAGGATGCTCCATCACCCCCAATCCGCCGCCGCCGCCGCACTCGCAACCCAGCGAACTTGCGGCGCCCTCCGCGCCGCCGGCCCCAGGAACTGCATCTACCTCCCCCTCCCCTCCACCTTCGCGGTGTTGTGCGGCTACCGGCGTTGGAGATGATGACACCCTGTCTCCCAACTGCCCCCGCCTCCACCGTAGCCTGTCGTCCGCCTTTCCGGCTCCGGCAACCACCATACAGGCTCCCGGCGCGTCCGACGCCGGTCGACCACCTTCCCCCTCTCCCCTAATGCGCTTCTGTTCTTCCCCTGTTCCACTGGTAGATCCAAGTCCATACGCTAGGGCGAGATCTGCCTCTTCGACGACTCAGACGGCGAATGATCCCCTTCGTCGTACCTCGAGGCCGCTCGTCGGGCGCTAACCGCTACCCCAACTGCTCTGGCCATGACTAGGATGCCGAGGTGCCGGGCGCGGTCGACGCTGCCGCTGCGGCTACAGCCCCAACGGACGACAGCAGTGGGGCACCAAGGGTACGCCGCCCATGACATCGTCGCTAGCGCCGTCATCGGACGGGGCACCAAGCCCGCAATCCAATGGGTCGCCGAGGTGCCCAGCCGACATCGGCTCAGACGGACCTAGCTCGCCTGCAACTGCCAGCGCACCGATGGTTGGGGCCATGCTGCTGCATCTCAGCCCTAGACGCTGAGGGGTGGCAGCGGGTGCTGCCACTTGAGGAGGTACAACGCCTTGCCCAGCAGCCGCAGCGCCAGGGTGTTGTGGCTGGGTCTGCCTATGCCGGCGCACGTCGTCCCTTACCCGCCGTGCTCTAGGGGAAGTGCCTCAAGTACCTGTCCCGGTCGCACCATGTCGCCACCTGCAGCCTGCCATGCCACTATCTTTGGTGCTATGGTTTTCGGCACCTGGCGCGGGACTGTAAGCGGCAGCGGCCCGATATCGACGGTGGATGTAGGGTGGTGGGCAGGGATGGATGGAGGATCGTGCGTTGCAAGCGGCAGCGGAGGGTGCCTCCTGCCAGATCCAGCGCAGCTACTGGCACTGATGGAAGGCGACGATGACTTGCCCGAGATGGCACGCGCCCTCCACTTGACCGCCTGGCTTCATCTCCGGCGGCCAACCAGCTAGGGGATAGGCCCACGATGGTGGTCACCTATGTCTGCACCTGCGGGCGACAGATGCCGTCCCAGCATGCCGACTCAGAGTTGCGGACTCCACCTCTGCACACCACTCTGTGGGCAGCAAACTCCCCCGGTGTCGCCTCAGCATGGGCAGACAAAGGTCACGCCATCGCGGTTGGTGCAAAACGCGCCCTTAGGCATTGATGCATCCATGGAGGACGAAGAGGGCTACCCGCCAGGCTTCGGTCCGGTTGACCTCACGGCGGATGCCTGCCCCCTCAGACGCCCGTTGCCTCTGGGCAAGGAGTCCTGGATGTTCAGTAGCATTCTCTCGCTGACATTCCACGCTTGATCCGGGAGGGAGCCTGCCTGCCTCTCCAAACTCCTGTGCTTCGGGGAAGACCCACCCTCAGGGTGCCTCGGGCCTGACCCAGCGTCAGTGCACCTAGGAGGAGTACGCGCTTCGCTGCTAAACCTCGGGCGGCCAACTCAACTCTTCAGGCACAGGCGCAAAGCAAGTTCTTATGGCCAAGTTGGGGCTCGCAGTTCCAGCACAGCCCGTCGACTCTACAGCTCTATAGAAGTTTGTGTTCATCTTTGCTGAACCGCTTTCAGAGTCCAAGCATGAGGCGTTCAAGGTTCTGTTCCTGACAACATGAATACTTTGTCCCAGACGTTGACACACTTCTGGCCGAGCCGCCGAGTGAGACGTCGGGTGGCTAGGGAGGTTGTAGCCTAGCTGGCCTTTGAATGGGCGTCGGCAGGTTTCCTGCAGTTGTGGTTGCCTTTTTTTCCGTTGTAATCCTCATCTTTTTTAGGTACTTTTTTTTATTTTTTGTGCTCTTGGTCCTCCTCCTCTTTGGTAATTTCGGCGCTTATCATTGATGGGGTAGATTGTAATATTTGTCTACTTCTTCTTAATGAAATACGTGCCCAGGCACGGTCTCGAAAAAAAAAAAGAATCAACAAGATCAAATGTTGGAAGACATATACTTTGTAATTTGCCCATTCTACATGGAAATGATTGTTTCATCAGTTGTTTAGTGTAGTCAATTTAGTTACATTGGAAAAGAGACATTGCCCCCAGGCTTCCTCTACCACTCGTCTGCAATCATCTTCCTTCAGCCAATTGGCCTCGAATTTGAAAGCACTTGGGCTCTAAATCATTTTTCTAGCAGGCAGTCTTTCCGTGGATATAACCACTGGTCTATGAACGGAAATCAAAGGGTCAAAGGATCCCCATTACACAGTGCTGAATCCCAAGATGAAATGAAGAGTGTGAATCAGCAGCGCCAACATGACGTACGAGCCTTTTTACAACCACTGGGAGACGGCATGTTACCATGCGTGCATTGTCACCATCCCTCACAGGTAGCCGCCTGCTCCGCGGACCCATGTGAATGATGAGTAGGATTCGTTGTAGCCGCCTGCTCCACGAGATTGACACCCCTTGACTCCACACTCCACTCCACGAGACTGACACCCCTTGACTCCACACTCCACAGCGAGGTCTCCGTCTGAACGGGCCTTTTTTTTTTAATCTTACGAGCCATTATTGGTGCCACTGAAGTGTTCCGTCTGATGCAAAGATCGATGATACGTACTCTACACAGAGGAGCATTATTGGTGCCTGATGGAGAGGGCATGTTACCGTGCGTGCATTGTCGCCATCCCTCACAGGTAGCTATCTAGCGCCGGGGCCACCAACCGCGGAGCCATGTGAATAATGAGTAGGATTCGTTGTAGCCGCCTGCTCCGCGAGACCGACACCCCTTGACTCCACACTCCATAGCGTGGTCTCCGTCTGAATGGGCCTACACACGAGGTGGATGCCCATTGCTACGAGACGAGACATGTACCGGTACTGGTCCATAAGTCTGCTGCTGGCTGTAAACTTAGGCCCTGTTTGGTTCTTTAGGAGCTCATAAAATTTCTGTCAAATCGAATATTTAGATACTAATAAGAAGCATTAAATATAGATTAATTACAAAACCAATTACATAGATGGAGGCTAATTTGCGAGACGAATCTATTAAGCCTAATTAGTCCACGATTTGACAATATGATGCTACAGTGAACATGTGCTAATGATGGATTAATTAGGCTTAATAGATTCGTCTCGTGAATTAGCCTCCATCTATGTAATTAGTTTTATAATTAGCTCACGTTTAGTCCTCCTAATTAGTATCCGAATATTCGATGTGACATGAATTTTAGGAGCGACTAAAGAACCAAACACCCCCTTATAACCAAATTTATTAGTCTACCTATCATATAACAATTAGCCCACATAGAGCCAGACTAATAATATATTCGGCTGCAAGCTGTAAAGATCTTTGGAGACTATCTCTCAGTCTACCCATATAGGAGCTAGATATCTAACTATTAATACACTAGTCCATCAACCTGCCGCACGGGTTGGATTCCTCGGTAAGAGCTAACATTGAGATACTTTAGCAATAGAAAACTATGTTTAATATATGTTAAAATAAAAATTACTACATTCAATTAACTTTTATTTGAATCCAGAGTTCCACACATGTTATCGTTGTGGCTTCGCTAATAGTGTTCATTAATTTGGTTCCACGGTTGGATATTTTTCTTCTCCTTCCTTTCTTTTGTGCCCCATCTTATTGTATATTATATGGGCGTGTTGGATATCCTTCTTTAGTAATTTAATTGTGTGGATAACAATATTAAAATATTATTATCTTTTTAATGATAGATGTGGATAATTTAGGTACAAACTTAGGGATTATTTTGAATTATAGTTCATAATGGTAGAGTCATATTTAACGTATCTAATGATATATTTTTTCTTGTTAAACATAGCATATTATATGGCTTTTATTGATGAATTTTAGTGCGTCATACGAATTAACATGAGTTAAGCCAAAAATATTATTATTAACTTTGAAGCTAAGCCAATTTTTTATGAGAGATTGTAGCGATTTATTGGGCCATTTCAAATAGTTGGACCTAACCGCGTTTATGTATTTATAGTACGGCACAATAGAAGGTCCTAGAGACCGACTGATGATAAGTCCAGTCTCAATGGATAGTTTCACGGCGTTGTACTATTTCGAAGACTATCATGTCATATAGAATGAAAAATAAAACTTGGATAAAACGCTCACTCTCAATACAAAGTTTCATTCTATAGTTTTATATGCATTAAATTTCATGACTCATAAATAGTTGGTAATCATGCCGAGTTTCATTATTTATCCTCTCTTCTTAAATACAATGTCATCAAAAGTACATATGTGCCAACCTATTTAATGCAAATGAAACTTTCACTAAAACTGACCTAATAAAAAATAGAAGGTTGTCTTGGCAGGCTAGAAGGATACTCATGTATATTTTGTTACTCTTATAGAGTAAGAATGAAATGATTTTATATCTTTCGCATCCCCTTTCTTCTCTTTGCGGTTTGCAGGCTCACGCTCCTGCACCAGCAGCAGCAAGGAAAAGAAAGACTTGGGCGCAGTGAGCAGTGCGCTAAGTCGAGGCACGGCCAGCAATCTCTCGCTAACCGCCCTGTTCGCTTGGCTGATAAGGTATGACTGAAATTATCGTTGGCTGATTTATTATGAGAGAAAAATATTATTCGTTCGCTGAAAAAGTATGAATTATAAGCCAAACGAACGGAGCGAATCATTGCAACTTATAAACTGAAAAACATAATAATGATGGCATTAATTTACCTTTTTCTTGTAGATCGTAGGAGACAGATCACATCGTAAATGGATTCAGCACAACGGCCATATACTTTTGGTTGGTGAATGATGAAAACAATAGACCTTCTTGTAAACTGAAAAATATAATAATGATGGCATTAATTTACCTTTTTCATGTAGATCACTGGAGATAGATTAGATCGCAAATGGATTCAGCAAGACGGCCGTACCTTTGGTTGGTGAATGAGGAAAACAATAGACCTTTAGTTCATGCTGACGATGGAAACAACAGGAGGATGAGCAGTGAATAAATGGAATCCTGCGGTGAATAGATGGATTCTTATTTCCACGTGGTTGGCAAAAATATATAAAGGCAGTTCTGTATGACCGTACCTTCAGTTTTTGGATGATGAAAAAACGATGGCTCACAAAATATATAAAGGCACTCCGGCAGATGTATGTCTATTTTGTTGGATCTAGAATTTTTGTTAGTATATTAACAGCATGGACGTACGGGTACTCGATTGGATGGATTTGTTGGAGTAGATAGATTGCCTCCGATATCTTTTATCTAGAAGAATGTGTGTTTTTGTTATAATAATATATTAATAGCTAATAGTGGACTGCTCGCAAAAAAAAAACTAATCATGGGCGCAGTATATATATATTTTATTTAGGTACTTGGTATAGTTCTCCGTTGGATGGATTTTCTCCGAATGTCAGACTCGGCTTTTCTCTAAAAATGGAGAGATATTTGTCTATTTTTTTAATATAAGGTAAAGGTGGGTAATTTTCTAGATAACAAAATAGATCAAATGGTCATTGGTGGATACAAATTTTCGATTTGATGGCTGGATGTTTCTGGTTAACATGAGAATTTCTAGTACTTACATCCCGCTTCTCTTCTCTCTCCTCTCCCCTCTCCACCTTAGGATTTAGTTTGCTTATAGTCTGTTATTATAGTTGCTTTTACAACCTACTTGTTTGTCTTACAAGATTTCTTAATTCTTGTGCATAAGCTGGCTCTAAGGTTATAGTCTGCTTTTTTTCTCTTTCCTCCATCTCATCATAAAGAGATCTTGATCAAGAGCTAGTCTTATACACATTTCAAGATCACGAGAGAGGTTGTCATGTGAGCCTAACATAACATGAGTCATTACTAAAAGCTAACATTATTAAACACTTGTATTAGAGCCAGTAACTAACTCTTACTGTGCAATCTCTACTGTGCATAGGCATAAGGGAGCACGTCTTAGTGATCCTTTGGCACGCGACCGCAGGGGGGAGGGGGAGGGTAGGGCCTATTGGTCGGCGATTCCGTGGGGTTGCGCCTGATCAGATCTGCGTTCCGCGTGTCTGGGCCCTCCCTGCGCGCCGTGCTATGGCTGCTTCACGGCAACTCTGTGCCGTGTCGATGGCACGGCTGCTTGCCTGCCGCTATGTGGTGTCTGCCCGGGCGCGTGCAGCACGGCGGCGGCACTGAGGCCCGTGGCAATGGTGCGACACAATAGCTTGGCAATCGTGCCTCGGGTGACGGCAGCGGAGGTGGTCGAGAGAGTGGTGGGTAGCGGCGTCATCCCTTTTGGGCGGTGGTGGGTGTGGTAGAGGACGGCGGCGGCCTAAGCCGGCTAAGTGTCGACGACCAGTACTCGGTAGGCAGAAGGTGGATCCAGCGGAGGTGGTTCCGTAGGCAGCTGTGTTCTATGGACGGCGACGGCCTGTGAGTCCGAAGACCTCCACGACGGCAGCGGCGGCCTAAGCGTCGGTGAAGATCTTGGCGAAGAGGAGGCAGATCTCATCGGCAGCGGTGGCCCTAGAGGCGGCAGTGGCCTAACAGTCTGGGTGGAAGAGGATATCCTCGGCGGCAGCGACATAGGACTCCAGCAGAGGCGACAACCATAATTCCAATGACAGCGGTTGCCCTATGGGCAGCGGAGGCCTTGGAATCCGGCAAAGCAGAAGCGGATCCTATCGGCTCGTGTCGATCGACTAGATCGACTAGAGCGGCGATGGATGAAGGTGGGCTAACCGGCGACACATGGCGTCACCTCACTCAAAGCGATTGAAGATGGCAAAAGCGGAGGTTCACAGCTATGCCGCACTAGGACGGCGGCGACTTGACGACTTCCACTCGCCGAATCTAGCCATTTTACGACAGGATGTCGAAAAGCGAGATGATGTCGAGTTCGTAGTTTTTCCTCTTTTTTTGTGTGTGTTCTCGCTTTGTTGAGGTGTGAGTCTAAGTGCTCCTCGTATCCTTTTTGGTGTATATATAGAGGCGGATCAATAAATCCATTATGTAAAAGACATTATTGTGTTAGGTCTCGATCCAACAGTTACATTTGGTAGATAAATTGATTGATGGGGCGACTTCATCCCCACGCGCGGCCTCAAGCTAAGTTGCTCCGAATCTCGGCATCCGTAACCGCAAGCATATGGACGGTGACGACAAACTCTAATAACCGATGTGAGATACGGAGTGCTACTACTTAACTTCATCTATCTTAAAAAATATACTCCCTCTATACTAAAAAATAAAGTCATTTTGGACAGCGACACGGTCTCCAAAGCATAACTTTGACTACTTATTTTTATAAAGATATTTATCAAAAAGTGATATATGAAATTTTTTGAGAAAACATTTTTCAAGACAAATCTATACATATGGTTTTCACATTTCCAAGCTCAACAACTTAAAAGTTATTCATGATTTATATTCCCAATGTTTGACCCAAGCCTTATCCAAAACGACTTTATTTTTGAGTACGGAGGGAATATACTTCTTGCTTTCAAGAGTTAAATAGTTTTGAGTTTAACTAAATAAATCAATTGGGATCGTGGCAATGGTATACACGGTCCTTAATCCCAAGATGAAAGGGAGAGTGTGAATCTACAGAGCCAACACGACGCGCCATATTTGGTGCCACTAAAGTGTTGGTGAAGACTTTGATGAGAAATTTCTTAATTAGCATTGGAAAATGATGCAATTCCTTATTTGGTACGAAAGCTAAAAGTTTCCTAATATAACATTGGCTGCCGTTAGATCTGACATCTAAAACCATTAACTTGGAGGGGGAAAGACTGTTTTGCCCATGTTTTCATGTGTAGCACGTTGTCCAAAAATTGTGCTGTCATAATTCATAAATAATCTGTACAAAGAAATAGTACTGCAAAAAATGCTCAATGTAAAGAAAATGTATCCGTAAAATATATTCAATGTTAAAAATGGCACTGTTAAAAAATCAGTTAATAAAATCACTTTAATGTGCTGTTGGTGTTACACATGAAAAAAATAGGAGCAAAGTGGTCTTTTTCCCCATCAAGTTAAAATAAAGTGAGTGCTATATTAGGAAACTTTTTTGGTGCTAAATAGGGAGTTGCATCATTTTATGATGCTAAATAAGGAATTTTCTCAACTTTGATTCATCCAGCTCCAAGCGCAAGACCTGACTGCTCGAAGCCCGCGCTCGCGAGTCACGACTGCCACAGCGAGGGCACCGAAAAAGGTCCGTCTAAACTCTGAACGGGTGCTGACTCGTGGTTGCATTCAGTCCACATGAGCGGTACTCCTCCGTCACAAAATAAACACACGTATCGTTTACTGATAAGTAAAATTTTAAAGTTCAACTAAATATATAGAAAAATAAATTCATATTCATAATGTATAATAAGCATCATTGGGTTGAGCATGTAATATATTTTTATATAATATATATACTTATTTGGAGATATAAATGTTAATACTATTTTATATATTTCTAGTCAAACTTAAAAATGTTTGATTCCTCGTTGGGGTCTCCGCAATGGAGGGGTAAGAAGAGGGTAGTAAGGCCTTACGACTAGTAAGATACATTGGGAAGAAGAAAAGAAAACAGGTAATAGCACCATCGGGTAACAGCACTACTACCCGGTAATGAGGAATAAAAAAAATCATTCATATTTTTAAGTTAAACTTAAAAATGTTTGATTTCATAGGTATGTTGCAAGTGTTTTTTATCGACGTTGCAAAAGTAGATTAGGATGTTGCAAAAGTAGATCTGAGTGTTGCACATGTTGCAGTGGCTATACACGTATGTTTCAAATGTATGTTCGAAATGTTTCATCTGTATCAGACGTATGTTGCAAGTGTTTTCATCTGAATGTTGCATATACATGCATGTTGCAAGCATATGTTTTAAGTGTTTCATACTTCTGTTGCAAGTGTCTCATCTGGTTGTTTCATATGTTTCAAGAATGCATGTCACAACAAGGTCTGTATATGAATTTTTTTTTGGCAAAGCAGCCTTGTGTTTAGAAAATCCGAGGTGGAGACGAGAATTTCACTAGTAGTGTTTTTCTTGCTTGTTGGAGACGGAGAAGGTCAGACAACAGCCTGAGTGAGATTCTGAAGTTCCGATCGATCAAATGTTCACCACCAATTATGTATGGACTAGCACTTGCCAATTAAAAGCAGCACATGGTAGAGGTAGAGGAAGAGGATCCAATGCAACATGGACCATCCCTGTCAGATATTGAGCCAGAGCACTGTGTCTGTGCTAGTGCTAGTGTAGTGTGGTGTTCCTTCTCGCAAGGGAAATCAAATGGGGGACTATCATCATCGCTCCCCAAAAATCCCCCATTGGATCACAGTGTGACATGCCTATTAGGCTTTGCTTGGTTTGGGCCAAAAAAAAAAAAAAAAAAACATTACAGGCTCTAGGCGTGGAATAGGCCGGGAACAGAGCATTTTCTAATTGATTGTAATATGGCTCAGTGCGTTGGGAACTTGAGCGAGAAGGCTTGTCGAGCTTATTCATATGCGATCGAGATGCTGAGAGCTGGTCGGCGGAGATGTACATGATTGGTTGAAGGCTGATGTATCTAGCATTCGAAAAATTAATGGAGTTTATTTATGGATATGTCTTAGGCTGATGTACTTTGTTTGTTCTGATAGCTTGAGAAACTCAGGAACTCCTAGAATACGTTGCGTACAGCAGCCTGCTCTGATTTGTCTCTGCTCTAAATAAATCTAATGCTCTGTGCTGAATCTTGTATAAAACAATGGTTTTGCTATGAACTTTGTCTGAAAGCACATGTTTGCGCATTTTGTTATTGCAAAACGCAGCCATCGGCCAAGAAAAATTACCACAAAGTAATGAAATAGTCATTAATTAGAACCTACTTATTTTCCTTTCCAGTTTCCTAACATAGCAGGTGTTTTCGTCTTTTCTGAGAGCCTGCCGTGGAGTGGAGTCATCGCGGACTCTCCCTAACGTCCACCGCATATGCTTTTCGTCGCCGTAGAGGATGGGGGGTGTGGCGGCCATGCGTTCATATGGTGGCGCCGCCTCGCCAGCAGCGCCTGCGGTGGCGTCCAGGACGCAACCGTCGCGATGGCCGCGTCCATCAGAGAGGCGGCGGACACCCTCATGCGGGCAGGAGCAGCTAGCGGGGAACCGCCCCGGCCGGCACACGTGCTCACGCTGAACGTATCGGAAGAGGCAGGAGCTTGCGAGTCCAAACTCCCTCACGAGGAAATGGAAGGCAGGCGCAGGGGATGCTCCGAACACAGGTGCCCTGACCGTATACCGTAATTACAGGAAAATTCGGAAACGGGAAAATTATTCAGGAAAACGGGCGGAACCGGGATCGGAATCGGGCGAGCTATTTTCCCGACCGAATCCACGGTTACCGGATTTTAACGGGAAAAATCCCGACGGTATTCTCGTGTTTGCAGACGCCCAGCCCAACAGCCCGCTAGTCCGCAACTCCGGCCCAAGGATGAGTCGCTTCCTGTCCACTAGCCTGGCTTCATTTATAACTTACCTCCGTGCCAGTGCTGATTCAAAGGGCGAGGTGGGACTAATGCTTGCTGAGTGCGGGAGTGCGGTGTGCAGTGTGCAGCAGTGCCTCTGTGCACTTCTGCTGCTTGCGGCATGCCTGCCTTAGTGCCTTGTGCATGCGTGCCAGAAAAGAGGCAGGGACAAATGAGCTGATGCGCTGGTTTTAACTTTTTTTGTTTCTTTTATTCCCCATCTATTGTTTTCCTTTGTAGATCTCCAGGAGCAGCAATGTTTGGCCCTTTGTTCATTTTTCTTTTTCATTTTCTTTTTTTTTTTGGTAGTTCTATAGTTTTATTTGCATAAATATTCTGACGAGCTCACTAGTTGCTATTGTTTGCATAAGGATTATGCATGGTTGCTATTGTTGCATCGAGCTCACTATTTCAAGTGGTTACATATATCGATGTTCTCGTTTTGTGTTACCGCTTCCCGATCGTAATCGACACGTTCCC
This sequence comes from Miscanthus lutarioriparius, assembly GCA_904845875.1. NCBI lineage: Eukaryota > Viridiplantae > Streptophyta > Magnoliopsida > Poales > Poaceae > Miscanthus > Miscanthus lutarioriparius. Next base: position 77,067,780 of record CAJGYO010000014.1, on the reverse strand, counting down.
GTTCGAAATATTCCGTTCCCGATATACCGTAATACCGGATTCGTTTTCCCATCCGGCCTTCCCTTTCCCGTTCCCGGCCAAAAAATACGGGAGCGGGAATGGTTAAGACATTTTCCCGACCGTTTTCATCCTTACCTGTTCTGTTGGCTGATTCATGAAACATAAATTTACAAAATTAAAATTAAAAAAAAAAAACAAAACGGGTGTCCTGCCCTAAGATTAGGGGATGGCGGGGTCGAGAAGCGGGAGTGGGGGCGAGGACGAGGAGGACGTCGCCGGCGCACTGCCCTGTGTTTAGGGGGGTGGGCTCGAGCGGCGAGGGCAGCGCGGTCGGCGTTGAGGGAGCTGCTGGCCGGGGGCGTGAGCGAGGAAGGTGGGGGTGGCAGGCAGGGCACGAGGAACACAACGTGGGTGTAAAATGGATAGGTCGACGAATCTATTTTTATACCAAATTTACTTATAGATACAAATGTTTCTAATAAATTTTCTACAAACTTAATCAAATTTTCTCAGGTTTAACCAGTACGAATTACACCACGACATTTAGGGCGTCCGCAATGGTGCTAGCTACCTAGCCAGCTTATGTGACGATGAGAGACAAAAACAAAGACTATTTTATACTGAGTACATTCTCATTTTTCTATGTACTATTGGATCCATATATTCCTCTCTCGTATTTTTAGACTACGTATAATAGATTGGTTATTTGTTCATCGCTAATGACTATCTCTCCTAATTTTTTTTTCCAAGTAACGGGCCAAATAGCTACTAGATAGGTACTGTACGAGCGAGTAATTAATGAATTCATAGACGTCCGTGCCGACGGCGTTCACTTGCGTCCAGAATACGGTACCACCATGTGACAGCGACGCGTGATTGGTGATTTGTCAAGCGGTGGTAGGAGACAGCGCACATCACAAGGACCGTGTCCACCACGTCTGGCATGCATTGTGTGGTCCTTTGTCACGCGTCAGTCGTCAGTCGTCACATGCAAGGAGTTGACGTTGACGGGGACTCACCCGGTTTCAATCTGCTTCAGCAAACCTTGGCGTCCGACGACTTGCATAGAGAGACCCCGAATCCGAATAGGAGCCGGTTTCGGGTTGACCCTTCCGCGCACTGTAACATGACGTTCTACGTACGTCATATTGAGATCGTATTGAGACTCGTCTCGTCTGTCCACTCCTGTCACATCGGCCTAGCACCTCGGCCCTCAGAATTGGTCCAGACTCCAGATTCGCGCCAAAGCAGCTCCTTTTTTTTCTTTCTTTTCCATTGGCCATTGCCGCGTTATCTTGCCACAAGTGTGTACCCGCGTCCGTGCCCACTCCGCGAGACCACGGAAAAACGTCGAGCAGTGGGAGACGCGTATGCGCGCCGGCGCCGCGGCCCCATCAAAGCGTCCGTGCCCACTCCACTGAGCGGTCGAGCTGAGCATGGAGCTCGCCTCGGGGGCCATGGCCGTCCTGGCCCCCAAGCTGGGCGAGCTGCTCACGGCGGAGTACGTCGTGCAGAAAGGCCTCAAGCCCGACATCGAGTCCCTCTCCAAGGAGCTTGTGATGATGAAAGCCTCTCTGGAGGACTCGTCTCGGGTACCACCGGACCAGCTCACTGAGGTGGAAAAGCTCTGGGCACGGCAGGTCCGGGAGCTGTCGTATGACATGGAGGACACCGTCGATGACTTCATCCTGCACGTGGCTAATGGTGGCAAGTCTGCAACTGCCACCGACGCCAACGTCTTCAAGAAGATCCTTGGCAAGGCCACCGCTGCAATGAAGAAGGTCAAGCATCGCCACCAGATCTCCGACAAGGTCAAAGACATAAAGAAGCTCTCCAACGAGTTGGCTGAGCTCCGTGCCAAGTACACAGTTAGAGGCGTGGGAGCTGATCTTGCCGCGAGCACCGGCATCGACCCCCGTGTCCTCAATCTCTACGAGAAAGAGTCGGATCTCGTTGGCATCGAAGAGTCAAAGGACAGAGTCACCAGGATGCTATATATAGGGACCAAAGATGATGCTCATGCTCATGCTTTCGATCAGGACCTAAAGGTAGTGTCTATAGTCGGGTTTGGAGGATTGGGTAAGACTACGCTAGCCAAAACGGTGCATGATATGCTTAAGAAGCAATTCGGTTGTTCTGCTTTTATTTCTGTTGGTAGGACTCCTAATCTGACTAGGACATTTGAGAAGATATTAGTGGAATTCGATAAGTATAAGCAAGTCGACATGGCCAGATGGGATATAGAGCAATTTGGAAACGAACTGCATGAATTCTTAACGGATAAGAGGTATGTCCATGGCATTCACCGTCCGGTTTTAGTTCAATGTTTTTTATTTACTAGTAGAGTGTGAGCAGTGTATACATTCCTATTTTATACCAAGCCCTAAGCATGGGCATTTGGTTCATTCGGTGAAATCAGTTAGGAAAAATTTCAATTTTGACGAAATGTTAATCGAATTTCAGTTATGAAAAGTTTCAGTTTTGGCCAAACATCTAGAAAAATCTATGGAATTTCCAAATTTATATAGATTGGATTTTTATGTTGTAGCACAGGTTAAATTGGTTAACAAATATTCCTCTCCCATGGAGTGGGTTGCAATGTTTACTTGCTAGAATCATGTAGATGTTATCGTGCGTCTAGGCTTATTTGGATAGACTATACATATTTGCCAAATTATTCATAACTCTACATTCTTGTGTCAATTATAGGTACTTCATTGTTGTTGATGACATATGGGATGTTGAATCATGGAAAGCGATCAGATATGCCTTGAAGGACAATAATTGTGGAAGTAGAATTATCATGACTACTCGTAATTTTGAGGTTGCCACAAAAGCAGGAGAGGTTTACAGACTGAAACCTCTTTCTCATGGAAACTCTAAGAAATTATTCTACAAAAGAATACAGAGCCATAAAGGAGAAAGTGTTGATGGTGTATCAGATGAATTGTCTAGTAAAATCATAGATAAGTGTGGCGGCATACCATTGGCTATCATTGCAATAGCTAGTTTATTGGTTGAAAGACCATATGATGACTGGTCAAAGGTTTATGACTCAATTGGTTTTGGGAATGGAGACAATACAACGAAGATACTCTCATATAGCTACTATGATCTACCTTCTTATTTAAAACCATGTCTACTGCACCTAAGCATATTTCCGGAAGATAATTTCCTTGGTAAAAAGAGTGTCATTTGGATGTGGATAGGTGAAGGTTTTGTCCATCTTGAGAAAGAGGACGGCAGCCTATTTGAGGCTGGAGAAAGATACTTCAACGAGCTTGTCAATAGAAGCATGATCCAAACGATGAAAGACAGATATGATCCGTTCACACAATGGTTCCGTATTCATGATATTGTGTTTGATCTCATCAGCAAGTTATCGAGAGATGAAAACTTTGTTACGTTTTTGGGAAGCATGGAGCAACATGCATCTCCAGACAGTTTAAGGAGAGAGAAGAATACCAGCATTCCTCGTTCGGACAGCAAGGTACGCCGGCTGGCTGTCAAAAATCACCTTGTGCAACGCATCCGTGAAGACACCATGGACATGCCAGAGGTGATGAGGTCACTTAACATTTTTGATAGTAAGATTGAGGTTATGGCCCCACTTCATAGCTTCAGAGTTTGCCGTGTGCTATATATAGAAAACTACTACGTCCCGATTAGCCTAAAGCATATAGGGAAGTTGTTGCATCTCAAGTACTTAGAGATATCATCTTACACACCTGTTGATGAGCTTCCTAAGGAACTTGGGCATCTGAAGTCTCTCCAGACACTGTACTTAAAGAAAACAGGGCTAGACGAGCTGCCACCGGCTGTTTGTTCGCTTACACAGCTGATGTGCCTGGTAGCTATTGGGTTTAGAAGGTTGCCAGCTGACAGGATGGGGAGCCTAACATCCCTTGAGGACCTACGGCTAGACAGCGTAGTTGGTCGGAATGCCACTGAGGACCTGGTGGTAGCGCTTGGGAAGCTGACGAGGCTGAGGGTGGCCACTATCACCTTTTCCGAGGAACTAGATGAAAACTTGCAAAAAGCATTGGTGCAATCTCTTTGCAATCTGCAGGAACTCCGAGAACTAGTGCTTCATTCTACAGGATCACTGCAACAGGGAGCCAATGCGTGGGAAGACTGGGAGACACCTAGGCAGCTCCGTCAACTGCTTATACACTGCATCATTTTGTCACGGCTGCCTCGGTGGATCAATCGCTCCAGCCTGCCGTGCCTCTGCTCCTTATCTGTGGACGTGTATACTATTGAAAAACAGGACCTAGATAACCTGGAGAGATTGCCAGAGCTGACCTACCTTGAGCTAGTCAGTTTCAGCTGCCCTCCAGGGTATACTGTTGGTAAGGACGGTTTCAGGAATCTGAGGTTCTGCCGTGTGGATACAACGCTCAAATTTTCTATGGGCGCCATGCCAAGGCTCGAAGAGCTGCGGTTTAGAGTTAATGCAGGGTATTCGAGTGGGTTTGTAAATGATGTGCCGTTGGAGCAGTTCCCAACAAAGGATGAAATCGAAGATCTTGACTTGGGCCTGGATAACCTCCTTTCACTTGAGAAAGTCACCGTCACAGTCGACTGCTCGGGTGCTGCTACTGCCGCAGAAGTGCAGGAAGTGGAGGCCATGGTCACGCGTGCGGTGGAAAATCATCCCAACCGTCGAACTATAAAAGTGGATCGAGCACATGAAGGAAATATGTTATCTGACGAAGAAAGCGAGGATCTGGTGAGTCCCTATCTATTAAAAAATACGTTTAATTTGCGTGGGTACTATTTATTGACCTGTTTACTGCATTCGGCTCCTTGCAATTCTCAGCTTCAGCAACACATTCAACAATGTGACCGTGTGCTCTCGTCGAAGGATGAGCCTGATGCTTGGTTCATCGCCCACCTACGGTGGTACCGACTTCTTCAGAAAGCCGTTATTTCCATCGACTGTGCGGGTGCCAGCCTGTGTGAGGTGGAGAAAGTGGAAGCAGCTTTTAGGCATGCAGCCGAGGTTCACCATAACCATCCGACTATCCAACTGATCAGAACAAACACCGACGAAATGGTCTCCTCATCTGACCATCTCGACACAGAGGTAGCAGCCTGGATTGAATTTTTTTTCAGTAGTTATTAATGGAAACCTTAGCTTTGACTATATAACTTACCATCGGCGCTTATTTTTCCTTCCCAAACTCCAGCTGGATGACGATCATTTGCTTTGCAAACTCCAGCTCAGTAATTGATAACTCTTGTTTCTCCAGTCCTTCCAACCCAGCAGGTAAGTGTCTGTATGTGGATGTGTGTTATTGCTCCAAATTTTATTGCTCTATCTAGTTTATCACGATTCACTGTCATGTATACGTGTCAGTATGTGGATGTGTTTTTACATGTGCATGCTCAGTTGGTTGTTTACATGTGCATGCTCACACATGTTTTCTGTGTGTTGGAACTCTGAATGTGCAAATTGAAGGTACTTGGTTCCGAATACTAGATTGAGTGATTACATAATGCTGCATAGACAATCCCAATGCCAGAGAAAAATGGGTATCCAACAATGATCTTATACAGTGAGTGGTCGGTTTGTGTTGGGATAATGGATCCCATCAGAGTGAGTAGAGATAGAGTCTCCGCTTGGGTGAAGGCTCAATGCAAGGATGAGAACTCAGGTGGGCTCAAACACAATTAGGGTTTCATAAATAGCATTTAACAACCTCCCTTTTTACATAGGGTTCACTCCCCCCTTTTATAGGTCACCGTGCATGATGAGGTTCATTTACAATCGTGCCTTTAGGCAGTACAAGCATATTCTTGGGATATTCCCATACATAAGCAAACCTCCGAGGACATCTCGGGTCTCCTCCTTCACCAACCGCCTTGCTCTATGGGCCTTATCCCGCACCCATTGGAGGCCCATTTGCCATTTAGGATCCATGCACCATGGGAGATCCCCTTTCAGTCGCCGGAGGCCCTCATTTATTCCTGCCGCCTCCTGGGTCCTCCTGTCCGCCTCCGCCTTGATGGCCTTTGCCTTTGCCTTTGCCCTGCATCGAGAGTACGCCACTCGGGGCCTTCACCGTCGTCCTTGAGCCTTCGCCTGTCTAGGGGGCGCGGGCGAAGGCTTCCTGCATAATCCCTGCAGATTATTTCTCATATGATTCACAACATTAGTCTTTTCTGGTAGGATGGGTACTCAGCCTCCATGGCTCATATGTTTGTGTCCCATCAGTTTGTATTTTCCTGTTCTAATACGTTTATATTTTGTGAAAGCATGAGTATGTGCATCTCTTAATTATCCCTTCTTTTTATGCTCTTAGGAAAATTGATTTGTAATTTTAGGCACCGCCATTGTAGATGATGGCAGCTGGTTGCTCTGGCACCAATCATCCTAGATGATGCTATTAGCTCATGGATGATGGCAGGGTACAAGGCCTCTCGGCGCTTGTTTGCCATTGATCATCCTTGTGGGTCGGGGTGGTTCATTTTACTTGTTTGTGTTTTTTTTTTTGCTTGTGGTTATTGTATTCTTGATTCTCCTTAATGAAAAACGTTCTCAACAAGTTCTTGGAAGAAAATTTTCGGCACCAGCATTCTAGAACATAATCACCAACACAGCTTTTTTAGACATTCTATGAGTTTTCGGTTACTGGATGTATGCTCAGTTTCCTTCTTTTATTAAACAAAGTTTTCAATTTTTTCAAGCTAATTTGGTTGTTCTTGTTTCAGTTAGTAGACATCAAAGTTTGGTACAAATTAAAAGTTGATTCGCAGATAAAAAAAAAGAATAGCTAACCAACTGAAACGCACACACGTATGCTAATCAAACTGATTTCCTTATGGTAGCCCTACGATAAAAAGTGTGCTAATATCCGGAGAATAAATTTTAACAGGTTAATTGGTTTGATATGTCCTAAGATGATTTTAAGTTAAATGAACTAATCAAATCATCGAGGGAAACCAATATATCATGTACCTGGATGGTAGTTCATGTTTTAATCTTGTAATAGTGCTTTTCTAGATTGAATTGTTTTGGATTAGGTGTATTCCTTGGCAAAACCACCTTATCTCATTATGCTCTGCTTGAAGAAATTCTGCGGTTACATTTTCCTTTACATGGTTGCTCCATCATTTGCATTTCAACTTATTTACTATATATGCAAATCAACATTTCAGGTAAATGTGAGTTGTTTAAGCACTGAAGAGTGGTCCCATTGAGCAAGATGATTACAAGCATTCGGAGAGCTTGTCATATTTGTGTTTCTTACTCTAAAATCACATTGAAGAGGCAGATGAACCACAAGTGTGAACAATATTTGTCTCTATTTTTATAAGAAGGTTTATTTATTTCCTCGAAAGTGATCTTGTAGATTTTATGTGAAGTGTATTTTTTATGACATGGGCATGTATTTCCTTGAAAACAACCATGAGAGTTTGTATGTGAACTATACTTTTCCATTTTTTCTGAGATGAGTTGTGTATTTGCTTGAAAAACAAGGATGATATATTTTCCTTGAAAATAATCATGAGAACGTTTGAACTCTAATTTCTTAAATAAAGTGATCATCATGTATGTGTGATCTGAACCCTGTATTCTCAATGCCAACGTGTGGGTTTTTGGTGCAAGCTGTTGTTATAGCTTGTCTTTGTTGTCTCTATATTGTTCATATTGTAGCACAATATTCATCTAGGTATTTTCTTATCAATATTTGGTTGTGATAGATTTTAGTTACCAATTGCTTTCAGGGGCGGATCTAGAAACACCATCCGGCGAGGGCTAATTAGTAAAGGGTTGCTTGGGCTGGCTGCCGGAGGGGCTATGTTGGGCTGAACATAAGGGATTCCTATTGGCGGCAGAAGACCTGCCTGTAGGAAATTTGGGCTCCGCCCCAGGCTGCAGCCCCCCTAGCCCAGGGCCTGGATCCGCCCCTGATTGCTTTGCATATGGTTTGTAGTTGTCCACTTTGCATCGCACCTCAGTATGCGTTCACATATGTTTAATTGAAAATATCTCTGATTTGTTCATATTCTACTTTTCGATCATTGTTCATGGTTTTTTATTTGCATCACACATCCATGTGTGTTTGACGTGTGTTCAATTAATAGTCTTTCATGTGTCTGCATTCTAATAGCATACTTGAATCATATTTCGAATATTATCCGCTTATGATTGACTTTAGTTACTAATTATATTATATACTTTTTCACCCCTTATTCATATTTTCCATCTTTGCATACAACATTCACGTGTGCTTAGCTATGTATTTAGCTCAAAAATCAACATACTCATTGCTTTATACATATACATATATGGGTGGAGGTGGAAATTAGATGCAAATTTCGGTGAGTTACTTTTTATTAGTTTTCGTATTGGCATATATGAGTAATTTAGATGAAAACTAAGGGGTTACTAAGTTATTTTACATAATGACAGTGGTGAATTATTTAGATTAAGATTTAGAGGATTGTTACTTTAAAGTAATTTTAAAACGGCCAAGGTGAGTAGTATTTTTAGAAAAAAAAAACAAAATAGACCTAGGCCCTGTTTGGTTGAGTCGTGGTTTTTGAAAAAGTTATTGTGAGCTGTGACTTTTGAAAAAACTGCTGTGAGATGTCGACGACTGTGAGAAAGCCAAAAGCTGTTTGGTTCATCAGTAGTTGTGGCTTTTGTAAAAATAGTTGTCAGTCTCTCTCACTTAGAAGCAGACACCACATGTCTTCCACATGCCTCCCTACTCAACCCCCTCTCTCTTTCACGAGTGGACCCCATTCGCTAGGATCTTCTTCTTCCTCTTGACAGTACACAGATCTGCGTTGCTCCACATCCGGTGCTCTCCCGGCGAGGCTCCGCCAGGCGCCGAGGTGCTCTCCACCACCGAGGAGGGTAGCCCTAGAGCTTCGCCTTTGGCAAGGAGCCCCAGGGCCGCCCCGCCTCATAGCCCCCAGTGCCAAGAGGAAGAGAGGGCCACCGCCTCCATGCGAACCCGTCGGAGAGGAGCTTGTAACACCCTGCGTCCAAAATATGCTTATATGGCCCAGCTCCGCACGTAGAACGGGCATGGGCCTTCATACGCGTAGCACCTCTCTTACACTTTTGCCCTCGCTCCGTGTAAAAGGGTTAACCTGTAGGTACTACGTTTGGAACGACAAGGCTTATAAGCTGGCCCTCACCCTCCTAAACTTCTAAGATGATACTAAACCCACTAACTACAACCATATATGTGCCACTTGGGCTACATGGGCCAACTTCACAGCTACTACAGGCTACTAATGGGCTGTGGTGTTATAGAGCTGTTGGCCGGGCGTAGAGGGCGCCGCCATGCGAGCCGGCTGGAGGCGAGAGCTTCTTTCCTCGTGATACGTTATGGACCCGAATAGAAGAAAAAAAACGAATCGGTATCTTCATAACCAGTGGCAGGTGGGTAATTTTTCCCCCAAAAGCTAGTGAAAGCAAATGGAGAGATGCTTTTAGATTTGTACTACACTAAAAGCTACTTTTGAGCAAAAGTACATATGTCTTTTGGGCCCTTTGGTTGAGCTTTTGGCTTTTGGAGGCAAAAGCTACATCCAAAAGCCCAACCAAACAGGGTTGTCTTTTTATTTTTATGAGAAGTTTTATGATTTATTTTTAACGTATTTTGCGAGAATTAATACGGAGGTGACAATACTTGCTTTTTATGATATTGAGGAAGCTGTCCGTCCCTGAAATGATCTTGAGAAAATTTGTCTTAAGTATCGCCAATAAATTACCCAATCCCAAAATGAAAGATCACTGCTATATCTGTACTAGTTTTATTAATGATGTAATTCAGAATATACAGTAAACCTTTTGTTTTTTTAGAATTACATAGTACAACATAAACATCCACAACACGCACGTACACTCACCCATATGATCACACGACGCAAAACCCTACCCCTATTAGCACTCCAGAAGAACCGAGCCAGCAGATCTCGAGATTCACGAAGTCACCATCGGCGCCTCATTGTCGACGCAGGACATCGCCTGCCACTGAAAGTATAGTCGTTAAATTCTGAAATAAATTCAGGAAAATATTAGCACCCATGCCAAGTCGAGGACTTAAACCCAGGTGGACAGGTTCCACCACGAGGAACCTAACTAGGTCGCGTGAACCTTTCTTTATTGAATATTGATTATTGAAACATAATGGAAAATCATATGTTTGGGTGGTTGGCCGTGATTCATGATTCTTTTCGACACGTGACATTCAGGATTCACCCGGGTGCGCCACTTCATGGGATCATCAGGGTCTCAATCAAGGACGATGACGACGATGCCGAATTTGATGATGACGGAGGGACGTGCTTCCATTCTGCACTGCCGGCAAACGAACGAACGATGCGATGCGACTGTCCCTGCATCTGCATGTAATGTAGGTCGGCCGGTTTGGCCTAACCAATTAAACAACAGGCACAGCAGCAGGAGAAAAAGAAAAACCAACACGAACGATGCCACGGGGAGTCCATGCAGTCTACAACGTGGATTAGCCCCTGGTTCCCTTTGGCTGAATGTGAGAAAAAAGATGGTAGCTTTTGCTAGGGACGAACAGCTTTCCCTGGAGAGGGCAACGGTAATGCTATACTGCGGGCATCCATTCGTCTGGATGCTCCTTAGTGGGCTACGACGCCAACCCAACTATCCCTCTCATCCGCTCGGGAATTTCTCAAAGAAAAAATACTCTTGTCCAGTCCTATCCTCTCGTCCACTCTTTACTATCTGCTCCACTACTACAAAAACTTTACTGGAGGCGGACGTTTTTGGTTTTTCATGGCCAGGCAAAGCCGTCCTTGTGACCTAGAGGCCACGGTAAATCGTGGCTTAACATGCTGGGCGGGCTTTGAATGGATCCGCCGCCGGGGTCTCCACCTTGCCGGATCTGCCGCCGGGCTACATCTGGGCCCACGTTGGACCTAGATCCCACCACCGTCGTCGATCCACCATGCCGCCGCAGTGGCCCGGATCCGCCGCCGTAGAGGACGCCACGGACCGGATCCGCCGCCGTAGAGCCCTCCACCGACGAATCAACAAGTGCTGGGGCCGGATCCGCCGTGGTGGAGGCGGCCTCCGGCGGATCCGCAAGCACCGGAGCCGCAGCCCGCCTCAAATCCGTCCGCTGCAGTCCATCGCCGCCGGATCCCCATGCCACCGTGGCCCCTTCTCGCCGTGCCGCTCTGCACCTCCTCGTTCTTGCCGTGGTGGCCCAACATTGCGCCGCCAGTGGCCCTCCTTGCGCTATCTCGCCCGGCGTTGTAGGCGGGCCCCAGCCCCACTATAGCCGCTCCTCGCGCGGCACTGGAGGAGGGAGAAGGAGGAGAGCGAGACGGTGTGAGAGGCCCGTCTGCTGCCGTCACCTCCTCCATGCCCGCCAGTAAGCAGCGGCGTGGAGGAGGCCCATACGGATCCGCGCCACCGAGTCGAGCGAGGAAGGGAGACGAGTCCGGCCGCCGACCGTGGAAGGGGACGGGAGGGAGGTGGAGTGATGGAGGCGGCTGGGAAGTGGAGTGAGGCTAGGTCAAGAAGTGAAGTGCCACTTATATACGAGCCCAGTAGAAAATCGGATATGGGCTATGTCTGGGCTCCGAGCTGGGCCTGCATTTACCGTGGCGGGCCTTATAAGATGCCCACCGCGGTAAATCGATTTACCGTGGCGAGCATCTTAATACGCCCGCCACGGAAAATACTTTTTTTTCGTGGCGGGTGTCTTAAGATGTCCGCCACGGTAAATAAAAAATGTCCGCCGCGGTAAATCGAGGGATTTACCATAGCGGACACAAATAGGTGACCGACACGGAGTGTAAAAGTGCAACGCTGCGCATAATCGTTTGTGTAGTAGTGCTCCCAAGGCATGCCCACCACCGCCTCAAGCCAAGAGGCACGAACACGTCAAGACAAGTGTTGCATCGGTCGTGACTAGCATCTCGGAGATGTCGCTCCCGAAGCGGCTACTCCACCTCCTCCTGCCACTGGGGTACATCTGCCGTATCCTCCTCTGGGCGTTCGACACAGTGGACCTTGGCGACTTGCTGGATCTCGGGGATGACCACCGGGCGCTGTCGCAGGACGGCGCAGCGCATGGCTGCCCTCTCCCAGACATGCGGCCGCTGCCTCCCCGCCGCGTCGCGAGTCACCGCCGCCGGCCCGCCTCCTACAAAAGCGTCATGGGGCCGCTGCCTCCGGCACGTCGACGAGCCTCCGTTCTCCCAAGCAGCAAGGAGATATTGCGCTAAAATCGTATGTTGCAAGCGTATGTTTCAAGTGTTTCAAATGTTTCATAAGTATGTTGTAAGTGTTTTATATCGATATTGCAAAAGTAGATTGGGATGTTGCACATGTTGTAATGGAGTTTGAAGTGTATGTTTCAAATGTTTTATCTGTTTTCAGACGTATGTTGCAAGTGTTTTATCTAGTTGTTGCAAAAGTATATCTGGATGTTGTATATACATGCATGTTGCAAGCGTACGCTTTATGTGTTTCAGGTGTTTCATACGTATGTTGCATGTGTTTTATTTGGATGTTGCATATGTTTTGCAATGGTTATACACATGTTTTCTTGGTGTTTTAGACATATGTTGCAAGTATTTCAACTGTTTTTGGACTATGTTACAAGTGTTTTCTCTAGATGTTGCAAAAGTAGATCTGGTGTTATACATATTGCAGTGGGACCCACCTACTGCAGCCGCCTGATACAGCTGTTGGCCCCATGTGCATGCCCGTGGGAGCCGAGACATGAATTTGCGAAGCCATGTGCGATAAAGACGATTATATTTTTCTAATCCTCCTTGGCTCCTCGCACTTTGAGAAGCCGGCCGACAGAACATATAAATTTTGTAGATTTGTTTTCTCCTTGCAGCTTTCCATTGTTTTAGAAAATCGAGATGTGCTTGGCAGGTAGCCATGTGCGTAAAGACATTTGAATTCATGCAGCACATCTTGGTAGCGTAGATCTCTAGCTTCAGCATTTGTTGCTATGCACCCAACGAGCATGTACCAAGCAAGCAAAAGAGACAGAGAGAGAGAGAGAGTGAGAGCACTCCATCGAGCGGTCGAAGTGAGCATGGAGCTCGCCTTGGGGGCCATGGTGGCCCGGCCCCCCAAGTCGGGCGAGCTGCTCGGCTGTGAGTACGTCCGCTCCTTGGCCCCACCATCTTGCTGCACGGTAACAAGGAACAAGGAATAAAATTCATTCATATTCTCTCACTCACCCTCACTTTCGCCTCACTGCCAACGCACCATGCATACCCGCCATCGTCTGCTCCTTGGCCCCTCCATATTACTGGATGGACATTGTGCGTGCTTGCTGTCGCCTGCTCCTTGACCCTACCTTATTACCGATCTCGACAATAACATTGCGTCTGCCCTTATGCGAGATGTATATTTAATTTGTGATAGATAGAGTATTGTGTTAGGTGATAGGTCTCGATCCAACAGTTTTGTTTGGTAGATGAATTGATGGGGCGACTTCATCCCTAGGCTTTTTGTGTCACATGTTAGCAGCAGTAGCAGCAGTGTGCTTCATCAAGCCAAACAGGCCCCTAGCGAGTTGCTCCGAACCTCGGCGGCATCCACAAGCAGATGAATGGTGACGGAGGGGCTAGGATGATACTTTAAATTATTTTTCATAATAAGATAAGTGGGTAATTTAGTAGCAGATTTTAGAGTTTTTTTTTTATTTTTATAAATAATGGTGTGAGTAGTTTATTTGCAAATTTAGGGGCTTTAAATTGTTTTTCCTAATGTTATATGTGGGTAATTTAGGATTTGATTTATTTAGTTTTTATAGTGGCATAAGTGTGTAATTTAGATCGATTTCGAAGGTATTGTATATTGTGTTTATATGATATAGATGTGACAAATTTAGATAAAAATTAAGGATTACTTTAGACTCGTTCATAAAGGTTGTACTGGATAGTTTTTTTTAAATATAATAGATCCAGTGGTAACTATTATTACTGATGCCTTACAAGTTTGATGGATGGATGCTTATGTTTTTTTTTATGAAAAAGTAAAGTTTACTTGTTATGTATAATGCATTTTTTAAGTAAGGTGGAAGCTCCAAAGGAGCCTCTAATTAGGAAGAGGTAAAATATTCTTAAGTGAAAGCATAATGAACATGGCAAGTATTTTAGTGTTTTTTTGTCTATATCATAATCATAATCAACATGGCAAATGCTAGTCATTTTTATTTTCATGATAAGGATATCATATCATACTATTACTAATTGGAGGCCCCAACGGAGCCTCCATGTTAATTCTCATCAGATGCGCTAGGAAAAAAGATAAATGTTAGAAATTCTCACATTAATCAGAAACATCTAGCCATTAAATTTATAGGCTCTTGCGATTTGTAACCATTAGATCTATTTTATTTTCTAGAAATTACCCACTCTGCCATTCTATTATATAGACAAAAAAGAAGGAAAAAGATAAATCCATCATTTAAAAATCTACAGTACGTACCAAAAAAGAAAGAAAATAATAAATACATTATTTTTCTCTACCACAGTCCCATGGCTTCAGGGCCCTAACCCGCGGCACCTCCCCTAATCCGGCCCTGGCGGCGCCTGGCTTCTTCACCACCGTACCGAAGAGAAAGGCACCCGTCGGCGTTGTTCCATCGAGAAGAGCGGCGGCCTCGCAGGTCATCTGCATCCGGAGCAGGAGCCAAGACCAAGATGGACGATCGGGACTAGAGCAAGGGACAAGAAAGGGCGATGGCTTCACGTCATCCTGCACAATTGGTGAGAAAACTAATGTGATGGGTGAGAAAACTAATGTGATTGTTATCTTCTCACTAGTAGAAAACAGACCTTTCATCCGAGGCTAAAATGGGCTTTAGTCCCGGTATTTTTTGCGCCCGGGACTAGAGAGACCTTTAGTCCCGGTTGGTGTCTCCAACCGGGACTAAAGGTCCATGCCAACGGCCATCGGCCGCACGATGGCGGGGGACCTTTAGTCTCGGTTGGAGACACCAACCGACTAAAGGTGATTTTTACTCCCGGTTGGAGCCACCAACCGGGACTAAAAGTCCTCAACCTTTAGTCCCCGGTTGGTGTTACTAACCGGGACTAAAGATAGACCTTTAGTCCCCCAGTAACACCAACTCGGATTAAGAGACTTTTTAGTCCCGGTTGGTGCCACCAACCGGGACTAAAGGCCGCCTCCGATGGGTTAGTTCAAAAGGAAGCATCCCATCTATTGTCGGATGTGTGTGTAGTAGGTGGGGTGGTAAGCTACGCGAGGCAATGCATGAGGTCTTGGGTTCGAATCTCACGGGACGCAGCGGTGGGAGATATTATTTTTTTTAAATTTGGGAGGACCTTTACCCCGGTTTGGTGTTTTCACCGACTAAAGCGACCCCTTTGCCCCCGGATTCACGACCCGGACTAAAGGACCCCTTAATCCCCGGATGCTTACTCCCGGGTGGGGAACCGGGACTAGAGGTGGTTCCCCACCGGGATGCTTACTCCGATCCTATCTTCCATAGCAGCATGGCAGCATGCAACGTTGGCCGGTGTCACAGTTCTGGCCGAGAAGTGTTGGGCGCGCAACAGCCAGATGATCGAGATGGCACTAGATCGTGAGAGGCGCCGCGACATGAATGGGTCACACATCGCCGGTAGACTCCGGCCTGCCGGTGTTGGGCGCGCCTGTGACGTGAAGATAGGAGGCAGGACGTCGGCACGGTCATCGGACGCGCGCATGACCCAAAACCGGCTGAGCACTAGGCGGAGGCACGCAACTACATCTACCGTAATCGTATGCATCCATGTTGACGCATGCATCTGCCTGACATGAATGCATATGTGCGTACGTCTAAGCGAGCAAGGAGGCCATTCACGCATCCATACTCAGCAAGTAGGTGGACGGGCGGTGGTATGCGCGGGACAGATGCGAACACGCAGGCCGTAGGTGCCATAATGTCCTGCGTCCACGGCATCTAGATCACGCTGGCACCGGCCGCACATGCAGACTAAAGGTGTGGCCATCTTGCTAGATCCCGTATTACAATTTAGTTTCTCTCCTATGATGTACTAAATTTAGCCATCCCATAATTATAATTTAACTTGTCTTCTCCGAGTACTTATTTTATACTGTTTTGGTATGGTCAATAAAACTTTAGGTGAGATTAGACCAGGGAAAGAATTGTGAAAAATGAAAGCAAGAGTCTTGGATTACTTTGAACATAAAAGTCTTGATATAATCCGTATTGACCATGACTTATAATTTATTTTTGTTCACTTTGATAATAACTCCATTAGATTACTTTGGATTTAGATGTTAATGATGCTCAAATATTATGGACAATGATCTATGGAGTTATCAATAAAGCATGTATGGAAAAACTCAAACCTCCACAATTATAAAAGATAACTAACTGATCCCATAATATAATATTTCTTTTATAAATTATTATCCACCTCTATCGTTACGAAAGATATTGCTTTGACCCCTAAGTTTGCATTCAAATTAACCATACCTGGCATTATGAAAGATAATGTAATGTAACATATACGTATATAATTTGTACCTAAATTATCCATCTCAACTGTTACAAATAAATTAACAAAATATCTCAAATCTACATGTAAATGCTAATATATGCTATTATGAAAAATAAAATATGTTCCACTACATAGACCAAGGAAACATGTTTATATTAGGATAAATATTTATTTATAGGCTTATCAAGCGTGAAAAAATATCCTTAGCAAATCATATAGTTATGACACTTACACTTTGCTTTAAGTTATATTAATTCTCATGATAATAAATTTTGCAAGTCGTTGTCTTGAAAAAAGTTTAAACAATCTGATTGGAACATTATATCATATGAATATTAGTAATTTAATTCCAAGGATTATTTATTTGATAAAACAATATTAATACAATATAATAAATTCAACATCTTGGGTGCCATGGTACATGTTGAAACAACTTTTTATGCTATTGTGAGAACTAAGGGTAGGCTAGGACCTAGAATATTCTTTTAATAAATTAAAAATGAAATTTTGACTAAGCGATACAATAAGGGTTGGAATTTCAAATTAACACGTGATCAAAAGCCGAAAGTTAAAATATAGATTTTTATGATATCTCATAAAGCGATAAGAGTTTATATACTTTACGTTATGTTTCAACTAAACATATATCATGCTAGAGAAAAAGATTAATTCTAGAAATTTTTACTCATGAAATCGCTCGTAATAAAAAAATAGAACCTAAAATTCTTACAAAAACCTAAAACATTTTGCAATTAAATTGGTAGACTATAATCACCTAAAAAATAATAGTTTTGAGCAATTAATAAGCTCAAAATTTAGGTCATGTCGTCAAAAATATAGACCGCAGCTAAAGCCATCATAGTTTAAACAAATGTTTCAACTAAATGTATAGTTGAGATAATAGAGGTGCTATGTAAAGAAAAAAATGATGGATATGGATGAAAAGTACATAAAAAACAATAATTGATAGATTATCAAAACTGAATATAGACTATATAGTACCTATTATAGCTATTATTTTAGAACATTAGTGAAGAGAAAAAATATTTAATATAAATAATTTTTTATAGTTAGTGTCTCCTAAGATTCTAACCCATGTGACAGCACGGGTTCATGAACTTGTGCGGATAAATCCTCTTTTATCGTCACATATATTTTTCTAGTTTTTCATATACACTTCTCTTACCGAAAACACTAGATATTAGTTTTAATCAAATATTGAGTTAACGTTTCTATCAAATCCCGTGTTATATTAAATTTAATAAGGTTGATATATAAAAGAATATAAATGTCAAAGAAATTTATAAGTTAGAAAAAAACGTTAGTGATTTGGGACGCAGGGAGTAAAAACTGGGTCCAACTATCCAAAGACCCCTAGGTGTTTAATGGCCAAAATAAAATGTATTTTGTATTTGACAGCGTGTGGTACGCGTACGCCATCAATCAATAATGACCTGAGCAGCTATAAAGGAATCGGATCAGATCACCACGCCTTCCCTTTCCAGGCAGCACACTGTTCTTCGCCTACTCACCAGACACTAGTCACCACCCACCGTGCCGCTGTTCCCGGCGCACATCAGAGCTCTTCTACGCCGCCCGTCTTGCTGCTCCACAGCGCTGGGCGCTTGGGCCTGCTCGCCGGAGGCTCCGCGGCTGGAAGATCAGGCCGAATATTTGGTCAGCTCGGGGCGCGTCGGGCAGATCAGCGGCTACGACGAAGGAAGGAAGGCGGAGCGAGGGAGGGTAGACCCACGGTGGCGAGGGCCGCCTTCGCGTCGCCTGGAGGACGTGCGCGCCGTCGAGCAGGAGCGAGAAGAAGTGGTACCAAACGTTTCACTCGCACCACCTTCTTCTTCTTCTTCTTCTTTTGGACAAAATCCATGTAGCCTTTCAAGCACACTGTTCTTACTGGTGCTCACCAGTCACCACTCAAACCAATGACCCCTGCAGCCGGAGGAGAAGATGGAGGTGGCTCTCGGAGCGGCGAATTGGCTCCTCGGCCAAGTCCTCCACAAGCTGTCCGATGACTTGCTGAAAGCGTACGTGTTCAGCACCGAGCTCGGCCTCAACCTTGTGAAGATCAGAAAGGAGATGCTGTACACTAAAGGGCTGCTGGAGGCGGCCCAGGGGAGGGACTTCGCTGGGAACTCTGGCCTGAAGGGTCTGCTCGAGTTCCTGAGCAACAAGGCCGACGAGGCTGAGGACGCTCTGGACGAGCTCCACTACTTCGTGATCCAGGACAAGCTCGATGGGACTCGAGAGGCCACTCCAGAGTTGGGAGATGGCCTCAGCGGCAAAGCTCAGCATGCCTGCCATGCTGCTCGCCACACTTCTGGTAACTGGCTCTCATGCTTCTCTTGTTGCCGTTCGCAAGATGAGGATGTTGCTGTTGCCGACGATGTCCATAACACCCATAGCACAAGCAATGCCATTGCCATGTCTGTTGACCACAGTGGCCATGATGGAAAGTTGCCATTTGACAGGGTGGCAATGTCCAACAAAATCAAGCAGCTCATAGAGGAGCTGCACTCTAACTGTACTCCTGTCTCTGACTTGCTCAAGATAGTGTCAGGCACTAACCCTCAGCAACACATGCCTTGGCTGATAAGCTATGACTGAAATTACCGTTGGCTGATTTATTATGAGAGAAAAATATTGTTCGTTCACTGAAAAAGTATGAATTATAAGCCAAGCGAACGGAGCTAACCATTGCAACTTATAAACCGAAAAACATAATAATGATGGCATTAATTTACCTTTTTCTTGTAGATCGTAGGAGACAGATCACATCGTAAATGGATTCAGCACAACGGCCATATACTTTTGGTTGGTGAATGATGAAAACAATAGACCTTCTTGTAAACTGAAAAAATATAATAATGATGGCATTAATTTACCTTTTTCATGTAGATCACTGGAGAAAGATTAGATCGCAAATGGATTCAGCAAGACGGCCGTACCTTTGGTTGGTGAATGAGGAAAACAATAGACCTTTAGTTCATGCTGACGATGGAAACAACAGGAGGATGAGCAGTGAATAAATGGAATCCTACGGTGAATAGATGGATTCTTATTTCCACGTGGTTGGCAAAAATATATAAAGGCAGTTCTGTATGACCGTACCTTCAGTTTTTGGATGATGAAAAAACGATGGCTCACAAAATATATAAAGGCACTCCGGCAGATGTATGTCTATTTTGTTGGATCTAGAATTTTTGTTAGTATATTAACAGCATGGACGTACGGGTACTCGATTGGATGGACTTGTTGGAGTAGATAGATTGCCTCCGATATCTTTTATCTAGAAGAATGTGTGTTTTTGTTATAATAATATATTAATAGCTAATAGTGGACTGCACGCAAAAAAAAACTAATCATGGGCACAGTATATATATATTTTATTTAGGTACTTGGTATAGTTCTCCGTTGGATGGATTTTCTCCGAATGTCAGACTCGGCTTTTCTCTAAAAATGGAGAGATATTTGTCTATTTTTTTTAATATAAGGTAAAGGTGGGTAATTTTCTAGATAACAAAATAGATCAAATGGTCATTGGTGGATACAAACTTTCGATTTGATGGCTGGATGTTTCTGGTTAACATGAGAATTTCTAGTACTTACATCCCGCTTCTCTTCTCTCTCCTCTCCTCTCCCCTCTCCACCTTAGGATTCAGTTTTCTGTCAAATCGAATATTTAGATACTAATAAGAAGCATTAAATATAGATTAATTACAAAACCAATTACATAGATGGAGGCTAATTTGCGAGACGAATCTATTAAGTCTAATTAGTCCACGATTTGACAATATGATGCTACAGTGAACATGTGCTAATGATGGATTAATTAGGCTTAATAGATTCGTCTCGTGAATTAGCCTCCATCTATGTAATTAGTTTTATAATTAGCTCATGTTTAGTCCTCCTAATTAGTATCCGAATATTCGATGTGACATGAATTTTAGGAGCGACTAAAGAACCAAACACCCCCTTATAACCAAATTTATTAGTCTACCTATCATATAACAATTAGCCCACATAGAGCCGGACTAATAATATATTGGTCGCATAAGTCAGTAAAGATCTTTGGAGACTATCTCTCGGTCTACCCATATAGGAGCTAGATATCTAACTATTAATACACTAGTCCATCAACCTGCCGCACGGGTTGGATTCCTCGATAAGAGCTAACATTGAGATACTTTAGCAATAGAAAACTATGTTTAATATATGTTAAAATAAAAATTACTACATTCAATTAACTTTTATTTGAATCCAGAGTTCCACACATGTTATCGTTGTGGCTTCGCTAATAGTGTTCATTAATTTGGTTCCACGGTTGGATATTTTTCTTCTCCTTCCTTTCTTTTGTGCCCCATCTTATTGTATATTATATGGGCGTGTTGGATATCCTTCTTTAGTAATTTAATTGTGTGGATAACAATATTAAAATATTATTATCTTTTAATGATAGATGTGGATAATTTAGGTACAAACTTAGGGATTATTTTGAATTATAGTTCATAATGGTAGAGTCATATTTAACGTATCTAATGATATATTTTTCTTGTTAAACATAGCATATTATATGGCTTTTTATTGATGAATTTTAGTGCGTCATACTTAATTAACATGAGTTAAGCCAAAAATATTATTATTAACTTTGAAGCTAAGCCAATTTTTATGAGAGATTGTAGCGATTTATTGGGCCATTTCAAATAGTTGGACCTAACTGCTGTTTATGTATTTATAGTACGGCACAATAGAAGGTCCTAGAGACCGACTGATGATAAGTCCAATCTCAATGGATAGTTTCACTGCGTTGTACTATTTCAAGACTATCATGTCATATAGAATGAAAAATAAAACTTGGATAAAACGCTCACTCTCAATACAAAGTTTCATTCTATAGTTTTATATGCATTAAATTTCATGACTCATAAATAGTTGGTAATCATGCCGAGTTTCATCATTTATCCTCTCTTCTTAAATACAATGTCATCAAAAGTACATATGTGCCAACCTATTTAATGCAAATAAAACTTTCACTAAAACTGACCTAATAAAAAATAGAAGGTTGTCTTGGCAGGCTAGAAGGATACTCATGTATATTTTGTTACTCTTATAGAGTAAGAATGAAATGATTTTATATCTTTCGCATCCCCTTTCTTCTCTTTGCAGTTTGCAGGCTCACGCTCCTGCACCAGCAGCAGCAAGGAAAAGAAAGACTTGGGCGCAGTGAGCAGTGCGCTAAGTCGAGGCACGGCCAGCAATCTCTCGCTAACCGCCCTGTTCGCTTGGCTGATAAGGTATGACTGAAATTATCGTTGGCTGATTTATTATGAGAGAAAAATATTATTCGTTCGCTGAAAAAGTATGAATTATAAGCCAAACGAACGGAGCGAACCATTGCAACTTATAAACTGAAAAACATAATAATGATGGCATTAATTTACCTTTTTCTTGTAGATCGTAGGAGACAGATCACATCGTAAATGGATTCAGCACAACGGCCATATACTTTTGGTTGGTGAATGATGAAAACAATAGACCTTCTTGTAAACTGAAAAATATAATAATGATGGCATTAATTTACCTTTTTCATGTAGATCACTGGAGATAGATTAGATCGCAAATGGATTCAGCAAGACGGCCGTACCTTTGGTTGGTGAATGAGGAAAACAATAGACCTTTAGTTCATGCTGACGATGGAAACAACAGGAGGATGAGCAGTGAATAAATGGAATCCTGCGGTGAATAGATGGATTCTTATTTCCACGTGGTTGGCAAAAAATATATAAAGGCAGTTCTGTATGACCGTACCTTCAGTTTTTGGATGATGAAAAACGATGGCTCACAAAAATATATAAAGGCACTCCGGCAGATGTATGTCTATTTTGTTGGATCTAGAATTTTTGTTAGTATATTAACAGCATGGACGTACGGGTACTCGATTGGATGGATTTGTTGGAGTAGATAGATTGCCTCCGATATCTTTTATCTAGAAGAATGTGTGTTTTTGTTATAATAATATATTAATAGCTAATAGTGGACTGCTCGCAAAAAAAAAAACTAATCATGGGCGCAGTATATATATATTTTATTTAGGTACTTGGTATAGTTCTCCGTTGGATGGATTTTCTCCGAATGTCAGACTCGGCTTTTCTCTAAAAATGGAGAGATATTTGTCTATTTTTTTAATATAAGGTAAAGGTGGGTAATTTTCTAGATAACAAAATAGATCAAATGGTCATTGGTGGATACAAATTTTCGATTTGATGGCTGGATGTTTCTGGTTAACATGAGAATTTCTAGTACTTACATCCCGCTTCTCTTCTCTCTCCTCTCCCCTCTCCACCTTAGGATTCAGTTTGCTTATAGTCTGTTATTATAGTTGCTTTTACAACCTACTTGTTTGTCTTACAAGATTTCTTGATTCTTGTGCATAAGCTGGCTCTAAGGTTACAGTCTGCTTCTTTTCTCTTTCCTCCATCTCATCATAAAGAGATCTTGATCAAGAGCTAGTCTTATACACATTTCAAGATCACGAGAGAGGTTGTCATGTGAGCCTAACATAACATGAGTCATTACTAAAAGCTAACATTATTAAACACTTGTATTAGAGCCAAGTAACTAACTCATCTTGTGCAATCTCTACTGCATAGGCATAAGGGAGCACGTCTTAGTGATCCTTTGGCACGCGACCGCATGGGGGGAGGGGGGGTAGGCCTATTATTGGTCGGCGATTCCGTGGGGTTGCGCCTGATCGATCTGCGTTTCGCGTGGTTCAGGGCCTCCTCAAGGCCGTGCTATGGCTGCTTCACGGCAACTCGTGCCGTGTCGATGGCATCTACCGCTTGCTTCGCCGCTATGT
The DNA here is from genome assembly GCA_904845875.1 of Miscanthus lutarioriparius. NCBI lineage: Eukaryota > Viridiplantae > Streptophyta > Magnoliopsida > Poales > Poaceae > Miscanthus > Miscanthus lutarioriparius. The sequence continues at coordinate 77,044,397 of CAJGYO010000014.1, read as the reverse complement.
GGGTTCTGCCGGGCGCTGCAGCAAAGACGGGCGGGGCGGCACCGAGGCCCGTGGCAATGGTGCGACACAATAGCTTGGCAATCGTGCCTCGGGTGACGGCAGAGGAGGTGGTCGAGAGAGTGGTGGGTAGCGGCGTCATCCCTTTTGGGCGGTGGTGGGTGTGGTAGAGGACGGCGGCGGCCTAAGCCGGCTAAGTGTCGACGACCAGTAATCGGTAGGCAGAAGGTGGATCCAGCGGAGGTGGTTCCGTAGGCAGCTGTGTTCTATGGACGGCGACGGCCTGTGAGTCCGAAGACCTCCACGACGGCAGCGGCGGCCTAAGCGTCGGTGAAGATCTTGGCGAAGAGGAGGCAGATCTCATCGGCAGCGGTGGCCCTAGAGGCGGCAATGGTTCGACGATGCAGGTGGAAGAGGATATCCTCGGCGGCAGCGACATAGGACTCCAGCAGAGGCGACAACCATAATTCCAATGACAGCGGTTGCCCTATGGGCAGCGGAGGCCTTGGAATCCGGCAAAGCAGAAGCGGATCCTATCGGCTCGTGTCTGATCGACTAGATCTGACTAGACGACGATGGATGAAGGTGGGCTAACCAGCGACACATGGCGTCACCTCACTCAAAGCGATTGAAGATGGCAAAAGCGGAGGTTCACAGCTATGCCGCACTAGGACGGCGGCGACTTGACGACTTCCACTCGCCGAATCTAGCCATTTTACGACAGGATGTCGAAAAGCAGGATGTGTCGAGTTCGTAGTTTTTTCCTCTTTTTTGTGTGTGTTCTCTGCTTTGTTGAGGTGTGAGTCTAAGTGCTCCTGTATCCTTTTGGCTGTATATATAGAGGCCGGATCAATAAATCCATTATGTAAAAGACATTATTGTGTTAGGTCTCGATCCAACAGTTCTGTTTGGTAGATAAATTGATTGATGGGGCGACTTCATCCCCACGCGCGGCCTCAAGCTAAGTTGCTCCGAATCTCGGCATCCGTAACCGCAAGCATATGGACGGTGACGACAAACTCTAATAACCGATGTGAGATACGGAGTGCTACTACTTAACTTCATCTATCTTAAAAAATATACTCCCTCTATACTAAAAAATAAAGTCATTTTGGACAGCGACACGGTCTCCAAAGCATAACTTTGACTACTTATTTTTATAAAGATATTTATCAAAAAGTGATATATGAAATTTTTTGAGAAAACATTTTTCAAGACAAATCTATACATATGGTTTTCACATTTCCAAGCTCAACAACTTAAAAGTTATTCATGATTTATATTCCCAATGTTTGACCCAAGCCTTATCCAAAACGACTTTATTTTTGAGTACGGAGGGAATATACTTCTTGCTTTCAAGAGTTAAATAGTTTTGAGTTTAACTAAATAAATCAATTGGGATCGTGGCAATGGTATACACGGTCCTTAATCCCAAGATGAAAGGGAGAGTGTGAATCTACAGAGCCAACACGACGCGCCATATTTGGTGCCACTAAAGTGTTGGTGAAGACTTTGATGAGAAATTTCTTAATTAGCATTGGAAAATGATGCAATTCCTTATTTGGTACGAAAGCTAAAAGTTTCCTAATATAACATTGGCTGCCGTTAGATCTGACATCTAAAACCATTAACTTGGAGGGGGAAAGACTGTTTTGCCCATGTTTTCATGTGTAGCACGTTGTCCAAAAATTGTGCTGTCATAATTCATAAATAATCTGTACAAAGAAATAGTACTGCAAAAATGCTCAATGTAAGAAAATGTATCCGTAAAATATATTCAATGTTAAAAATGGCACTGTTAAAAATCAGTTAATAAAATCACTTTAATGTGCTGTTGGTGTTACACATGAAAAAATAGGAGCAAAGTGGTCTTTTTCCCCATCAAGTTAAAATAAAGTGAGTGCTATATTAGGAAACTTTTTTGGTGCTAAATAGGGAGTTGCATCATTTTATGATGCTAAATAAGGAATTTTCTCAACTTTGATTCATCCAGCTCCAAGCGCAAGACCTGACTGCTCGAAGCCCGCGCTCGCGAGTCACGACTGCCACAGCGAGGGCACCGAAAAAGGTCCGTCTAAACTCTGAACGGGTGCTGACTCGTGGTTGCATTCAGTCCACATGAGCGGTACTCCTCCGTCACAAAATAAACACACGTATCGTTTACTGATAAGTAAAATTTTAAAGTTCAACTAAATATATAGAAAAATAAATTCATATTCATAATGTATAATAAGCATCATTGGGTTGAGCATGTAATATATTTTTATATAATATATATACTTATTTGGAGATATAAATGTTAATACTATTTTATATATTTCTAGTCAAACTTAAAAATGTTTGATTCCTCGTTGGGGTCTCCGCAATGGAGGGGTAAGAAGAGGGTAGTAAGGCCTTACGACTAGTAAGATACATTGGGAAGAAGAAAAGAAAACAGGTAATAGCACCATCGGGTAACAGCACTACTACCCGGTAATGAGGAATAAAAAAAATCATTCATATTTTTAAGTTAAACTTAAAAATGTTTGATTTCATAGGTATGTTGCAAGTGTTTTTTATCGACGTTGCAAAAGTAGATTAGGATGTTGCAAAAGTAGATCTGAGTGTTGCACATGTTGCAGTGGCTATACACGTATGTTTCAAATGTATGTTCGAAATGTTTCATCAGACGTAGACGACGTATGTTGCAAGTGTTTTCATCACGAATGTTGTATATACATGCATGTTGCAAGCATATGTTTTAAGTGTTTCATACTTACATTCACAAAAGTGTCTCATCCTGGTTGTTTCATATGTTTCAAGAATGCATGTCACAACAAGGTCTGTATATGAATTTTTTTTTGGCAAAGCAGCCTTGTGTTTAGAAAATCCGAGGTGGAGACGAGAATTTCACTAGTAGTGTTTTTCTTGCTTGTTGGAGACGGAGAAGGTCAGACAACAGCCTGAGTGAGATTCTGAAGTTCCGATCGATCAAATGTTCACCACCAATTATGTATGGACTAGCACTTGCCAATTAAAAGCAGCACATGGTAGAGGTAGAGGAAGAGGATCCAATGCAACATGGACCATCCCTGTCAGATATTGAGCCAGAGCACTGTGTCTGTGCTAGTGCTAGTGTAGTGTGGTGTTCCTTCTCGCAAGGGAAATCAAATGGGGGACTATCATCATCGCTCCCCAAAAATCCCCCATTGGATCACAGTGTGACATGCCTATTAGGCTTTGCTTGGTTTGGGCCAAAAAAAAAAAAAAAAACATTACAGGCTCTAGGCGTGGAATAGGCCGGGAACAGAGCATTTTCTAATTGATTGTAATATGGCTCAGTGCGTTGGGAACTTGAGCGAGAAGGCTTGTCGAGCTTATTCATATGCGATCGAGATGCTGAGAGCTGGTCGGCGGAGATGTACATGATTGGTTGAAGGCTGATGTATCTAGCATTCGAAAAATTAATGGAGTTTATTTATGGATATGTCTTAGGCTGATGTACTTTGTTTGTTCTGATAGCTTGAGAAACTCAGGAACTCCTAGAATACGTTGCGTACAGCAGCCTGCTCTGATTTGTCTCTGCTCTAAATAAATCTAATGCTCTGTGCTGAATCTTGTATAAAACAATGGTTTTGCTATGAACTTTGTCTGAAAGCACATGTTTGCGCATTTTGTTATTGCAAAACGCAGCCATCGGCCAAGAAAAATTACCACAAAGTAATGAAATAGTCATTAATTAGAACCTACTTATTTTCCTTTCCAGTTTCCTAACATAGCAGGTGTTTTCGTCTTTTCTGAGAGCCTGCCGTGGAGTGGAGTCATCGCGGACTCTCCCTAACGTCCACCGCATATGCTTTTCGTCGCCGTAGAGGATGGGGGGTGTGGCGGCCATGCGTTCATATGGTGGCGCCGCCTCGCCAGCAGCGCCTGCGGTGGCGTCCAGGACGCAACCGTCGCGATGGCCGCGTCCATCAGAGAGGCGGCGGACACCCTCATGCGGGCAGGAGCAGCTAGCGGGGAACCGCCCCGGCCGGCACACGTGCTCACGCTGAACGTATCGGAAGAGGCAGGAGCTTGCGAGTCCAAACTCCCTCACGAGGAAATGGAAGGCAGGCGCAGGGGATGCTCCGAACACAGGTGCCCTGACCGTATACCGTAATTACAGGAAAATTCGGAAACGGGAAAATTATTCAGGAAAACGGGCGGAACCGGGATCGGAATCGGGCGAGCTATTTTCCCGACCGAATCCACGGTTACCGGATTTTAACGGGAAAAATCCCGACGGTATTCCCGTGTTTGCAGGCGCCCAGCCCAACAGCCCGCTAGTCCGCAACTCCGGCCCAAGGATGAGTCGCTTCCTGTCCACTAGCCTGGCTTCATTTATAACTTACCTCCGTGCCAGTGCTGATTCAAAGGGCGAGGTGGGACTAATGCTTGCTGAGTGCGGGAGTGTGGTGTGCAGTGTGCTGCAGTGCCTCTGTGCACTGCTGCTGCTTGCGGCATGCCTACCTTAGTGCCTTGTGCATGCGTGCCAGAAAAGAGCCAGGGACAAACGAGCTGATGCGCTGGTTTTAACTTTTTTTTGTTTCTTTTATTCCCCATCTATTGTTTTCCTTTGTAGATCTCTAGGAGCAGCAAGGTTTGGCCCTTTGTTCATTTTTCTTTTCCATTTTCTTTTTTTTGGTAGTTCTGTAGTTTTATTTGCATAAATATTCTGACGAGCTCACTAGTTGCTATTGTTTGCATAAGGATTATGCATGGTTGCTATTGTTGCATCGAGCTCACTATTTCAAGTGGTTACATATATCGATGTTCTCGTTTTTGTGTTACCGCTTCCCGATCGTAATCGACATCGCCCCGCTCGAAATATTCCGTTCGATATACCGTAATACCGGATTCGCTTTTCCCATCCCGCCTTCCCTTTCCCTGCCCCGGCAAAAATCGGGGAGCGGAATGGTTAAGACATTTTCCTAATTGTTTTCATCCTTACTGCTCATTGGTGATTCATGAAACATAAATTTACAAAATTAAAATTAAAAAAAAAAAACAAAACGGGTGTCCCCGCCTAAGATTAGGGGGGGATGGCGGGTCGAGAAGCGGGAGTGGGGCGAGGACGAGGAGGACGTCGCCGGCCAAGACCCCTGTGTTTAGGGGGTGGGCTCGAGCGGCGCGAGGGGTGCTGGTCGGCGTTGAGGGAGCAATTGGCCAGGGGCGTGAGCGAGGAAGGGGGGGGTGGCGAGGTGGTGGCACGAGGAACACAACGTGGGTGTAAAATGGATAGGTCGATTTAATCTATTTTTATACCAAATTTACTTATAGATACAAATGTTTCTAATAAATTTTCTACAAACTTAATCAAATTTTCTTCGAGTTTAACCAAGTCTTAATTACACCACGACATTTAGGGCGTCCGCAATGGTGCTAGCTACCTAGCCAGCTTATGTGACGATGAGAGACAAAAACAAAGACTATTTTATACTGAGTACATTCTCATTTTTCTATGTACTATTGGATCCATATATTCCTCTCTCGTATTTTTAGACTACGTATAATAGATTGGTTATTTGTTCATCGCTAATGACTATCTCTCCTAATTTTTTTTTCCAAGTAACGGGCCAAATAGCTACTAGATAGGTACTGTACGAGCGAGTAATTAATGAATTCATAGACGTCCGTGCCGACGGCGTTCACTTGCGTCCAGAATACGGTACCACCATGTGACAGCGACGCGTGATTGGTGATTTGTCAAGCGGTGGTAGGAGACAGCGCACATCACAAGGACCGTGTCCACCACGTCTGGCATGCATTGTGTGGTCCTTTGTCACGCGTCAGTCGTCAGTCGTCACATGCAAGGAGTTGACGTTGACGGGGACTCACCCGGTTTCAATCTGCTTCAGCAAACCTTGGCGTCCGACGACTTGCATAGAGAGACCCCGAATCCGAATAGGAGCCGGTTTCGGGTTGACCTTCCGCGCACTGTAACATGACGTTCTACGTACGTCATATTGAGATCGTATTGAGACTCGTCTCGTCTGTCCACTCCTGTCACATCGGCTCAGCACCTCGGCCCTCAGAATTGGTCCAGACTCCAGATTCGCGCCAAAGCAGCTCCTTTTTTTCTTTCTTTCCATTGGCCATTGCCGCGTTATCTTGCCACAAGTGTGTACCCGCGTCCGTGCCCACTCCGCGAGACCACGGAAAACGTCGAGCAGTGGGAGACGCGTATGCGCGCCGGCGCCGCGGCCCCATCAAAGCGTCCGTGCCCACTCCACTGAGCGGTCGAGCTGAGCATGGAGCTCGCCTCGGGGCCATGGCCGTCCTGGCCCCCAAGCTGGGCGAGCTGCTCACGGCGGAGTACGTCGTGCAGAAAGGCCTCAAGCCCGACATCGAGTCCCTCTCCAAGGAGCTTGTGATGATGAAAGCCTCTCTGGAGGACTCGTCTCGGGTACCACCGGACCAGCTCACCGAGGTGGAAAAGCTCTGGGCACGCAGCGGTCCGGGAGCTGTCGTATGACATGGAGGACACCGTCGATGACTTCATCCGCACGCGTGGCTAATGGTGGCAAGTCCTGCAATCGCCACCGACGCCAACGTCTTCAAGAAGATCCTTGGCAAGGCCACCGCCGCAATGAAGAAGGTCAAGCATCGCCACCAGATCTCCGACAAGGTCAAAGACATAAAGAAGCTCTCCAACGAGTTGGCTGAGCTCCGTGCCAAGTACACAGTTAGAGGCGTGGGAGCTGATCTTGCCGCGAAGCACACAAGCATCGACCCCCGTGTCCTCAATCTCTCACGAAAGAGTCGGATCTCGTTGGCATCGAAGAGTCAAAGGACAGAGTCACCAGGATGCTATATATAGGGACCAAAGATGATGCTCATGCTCATGCTTTCGATCAGGACCTAAAGGTAGTGTCTATAGTCGGGTTTGGAGGATTGGGTAAGACTACGCTAGCCAAAACGGTGCATGATATGCTTAAGAAGCAATTCGGTTGTTCTGCTTTTATTTCTGTTGGTAGGACTCCTAATCTGACTAGGACATTTGAGAAGATATTAGTGGAATTCGATAAGAAGTATAAGCAAGTCGACATGGCCAGATGGGATATAGAGCAATTTGGAAACGAACTGCATGAATTCTTAACGGATAAGAGGTATGTCCATGGCATTCACCGTCCGGTTTTAGTTCAATGTTTTTTATTTACTAGTAGAGTGTGAGCAGTGTATACATTCCTATTTTATACCAAGCCCTAAGCATGGGCATTTGGTTCATTCGGTGAAATCAGTTAGGAAAAATTTCAATTTTGACGAAATGTTAATCGAATTTCAGTTATGAAAAGTTTCAGTTTTGGCCAAACATCTAGAAAAATCTATGGAATTTCCAAATTTATATAGATTGGATTTTTATGTTGTAGCACAGGTTAAATTGGTTAACAAATATTCCTCTCCCATGGAGTGGGTTGCAATGTTTACTTGCTAGAATCATGTAGATGTTATCGTGCGTCTAGGCTTATTTGGATAGACTATACATATTTGCCAAATTATTCATAACTCTACATTCTTGTGTCAATTATAGGTACTTCATTGTTGTTGATGACATATGGGATGTTGAATCATGGAAAGCGATCAGATATGCCTTGAAGGACAATAATTGTGGAAGTAGAATTATCATGACTACTCGTAATTTTGAGGTTGCCACAAAAGCAGGAGAGGTTTACAGACTGAAACCTCTTTCTCATGGAAACTCTAAGAAATTATTCTACAAAAGAATACAGAGCCATAAAGGAGAAAGTGTTGATGGTGTATCAGATGAATTGTCTAGTAAAATCATAGATAAGTGTGGCGGCATACCATTGGCTATCATTGCAATAGCTAGTTTATTGGTTGAAAGACCATATGATGACTGGTCAAAGGTTTATGACTCAATTGGTTTTGGGAATGGAGACAATACAACGAAGATACTCTCATATAGCTACTATGATCTACCTTCTTATTTAAAACCATGTCTACTGCACCTAAGCATATTTCCGGAAGATAATTTCCTTGGTAAAAGAGTGTCATTTGGATGTGGATAGGTGAAGGTTTTGTCCATCTTGAGAAAGAGGACGGCAGCCTATTTGAGGCTGGAGAAAGATACTTCAACGAGCTTGTCAATAGAAGCATGATCCAAACGATGAAAGACAGATATGATCCGTTCACACAATGGTTCCGTATTCATGATATTGTGTTTGATCTCATCAGCAAGTTATCGAGAGATGAAAACTTTGTTACGTTTTTGGGAAGCATGGAGCAACATGCATCTCCAGACAGTTTAAGGAGAGAGAAGAATACCAGCATTCCTCGTTCGGACAGCAAGGTACGCCGGCTGGCTGTCAAAAATCACCTTGTGCAACGCATCCGTGAAGACACCATGGACATGCCAGAGGTGATGAGGTCACTTAACATTTTTGATAGTAAGATTGAGGTTATGGCCCCACTTCATAGCTTCAGAGTTTGCCGTGTGCTATATATAGAAAACTACTACGTCCCGATTAGCCTAAAGCATATAGGGAAGTTGTTGCATCTCAAGTACTTAGAGATATCATCTTACACACCTGTTGATGAGCTTCCTAAGGAACTTGGGCATCTGAAGTCTCTCCAGACACTGTACTTAAAGAAAACAGGGCTAGACGAGCTGCCACCGGCTGTTTGTTCGCTTACACAGCTGATGTGCCTGGTAGCTATTGGGTTTAGAAGGTTGCCAGCTGACAGGATGGGGAGCCTAACATCCCTTGAGGACCTACGGCTAGACAGCGTAGTTGGTCGGAATGCCACTGAGGACCTGGTGGTAGCGCTTGGGAAGCTGACGAGGCTGAGGTGGCCACTATCACCTTTTCCGAGGAACTAGATGAAAACTTGCAAAAAGCATTGGTGCAATCTCTTTGCAATCTGCAGGAACCTGAGAACTAGTGCTTCATTCTACAGGATCACTGCAACAGGGAGCCAATGCGTGGGAAGACTGGGAGACACCTAGGCAGCTCCGTCAACTGCTTATACACTGCATCATTTTGTCACGGCTGCCTCGGTGGATCAATCGCTCCAGCCTGCCGTGCCTCTGCTCCTTATCTGTGGACGTGTATACTATTGAAAAACAGGACCTAGATAACCTGGAGAGATTGCCAGAGCTGACCTACCTTGAGCTAGTCAGTTTCAGCTGCCCTCCAGGGTATACTGTTGGTAAGGACGGTTTCAGGAATCTGAGGTTCTGCCGTGTGGATACAACGCTCAAATTTTCTATGGGCGCCATGCCAAGGCTCGAAGAGCTGCGGTTTAGAGTTAATGCAGGGTATTCGAGTGGGTTTGTAAATGATGTGCCGTTGGAGCAGTTCCCAACAAAGGATGAAATCGAAGATCTTGACTTGGGCCTGGATAACCTCCTTTCACTTGAGAAAGTCACCGTCACAGTCGACTGCTCGGGTGCTACTGCCGCAGAAGTGCAGGAAGTGGAGGCCATGGTCACGCGTGCGGTGGAAAATCATCCCAACCGTCGAACTATAAAAGTGGATCGAGCACATGAAGGAAATATGTTATCTGACGAAGAAAGCGAGGATCTGGTGAGTCCCTATCTATTAAAAAAATACGTTTAATTTGCGTGGGTACTATTTATTGACCTGTTTACTGCATTCGGCTCCTTGCAATTCTCAGCTTCAGCAACACATTCAACAATGTGACCGTGTGCTCTCGTCGAAGGATGAGCCTGATGCTTGGTTCATCGCCCACCTACGGTGGTACCGACTTCTTCAGAAAGCCGTTATTTCCATCGACTGTGCGGGTGCCAGCCTGTGTGAGGTGGAGAAAGTGGAAGCAGCTTTTAGGCATGCAGCCGAGGTTCACCATAACCATCCGACTATCCAACTGATCAGAACAAACACCGACGAAATGGTCTCCTCATCTGACCATCTCGACACAGAGGTAGCAGCCTGGATTGAATTTTTTTTCAGTAGTTATTAATGGAAACCTTAGCTTTGACTATATAACTTACCATCGGCGCTTATTTTTCCTTCCCAAACTCCAGCTGGATGACGATCATTTGCTTTGCAAACTCCAGCTCAGTAATTGATAACTCTTGTTTCTCCAGTCCTTCCAACCCAGCAGGTAAGTGTCTGTATGTGGATGTGTGTTATTGCTCCAAATTTTATTGCTCTATCTAGTTTATCACGATTCACTGTCATGTATACGTGTCAGTATGTGGATGTGTTTTTACATGTGCATGCTCAGTTGGTTGTTTACATGTGCATGCTCACACATGTTTTCTGTGTGTTGGAACTCTGAATGTGCAAATTGAAGGTACTTGGTTCCGAATACTAGATTGAGTGATTACATAATGCTGCATAGACAATCCCAATGCCAGAGAAAAATGGGTATCCAACAATGATCTTATACAGTGAGTGGTCGGTTTGTGTTGGGATAATGGATCCCATCAGAGTGAGTAGAGATAGAGTCTCCGCTTGGGTGAAGGCTCAATGCAAGGATGAGAACTCAGGTGGGCTCAAACACAATTAGGGTTTCATAAATAGCATTTAACAACCTCCCTTTTTACATAGGGTTCACTCCCCCCTTTTATAGGTCACCGTGCATGTTGAGGTTCATTTACAATCGTGCCTTTAGGCAGTACAAGCATATTCTTGGGATATTCCCATACATAAGCAAACCTCCGAGGACATCTCGGGTCTCCTCCTTCACCAACCGCCTTGCTCTATGGGCCTTATCCCGCACCCATTGGAGGCCCATTTGCCATTTAGGATCCATGCACCATGGGAGATCCCCTTTCAGTCGCCGGAGGCCCTCATTTATTCCTGCCGCCTCCTGGGTCCTCCTGTCCGCCTCCGCCTTGATGGCCTTTGCCTTTGCCTTTGCCCTGCATCGAGAGTACGCCACTCGGGGCCTTCACCGTCGTCCTTGAGCCTTCGCCTGTCTAGGGGGCGCGGGCGAAGGCTTCCTGCATAATCCCTGCAGATTATTTCTCATATGATTCACAACATTAGTCTTTTCTGGTAGGATGGGTACTCAGCCTCCATGGCTCATATGTTTGTGTCCCATCAGTTTGTATTTTCCTGTTCTAATACGTTTATATTTTGTGAAAGCATGAGTATGTGCATCTCTTAATTATCCCCTTCTTTTATGCTCTTAGGAAAATTGATTTGTAATTTTAGGCACCGCCATTGTAGATGATGGCAGCTGGTTGCTCTGGCACCAATCATCCTAGATGATGCTATTAGCTCATGGATGATGGCAGGGTACAAGGGCCTCTCGGCGCTTGTTTGCCATTGATCATCCTTGTGGGTCGGGGGTGGTTCATTTTACTTGTTGTGTTCTTTTTTTTTTGCTTGTGGTTATTGTATTCTTGATTCTCCTTAATGAAAAACGTTCTCAACAAGTTCTTGGAAGAAAATTTTCGGCACCAGCATTCTAGAACATAATCACCAACAGCTTTTTTTAGACATTCTATGAGTTTTCGGTTACTGGATGTATGCTCAGTTTCCTTCTTTTATTAAACAAAGTTTTCAATTTTTTTCAAGCTAATTTGGTTGTTCTTGTTTCAGTTAGTAGACATCAAAGTTTGGTACAAATTAAAAGTTGATTCGCAGATAAAAAAAAAAAGAATAGCTAACCAACTGAAACGCACCACGTATGCTAATCAAACTGATTTCCTTATGGTAGCCCTGATAAAAAGTGTGCTAATATCTGGAGAATAAATTTTAACAGGTTAATTGGTTTGATATGTCCTAAGATGATTTTAAGTTAAATGAACTAATCAAATCATCGAGGGAAACCAATATATCATGTACCTGGATGGTAGTTCATGTTTTAATCTTGTAATAGTGCTTTTTCTAGATTGAATTGTTTTGGATTAGGTGTATTCCTTGGCAAAACCACCTTATCTCATTATGCTCTGCTTGAAGAAATTCTGCGGTTACATTTTCCTTTACATGGTTGCTCCATCATTTGCATTTCAACTTATTTACTATATATGCAAATCAACATTTCAGGTAAATGTGAGTTGTTTAAGCACTGAAGAGTGGTCCCATTGAGCAAGATGATTACAAGCATTCGGAGAGCTTGTCATATTTGTGTTTCTTACTCTAAAATCACATTGAAGAGGCAGATGAACCACAAGTGTGAACAATATTTGTCTCTATTTTTATAAGAAGGTTTATTTATTTCCTCGAAAGTGATCTTGTAGATTTTATGTGAAGTGTATTTTTTATGACATGGGCATGTATTTCCTTGAAAACAACCATGAGAGTTTGTATGTGAACTATACTTTTCCATTTTTTCTGAGATGAGTTGTGTATTTGCTTGAAAAACAAGGATGATATATTTTCCTTGAAAATAATCATGAGAACGTTTGAACTCTAATTTCTTAAATAAAGTGATCATCATGTATGTGTGATCTGAACCCTGTATTCTCAATGCCAACGTGTGGGTTTTTGGTGCAAGCTGTTGTTATAGCTTGTCTTTGTTGTCTCTATATTGTTCATATTGTAGCACAATATTCATCTAGGTATTTTCTTATCAATATCTGGTTGTGATAGATTTTAGTTACCAATTGCTTTCAGGGGCGGATCTAGAAACACCATCCGGCGAGGGCTAATTAGTAAAGGGTTGCTTGGGCTGGCTGCCGGAGGGGCTATGTTGGGCTGAACGTAAGGGATTCCTATTGGCGGCAGAAGACCTGCCTGTAGGAAATTTGGGCTCCGCCCCAGGCTGCAGCCCCCCTAGCCCAGGGCCTGGATCCGCCCCTGATTGCTTTGCATATGGTTTGTAGTTGTCCACTTTGCATCGCACCTCAGTATGCGTTCACATATGTTTAATTGAAAATATCTCTGATTTGTTCATATTCTACTTTTCGATCATTGTTCATGGTTTTTTATTTGCATCACACATCCATGTGTGTTTGACGTGTGTTCAATTAATAGTCTTTCATGTGTCTGCATTCTAATAGCATACTTGAATCATATTTCGAATATTATCCGCTTATGATTGACTTTAGTTACTAATTATATTATATACTTTTTCACCCCTTATTCATATTTTCCATCTTTGCATACAACATTCACGTGTGCTTAGCTATGTATTTAGCTCAAAAATCAACATACTCATTGCTTTATACATATACATATATGGGTGGTGGAAATTAGATGCAAATTTCGGTGAGTTACTTTTTATTAGTTTTCGTATTGGCATATATGAGTAATTTAGATGAAAACTAAGGGGTTACTAAGTTATTTTACATAATGACAGTGGTGAATTATTTAGATTAAGATTTAGAGGATTGTTACTTTAAAGTAATTTTAAAACGGCCAAGGTGAGTAGTATTTTTAGAAAAAAAAAACAAAATAGACCTAGGCCCTGTTTGGTTGAGTCGTGGTTTTTGAAAAAGTTATTGTGAGCTGTGACTTTTGAAAAAACTGCTGTGAGATGTCGACGACTGTGAGAAAGCCAAAAGCTGTTTGGTTCATCAGTAGTTGTGGCTTTTGTAAAAATAGTTGTCAGTCTCTCTCACTTAGAAGCAGACACCACATGTCTTCCACATGCCTCCCTACTCAACCCCCTCTCTCTTTCACGAGTGGACCCCATTCGCTAGGATCTTCTTCTTCCTCTTGACAGTACACAGATCTGCGTTGCTCCACATCCGGTGCTCTCCCCCGGCGAGGCCCGGCCAGGGCGCCGAGGTGCTCTCCACCGGCGAGGCAGACTGGCCCTAGAGCTTCGCCTTTGGCAAGGGAGCCCCTAGGGCCGCCCCCGCCTCATAGCCCCCCAGTGCCAAGAGGAAGAGAGGGCCACCGCCTCCATGCGAACCCGTCGGAGAGGAGCTTGTAACACCCTGCGTCCAAAATATGCTTATATGGCCCAGCTCCGCACGTAGAACGGGCATGGGCCTGCATACGCGTAGCACCTCTCTTACACTTTTGCCCTCGCTTCGTGTAAAAGGGTTAACCTGTAGGTACTACGTTTGGAACGACAAGGCTTATAAGCTGGCCCTCACCCTCCTAAACTTCTAAGATGATACTAAACCCACTAACTACAACCATATATGTGCCACTTGGGCTACATGGGCCAACTTCACAGCTACTACAGGCTACTAATGGGCTGTGGTGTTATAGAGCTGTTGGCCGGGCGTAGAGGGCGCCGCCATGCGAGCCGGCTGGAGGCGAGAGCTTCTTTCCTCGTGATACGTTATGGACCCGAATAGAAGAAAAAAAACGAATCGGTATCTTCATAACCAGTGGCAGGTGGGTAATTTTTCCCCCAAAAGCTAGTGAAAGCAAATGGAGAGATGCTTTTAGATTTGTACTACACTAAAAGCTACTTTTGAGCAAAAGTACATATGTCTTTTGGGCCCTTTGGTTGAGCTTTTGGCTTTTGGAGGCAAAAGCTACATCCAAAAGCCCAACCAAACAGGGTTGTCTTTTTATTTTTATGAGAAGTTTTATGATTTATTTTTTAACGTATTTTGCGAGAATTAATACGGAGGGTGACAATACTTGCTTTTTATGATATTGAGGGAAGCTGTCCGTCCCTGAAATGATCTTGAGAAAATTTGTCTTAAGTATCGCCAATAAATTACCCAATCCCAAAATGAAAGATCACTGCTATATCTGTACTAGTTTTATTAATGATGTAATTCAGAATATACAGTAAACCTTTTGTTTTTTTAGAATTACATAGTACAACGCAAACATCCACAACACGCACGTACACTCACCCATATGATCACACGTACGTAAACCCTACCCCTATTAGCACCTCCGAAGAACCGAGCCAGCAGATCTCGAGATTCACGAAGTCACCACTGGCGCCTCGCTGTCGACGAGGACATCGCCTGCCACTGAAAGTATAGTCGTTAAATTCTGAAATAAATTCAGGAAAATATTAGCACCCATGCCAAGTCGAGGACTTAAACCCAGGTGGACAGGTTCCACCACGAGGAACCTAACTAGGTCGCGTGAACCTTTCTTTATTGAATATTGATTATTGAAACATAATGGAAAATCATATGTTTGGGTGGTTGGCCGTGATTCATGATTCTTTTCGACACGTGACATTCAGGATTCACCCGGGTGCGCCACTTCATGGGATCATCAGGGTCTCAATCAAGGACGATGACGACGATGCCGAATTTGATGATGACGGAGGGACGTGCTTCCATTCTGCACTGCCGGCAAACGAACGAACGATGCGATGCGACTGTCCCTGCATCTGCATGTAATGTAGGTCGGCCGGTTTGGCCTAACCAATTAAACAACAGGCACAGCAGCAGGAGAAAAAGAAAAACCAACACGAACGATGCCACGGGGAGTCCATGCAGTCTACAACGTGGATTAGCCCCTGGTTCCCTTTGGCTGAATGTGAGAAAAAAGAAGGTAGCTTTTGCTAGGGACGAACAGCTTTCCCTGGAGAGGGCAACGGTAATGCTATGCTGCGGGCATCCATTCGTCTGGATGCTCCTTAGTGGGCTACGACGCCAACCCAACTATCCCTCTCATCCGCTCGGGAATTTCTCAAAGAAAAAATACTCTTGTCCAGTCCTATCCTCTCGTCCACTCTTTACTATCTGCTCCACTACTACAAAAACTTTACTGGAGGCGGACGTTTTTGGTTTTCCGCGGCGGGCAAAGCCGTCCGCCGCGGCCTAGAGGCCACGGTAAATCGTGGCTTAACCGCGGCGGGCGGCCTTGCTGGATCCGCCGCCGGGGTCTCCACCTTGCCGGATCTGCCGCCGGGCTACATCTGGGCCCACGTTGGACCTAGATCCCACCACCGTCGTCGATCCACCATGCCGCCGCAGTGGCCCGGATCCGCCGCCGTAGAGGACGCCACGGACCGGATCCGCCGCCGTAGAGCCCTCCACCGACGAATCAACAAGTGCTGGGGCCGGATCCGCCGTGGTGGAGGCGGCCTCCGGCGGATCCGCAAGCACCGGAGCCGCAGCCCGCCTCAAATCCGTCGCTGCAGTCCACCGCCGTCGGATCCCCATGCCACCGTGGCCCCTTCTCGCCGTGCCGCTCTGCACCTCCTCGTTGCGCCGCCGTGGCCCAACATTGCGCCGCCGTGGCCCCTCCTTGCGCTATCCTGGCCCAGCGTTGCCGTAGCTGGGCCCCAGCCCCACCATAGCCGCTCCTCGCCGCGGCACCTGGAGGAGGGAGAAGGAGGAGAGCGAGACGGTGTGAGGAGGCCCGTCGCTGCTGCCGTCACCTCCTCCAT
This sequence comes from Miscanthus lutarioriparius, assembly GCA_904845875.1. Classification (NCBI taxonomy): domain Eukaryota; kingdom Viridiplantae; phylum Streptophyta; class Magnoliopsida; order Poales; family Poaceae; genus Miscanthus; species Miscanthus lutarioriparius. The sequence goes on along the minus strand of CAJGYO010000014.1, from coordinate 77,028,176 downwards.
GCCCGCCGTAGCTTGACGCGCGTGGAGGCCGGCCCGCCCTGGATCCGCGCCACCGAGTCGAGCGAGGAAGGGAGACGAGTCCGGCCGCCGACCGTGGAAGGGGACGGGAGGGAGGTGGAGTGATGGAGGCGGCTGGGAAGTGGAGTGAGGCTAGGTCAAGAAGTGAAGTGCCACTTATATACGAGCCCAGTAGAAAATCGGATATGGGCTGCGTCTGGGCTCCGAGCTGGGCCTGCATTTACCGTGGCGGGCCTTATAAGATGCCCGCCGCGGTAAATCGATTTACCGTGGCGAGCATCTTAATACGCCCACCACGGAAAATACTTTTTTTTCGTGGCGGGTGTCTTAAGATGTCCGCCACGGTAAATAAAAAATGCCCGCCGCGGTAAATCGAGGGATTTACCGTAGCGGACACAAATAGGTGACCGACACGGAGTGTAAAAGTGCAACGCTGCGCATAATCGTTTGTGTAGTAGTGCTCCCAAGGCATGCCCACCACCGCCTCAAGCCAAGAGGCACGAACACGTCAAGACAAGTGTTGCATCGGTCGTGACTAGCATCTCGGAGATGTCGCTCCCGAAGCGGCTACTCCACCTCCTCCTGCCACTGGGGTACATCTGCCGTATCCTCCTCTGGGCGTTCGACACAGTGGACCTTGGCGACTTGCTGGATCTCGGGGATGACCACCGGGCGCTGTCGCAGGACGGCGCAGCGCATGGCTGCCCTCTCCCAGACATGCGGCCGCTGCCTCCCCGCCGCGTCGCGAGTCACCGCCGCCGGCCCGCCTCCTACTAAAGCGTCATGGGGCCGCTGCCTCCGGCACGTCGACGAGCCTCCGTTCTCCCAAGCAGCAAGGAGATATTGCGCTAAAATCGTATGTTGCAAGCGTATGTTTCAAGTGTTTCAAATGTTTCATAAGTATGTTGTAAGTGTTTTATATCGATATTGCAAAAGTAGATTGGGATGTTGCACATGTTGTAATGGAGTTTGAAGTGTATGTTTCAAATGTTTTATCTGTTTTCAGACGTATGTTGCAAGTGTTTTATCTAGTTGTTGCAAAAGTATATCTGGATGTTGTATATACATGCATGTTGCAAGCGTACGCTTTATGTGTTTCAGGTGTTTCATACGTATGTTGCATGTGTTTTATTTGGATGTTGCATATGTTTTGCAATGGTTATACACATGTTTTCTTGGTGTTTTAGACATATGTTGCAAGTATTTCAACTGTTTTTGGACTATGTTACAAGTGTTTTCTCTAGATGTTGCAAAAGTAGATCTGGTGTTATACATATTGCAGTGGGACCCACCTACTGCAGCCGCCTGATACAGCTGTTGGCCCCGTGTGCATGCCCGTGGGAGCCGAGACATGAATTTGCGAAGCCATGTGCGACAGCACGTATTATATTTTTCTAATCCTCCTTGGCTCCTCGCACTTTGAGAAGCCGGCCGACAGGAACATATAAATTTGCGAGATTTGTTTTTCTCCTTGCAGCTTTCCATTGTTTTAGAAAATCGAGATGTGCTTGGCAGGTAGCCATGTGCGTAAAGACATTTGAATTCATGCAGCACATCTTGGTAGCGTAGATCTCTAGCTTCAGCATTTGTTGCTATGCACCCAACGAGCATGTACCAAGCAAGCAAAAGAGACAGAGAGTGAGAGAGAGTGAGAGCACTCCACTGAGCGGTCGAGCTGAGCATGGAGCTCGCCTTGGGGGCCATGGCCGGCCTGGCCCCCAAGCTGGGCGAGCTGCTCACGGCGGAGTACGTCTGCTCCTTGGCCCCCACCATACTGCACGGTAACAAGGAACAAGGAATAAAAATTCATTCATATTCTCTCACTCACCCTCACTTTCGCCCGCTGCCAACGCACCATGCATACCTGCCATCGTCTGCTCCTTGGCCCCTCCATATTACTGGATGGACATTGTGCGTGCTTGCTGTCGCCTGCTCCTTGACCCTACCTTATTACCGATCTCGACAATAACATTGCGTCTGCCCTTATGCGAGATGTATATTTAATTTGTGATAGATAGAGTATTGTGTTAGGTGATAGGTCTCGATCCAACAGTTTTGTTTGGTAGATGAATTGATGGGGCGACTTCATCCCTAGGCTTTTGTGTCACATGTTAGCAGCAGTAGCAGCAGTGTGCTTCATCAAGCCAAACAGGCCCCTAGCGAGTTGCTCCGAACCTCGGCGGCATCCACAAGCAGATGAATGGTGACGGAGGGGCTAGGATGATACTTTAAATTATTTTTCATAATAAGATAAGTGGGTAATTTAGTAGCAGATTTTAGAGTTTTTTTTTTATTTTTATAAATAATGGTGTGAGTAGTTTATTTGCAAATTTAGGGGCTTTAAATTGTTTTTCCTAATGTTATATGTGGGTAATTTAGGATTTGATTTATTTAGTTTTTATAGTGGCATAAGTGTGTAATTTAGATCGATTTCGAAGGTATTGTATATTGTGTTTATATGATATAGATGTGACAAATTTAGATAAAAATTAAGGATTACTTTAGACTCGTTCATAAAGGTTGTACTGGATAGTTTTTTTTAAATATAATAGATCCAGTGGTAACTATTATTACTGATGCCTTACAAGTTTGATGGATGGATGCTTATGTTTTTTTTTATGAAAAAGTAAAGTTTACTTGTTATGTATAATGCATTTTTTAAGTAAGGTGGAAGCTCCAAAGGAGCCTCTAATTAGGAAGAGGTAAAATATTCTTAAGTGAAAGCATAATGAACATGGCAAGTATTTTAGTGTTTTTTGTCTATATCATAATCATAATCAACATGGAAAATGCTAGTCATTTTTATTTTCATGATAAGGATATCATATCATACTATTACTAATTGGAGACCATAACGGAGCCTCCACGTTAATTCTCATGACATGCACTAAGAAAAAAGATAAATGCTAAAAATTCTCACGTTAGTCAAAAAATCTAGCCATTAAATCTATAGGCTCTAGATATGTAACCATTAGATCTATTTTATTTTCTAGAAAATTATCCACTCTGCCATTATATTATAGATAAAAAGAAGAAGAAAATAAATCCATTATTTTAAGATCTATGTACCAAGAAAAGAAAGAAAAGATAAGAAATACATTATTTTTCCCTACCACAGTCCCATGGCTTCAGGGCCCTAACCCGCGGCACCTCCCCTAATCCGGCCCTGGCGGCGCCTGGCTTCTTCACCACCGTACCGAAGAGAAAGGCACCCGTCGGCGTTGTTCCATCGAGAAGAGCGGCGGCCTCGCAGGTCATCTGCATCCGGAGCAGGAGCCAAGACCAAGATGGACGATCGGGACTAGAGCAAGGGACAAGAAAGGGCGATGGCTTCACGTCATCCTGCACAATTGGTGAGAAAACTAATGTGATGGGTGAGAAAACTAATGTGATTGTTATCTTCTCCGATCCTATCTTCCATAGCAGCATGGCAGCATGCAACGTTGGCCGGTGTCACAGTTCTGGCCGAGAAGTGTTGGGCGCGCAACAGCCAGATGATCGAGATGGCACTAGATCGTGAGAGGCGCCGCGACATGAATGGGTCACACATCGCCGGTAGACTCCGGCCTGCCGGTGTTGGGCGCGCCTGTGACGTGAAGATAGGAGGCAGGACGTCGGCACGGTCATCGGACGCGCGCATGACCCAAAACCGGCTGAGCACTAGGCGGAGGCACGCAACTACATCTACCGTAATCGTATGCATCCATGTTGACGCATGCATCTGCCTGACATGAATGCATATGTGCGTACGTCTAAGCGAGCAAGGAGGCCATTCACGCATCCATACTCAGCAAGTAGGTGGACGGGCGGTGGTATGCGCGGGACAGATGCGAACACGCAGGCCGTAGGTGCCACAATGTCCTGCGTCCACGGCATCTAGATCACGCTGGCACCGGCCGCACATGCAGACTAAAGGTGTGGCCATCTTGCTAGATCCCGTATTACAATTTAGTTTCTCTCCTATGATGTACTAAATTTAGCCATCCCATAATTATAATTTAACTTGTCTTCTCCGAGTACTTATTTTATACTGTTTTGGTATGGTCAATAAAACTTTAGGTGAGATTAGACCAGGGAAAGAATTGTGAAAAATGATAGCAAGAGTCTTGGATTACTTTGAACATAAAAGTCTTGATATAATCCGTATTGGCCATGACTTATAATTTATTTTTGTTCACTTTGATAATAACTCCATTAGATTACTTTGGATTTAGATGTTAATGATGCTCAAATATTATGGACAATGATCTATGGAGTTATCAATAAAGCATGTATGGAAAAACTCAAACCTCCACGATTATAAAAGATAACTAACTGATCCCATAATATATTATTTATTTTATAAATTATTATCCACCTCTATCGTTACGAAAGATATTGCTTTGACCCCTAAGTTTGCATTCAAATTAACCATACCTGGCACTATGAAAGATAATGTAATGTAACATATACGTATATAATTTGTGCCTAAATTATCCATCTCAACGGTTACAAATAAATTAACAAAATCTCTCAAATCTACATGTAAATGCTAATATATGCTATTATGAAAAATAGTTCAACATCCATGAGTACAATATATGCACAAAGCTATTTGAAATACACACTTCTGCCAGTAGTAAGTTGAAACTATGCACAAAGCTATGTTCCACTACATAGACCAAGGAAACATGTTTATATTAGGATAAATATTTATTTATAGGCTTATCAAGAGTGGGAAAATATCCTTAGCAAATCATATAGTAATGACACTTACACTTTGCTTTAAGTTATATTAATTCTCATGATAATAAATTTTGCAAGTCGTTGCCTCGAAAAAAGTTTAAACAATTTGATTGGAACATTATATCATATGAATATTAGTAATTTAATTCCAAGGATTATTTGTTTGATAAAACAATATTAGTACAATATAATAAATTCAACATATTGGGTGCCATGGTACATGTTGAAACAACTATTTATGCTATTAGGCTAGGACCTAGAATATTCTTTTAATAAATTAAAAATGAAAATTTTGACTAAGCGATACAATAAGCATTGGAATTTCAAATTAACACGTGATCAAAAGCTGAAAGTTAAAATGTAGATTTTTATGATATCTCATAAAGCGATAAGAGTTTATATACTTTACGTTTATGTTTCAACTAAACACATATCATGCTAGAGAAAAAAGATTAATCCTAGAAATTTTTACTCATGAAATCGCTAGAAATAAAAAAAAATAGAACCTAAAATTCTTACAAAAACCTAAAACATTTTGCCATTAAATTGGTAGACTATAATCACCTAAAAAATAGTAGTTGTGAGCAATTAATAAGCTCAAAATTTAGGTCATATCGTCAAAAATATAGACCGCAGCTAAAGCCATCATAGTTTAAACAAATGTTTTAACTAAATGTATATTGGAGATAATAGAGGTGCTATGTAAAGAAAAAAATGATGGATATGGATGAAAAGTACATAAAACAATAATTGATAGATTATCAAAACTGAATATAGACTATATAGTACCTATTATAGCTATTATTTTAGAACATTAGTGAAGAGAAAAAAATATTTAATATAAATAATTTTTAATAGTTAGTGTCTCCTAAGATTCTAACCGTGCTCGCACGGGTTCATGAACTTGTATGGATAAATCCTCTTGTATCGTCACATATATTTTTTAATTTTACATATACACTTCTCTTACCGAAAACACTAGATATTAGTTTTAATCAAATATTGAGATAACGTTTCTATCAAAACCCGAGTTATATTAAATTTAATAAGGTTGATATAAAAAGAATATAAATGTCAAAGAAATTTATAAGTTAGGAAAAAACGTTAGTGATTTGGAACGGAGGAAGTAAAAACTGGATCCAACTATCGAAAGACCCCTAGGTGTTTAATGGCCAAATGACCTGAGCAGCTATAAAGGAATCGGATCAGATCACCACGCCTACCCTTTGCAGGCAGCACACTGTTCTTCGCCTACTCACCAGACACTACTCACCACCCACCGTTCCTCTGCTGCCGTTGTTCCCGGCGCACATCAGAGTTCTTCTACGCCGCCCGTCTTGCTGCTCCACAGCGCGGGGCGCTTGGGCCTGCTCGCCGGCGGCTCCGCGGCTGGAAGAGCAGCAGCTCGTCGACGAGGGGCGCACGAGGACCATCCCTTGACTCAGCGGCACGAGGGAGGGGCAGATCAGGCCGAATATTTGGTCAGCTCGGGGCGCGTCGTGCAGATCAGCGGCTACGACGAATGAAGGAAGGCGGAGCGAGCGAGGGTAGACCCACGGTGGCGAGGGCCGCCTTCGCGTCGCCTGGAGGACGTGCGCGCCGTCGAGCAGGAGCGAGAAGAAGTGGTACCAAACGTTTCACTCGCACCTTCTTCTTCTTCTTTTTTGGACAAAATCCATGTAGCCTTTCAAGCACACTGTTCTTACTGGTGCTCACCACTCAAACCAATGACCCCTGCAGCCGGAGGAGAAGATGGAGGTGGCTCTCGGAGCGGCGAATTGGCTCCTCGGCCAAGTCCTCAACAAGCTGTCCGATGACTTGCTGAAAGCGTACGTGTTCAGCACCGAGCTCGGCCTCAACCTTGTGAAGATCAGAAAGGAGATGCTGTACACTAAAGGGCTGCTGGAGGCGGCCCAGGGGAGGGACTTCGCTGGGAACTCTGGCCTGAAGGGTCTGCTCGAGGACCTGAGCAACAAGGCCGACGAGGCTGAGGACGCTCTGGACGAGCTCCACTACTTCATGATCCAGGACAAGCTCGATGGGACTCGAGAGGCCACTCCAGAGTTGGGAGATGGCCTCAGAGGCAAAGCTCAGCATGCCTGCCATGCTGCTCGCCACACTTCTGGTAACTGGTTCTCATGCTTCTCTTGTTGCCGTTCGCAAGATGAGGATGTTGCTACTACCGACGATGTCCATAACACCCATAGCACAAGCAATGCCATTGCCATGTCTGTTGACCACAGTGGCCATGATGGAAAGTTGCCATTTGACAGGGTGGCAATGTCCAACAAAATCAAGCAGCTCTTAGAGGAGCTGCACTCTAACTGTACTCCTGTCTCTGACTTGCTCAAGATAGTGTCAGGCACTAACCCTCAGCAACACATGCCTGCCTTCGCTAAAAGGCCTGACACAAGCTCTGAAATCACACAGGAGAAGTTGTTTGGGAGGGATGCCATCTTTGAGAAAACTATAGAGGAGATTATCAGTGTGACACAGAGTGGTATAACCTTGTCTGTTCTTCCTATAGTTGGCCCAGGGGGTATTGGAAAGACTACCTTCACCCAGCACCTCGTCAATGACACAAGGATTAAACAATGTTTTCCTGATATTAATATCTGGATATGTGTATCGACTAATTTTGATGTGCTCAAGCTCACCAAAGAGATCCTGAGCTGCCTACCCGCAACAGAAAATGAAGGAAATAGAACACCAAATGAAACTACCAACTTAGACCAGCTTCAGAAATCCATCGCAGAGAGGCTGAAATCCAAAAGGTTTCTACTTGTCTTGGGAATGCAGCAGTAGTGATGAGTGGGCAAAGCTGTTAGCTCCATTCAAAAAGGACGAGACCAGTGGCAGCATGATTCTTGTCACAACTCGGTTCCCAAAAATTGTAGAAATGGTGACAAAAGAATCTAATCCAATTGACCTCCGTGGTTTGGATCCTGATGAGTTTTGGAAATTCTTCCAAATATGTGCATTTGGTAGAATCCAAGATGAGCATGGTGATCAAGAGTTAATTGGTATTGCAAGGAAAATAGCAGATAAGCTGAAATGCTCCCCACTTGCAGCCAAAACAGTTGGTCGGTTATTGATTAAGAAACCCTTTCAGGAACTTTGGATGAAAATTCTTGACAACAAAGAGTGGCTAGAAGAAAACCATGACAATGATATTATCCCAGCCTTGAAAATTAGCTATGACTACCTTCCCTTCCATCTGAAAAAATGTTTTTCGTGTTTTTCCCTTTTCCCTGACGATTATAAATTTGGAAAGCTTGAGATTATTCGTTTTTGGGATTCTATAGGCATCATAGATTACCCTAAGCAGAATAAAAAATTTGAGGACATAGGATCAGATTATCTGGATGAACTATTAGATAATGGTTTTCATATAAAAGGAGATGATAATAATTATGTAATGCATGATTTACTCCATGATCTTTCACGTAAAGTTTCATTAGAAGAATGTGCCTATATCAGTTGTTCTACTTTTGAGGCAAATGAAATCCCACAATCTATTCGTTACCTATCCATTTTCATGCATGATGATATTCATGTTAAAAGTTTCGAGGAAGGGATGGGTAAATTGAAGGAAAGGATAGACATTAAAAAATTGCAAAGTTTGATGATTTTTGGATAATACAGTAGGTTACACCTGGTCAATGTTTTAAGAGACACATTTAAGGAAATAAAAGGTCTCCGTGTTTTATCTATATTCGCGAACTCCCATAGTTCCTTGCCAAACAACTTTTCAAAGCTTATCCATCTTCGATACTTAAAACTTATGTCGCCTGATTACGGAAAAGTGTGTGTGCCTAGCACAGTGTCTAGGTTTTATCACTTGAAATTCCTAGATCTTAACCAATGGAAAAGTAGTTATTCTTTGCCTAAAGACATTAGCCGCCTTGAAAATCTACTCCATTTTGTTGCTACGAAACAATTTCATTCCAATGTTCCTGAGGTGGGGAAAATGAAATTTTTACAAGAAATGAAAGAATTCCATGTTAAGAACGCGAGCGTTGGATTTGAGCTAGGAGAGTTGGGGAAACTAGAAGTGCTTGGAGGAGAGCTCAAGATATCTGGACTTGAAAATGTGAGAACCAGCCAAGAAGCTGAAGAGGCCAAACTGATGGAAAAGAGGAATTTAGTGAAGTTGGGATTAGTTTGGAACAGTAAGCAAGAGTCCACTGGAGATGATATCCTAGATAGTCTCAAGCCACACTCTAATATTAGAATACTTTGCATTGTAAATCATGGTGGCTCTGTTGGTCCTAGTTGGTTGTGCAGCAACATCATATACATGAGAAACTTGGAGACCCTACATCTAGAGAGGGTATCATGGGCCAACCTTCCACCTATTGGGCAGATGTATCACTTAAGAAAGCTGAAGCTGAAAAACATTCTTGGGATATCTCAGATTGGACCTGATTTCTTTGGTGGTACTACAGAAAAAAGTTTCACGCACTTGATGGAAGTTCAGTTTTATGATATGCCAGACCTTGTAGAGTGGGTTGGGGGAGCTAACTGTCATCTGTTCTCAAGGCTTGAAAAAATCAGCTGCACTGGTTGTCCCATGCTAACAACACTGCTGATCTCAGGTTGGCCTATTTCTTCTTCAGAAGGCAACACTAAATGGTTCCCTAGCCTTCGTGATCTTTACATTCTTAGATGCCCGAAGTTGTGCCTTCCTCCCATGCCTCACACTTCGATGGTATCCAGTATTGATACAGACTGCTTGTCTTATTATCGTACTACGTTGAACATTTGGAAGCCCTCTGAATTGGTTTTCCACAATCTTGGTGATGTAGAAAGGTTGACAATTTGGGATGAATCATGCTTCTCATTTATGGATCTTCAAAAGATACATTCCCTAAGACATATATATAGAGGTCAGTAGATGTGAGGAAACCTTTTTGAGAGGACTGGATGATGGTGTTGTGCTCCACACAGTCCAAACTCTCGAACTCAGACAATTTTCTCTTACCAGAAAATCCTTGTCAAATTTGTTCGAATGTTTCCCAGCTCTTTCTCGGTTGGATGTCAGCACATCATCAAATGAGGATCATGAGGAGGTGGTACTGCAGTTTCCACCCTCCAGCTCGCTGAGAAATGTCCGCTTCGTTGGGTGTAAGAATCTGATCCTGCCTGTGGATGAAGAGGAAGGAGTTGGGTTCTGTGGCATCTCGTCGCTTGAGTCCGTGGCCATTATAAATTGTAACAAGCTATTCTCTCGGTGGCCCATGGGAGGAGGAGGAGTTCAGACTCAGAGCATCATCTACCCTCTCCCCCCTTCCCTCAAGAAACTTAGCCTTGAGGGTGAGGTAAGCACGCTGCCGATGGCTCTGCTCGCGAATCTCACATCTCTTACCAGTCTAGAACTATTTAATTGCAAGGATATCACAGTGGATGGGTTTGTTTCTCTCATCACAATCAACCTCGAGCATCTGTATGTGCACAATCGGAGAGATGGTGAGGCTGAGCCCTATTCTGTAGCAGCAGATCTGCTTGCAGTGGTGGCAAGGACCAAAACATTGCCCGCCGGTTCCTTCCAACTGGTGTGCCTTTATGTGGACAGTATCTCTGCAGTGCTTGTTGCTCCCATCTGCAGCCGCCTCTCCGCTACCCTCCAGAGGTTATCCTTCGATTGTGATTGGCGGACAGAGAAGTTAACGGAAGAGCAGGACGAGGCGCTTCGGCTCCTCACGTCTCTCCGAATCCTGTGGTTCAATGGCTGCAGGGCTCTGCGGTCCCTCCCCCAAGGGTTGCATCGCCTTCCTTCTCTCCAGGAATTACGTATCTGGGGGACTCAAAAAATCAGATCACTGCCCAAGGAAGGCCTCCCCGATTCACTGCGACTGCTAGACATACATAATTGCAGTCCCGAGATTTATGAGGAATGCCAGAAATTAAGGGGAACGAGGCCAGATATACATATACATGTACGTGCCTTCATTGCTGACGCGGAAAGCTGAACCTCTGCTTCTGCATGCCTTTCACACCACGCTCAAATCTTCGGTGTACATCGATCTGCAGGTTAGTTCCAAATTAAAAAAACAAAATACCCTTATGCTCCTCGATTTGTGATTCCATTGACTATGCAAATTGAATTGTGATTTATGTAGACTGAATTTACGATTTATAATTTCAGCTCCCTCACATCTCTCCGAAGCCTATCGTTCAAGACTACAGGACTACAGTCTGAGGCGGAAAGCTGAATCGCACCTTCTGCATGCCTTTCACACACACACACATGGATCTGCAGGTTAGTTAAAAAACATCTTATGCTCCTCGACTTATGACATCATTCACAGTGCAAACTGGATTGCTTTTTTTTTTTCAGTTTGCTTGTAGATATGAATGATTGTCATGTGCTTCTGTGTTACAAGAGGAGCCACTATTCTCAATTCTTGTTCTGCCCTTCATTTGCTTAATCAACAATCACCTTGTTTCTGTCACAGCACGATGTGATGATATGCTGGTTTGCCTTGCAGGACTCTGCTTCATCCTACGCTTAAACATCGTTCAAAAACCATAAATAATGAGCCCAACACCGGTGCATCCAGCAAAGATAATAAGGGAATTCTCGACAAGGATGACTTGGTGCCTAAGTTTGAGGACTCAAGAAAAGAATGACCTCGTAGCAACACCAGTCCATCCAGCAAAGATTAGGTGAGACAGTCATAAGTCAACAAACTTCTCGTGTATGGCATTGTCTCTTCAGTTATAAAGTTTTGGGTTGCCTTTCCTTTTTCAGCTCTTGGGACTTTTATTGTGATTTTTTAGGGATTTTATTCAAACACATAAAAGAGGTCCTACAAAAGTTCACGAAACGAAGAAAGAAACAAAGAAAAGCTAAAGAATTACACATAAGCTTCTAGCCATTGATTAATGAGGGGTTCATATTTCTGCTTTGCTCTAAGGATAGCATGAGGAGACTCTATGACTTTTTTTGTGATTTCAGGTCCCTAATTCTCGTTGGTCATCTGAAAACCACCGAAGGCAGGAGATGCTGCATAGTGAATCAGACTAGAGGCTCTTTCTGCTTCAATCAACCAGCTTAGTGGAAGAACAAAAAAAATGCTTTGAAAGTAATGTGTTCTACTTAACTCTGTACATATATTTTTGTTTCTTTATTTTCTATAAATGACATAATCCTTTGGAGCCATTTTGTAAATTAATGATTTCTTGCTTCCTTTGTTTAACAGGATGGGCTCACAATTGTGGATAATAAAACATCCAATATCCTTGAGGAAACAAAGAAAATTCAAATTAGAAGGAAACATGCTGGTTCAAGTTCTTATATGCCCAATTCAGCAGTAGATACACATACACCCAGCACCCCTGATCTCTCACCATTAAGATCTGCAGCCTAGGAGACTGAACTGAACGCTTTTGACGACGTAAGGTGTCACATGCATATATCTTGATCACAAATACGATATTATACATCCTCTATGTAGAAAACCAGAGTCCCTTGTTGGGGAACCTGCAACATTTAATGGTCCTTACAGTCTGATTAACATCAATTTTTCTGTTTTCTAATCTTATGAAGTTGGGTACAGCATTAGTCTTCAGTACAGATATTTGTATTTTCTACCAAGAAATGTTTCTACTTTGTTTGCCCATCTGCTTATTTCCAATTTCTTTATTTTGCCAATCTATTTATTTCTTCCTTTGCCCATCTACTGAGTTGTTGACTGTAGTGTAGATGAGTTTTGAGATTTTACAATGATACGTGCTGGAGTTTCCTATTGTTTTCTTACGATTTGTAGCATTATGGAAACATAAGCATTGTGGCCATCTGATTAGCAGAGTAAGCTCTTTTCTCTGCTTACAATGAATTAGCAAAACTGTTTTTTGTCAGAAAACATAATTTTTGTCTTTTCCGTGATCGTTATGATGTTAGATGAATGCTTCGAGTTATGATGTTAGATGAATGCTTCGGATAAGTAATGGATTATTCTTTTTACTATCTACCAGAAATGACCCCTTTGTCTTTCCTCCTATAAATTGTTTCAGGTTGCTAATGCAATGGCTGCTAAAGCAAAACTTCTGCTCCGTGAACAAAAATCTGTTAAATCGATATAGATTTTGCCGCAGCAGACATGCACTCAACTAGAAGTATAGAACAAGCTCTTGCTAGAAACAAAGCAGAAAGGGGAAAACTGAAGAAGATGATGACATGGGTAATTTTCTTTCTGATCAAACTTGTTTCTTATCATTTTTTATGAAAGGACATCAAAAGCTTTGCCGCTGATTTTATTAGAAGAAGAAAAAACAAAGGCAAGTGCCGGCCCAGTTTATTAAGTGGAAACTTTTTTGTTATCATCTTTAATATCTTTATGAATTACATACATCTTGATTTTCAATTCATCAAGAACATTGAATAGGTGATAATTCGTCATCAAACCAATAAATTAATATTACTACATGTGAATCTTAAGATTAAATAAGTTGTTGTTAATGCTCATGTCATTTTTGAACACTTACCTGAAAGGGTCAATTTTGCAGTACTCTGCTTCTTTTGAAAAATTCGGCATTACATATATTTAGATAGAAGTTTGAGTCCCATATCTGTTTCATATTAGTTATAAATTGTTGGTACTGTCAGCTTGTTCTTAACAACACCTTGTTATAGTGAAAAATAGAACATGGTGTTTATGAGTATTAACCTATTTTCTCCATGTTATAGTGAAAAATAGTATCTGAACAGCTTGTTCCTTTTTTTTTTGAAAAATTACGATCAGCTTGTTCTTAAGAACATGTAAAAAGTATCACTGCATCCTTTAAACTATGGTATATAGAACATGGTGTTGTATCTGTGAACTGATGAGTATAATGTATTTTCTCCATGTTATACTGAAATAATCTCACTGGACAACCCATTGGTGGAACAGATTTGCATGCAACAGGAGACATTGACATATTGTCGGCCAAGAAATCGAAGCTGGCATAGGAAAACTCAACAATGCCTGTGAAAACCACTTCCTGCGCGAGATAGTAGATATTTTCATCAATTGACTACCCACGATGTTGTCTAGTTGGATGACGACGACATGGAAGACAGTGAACCAGAAGAAGATAGAAACCTCATCTGCGCTTAAAATGTGCTGCCCGTGGTAGAAGAGAATCCATCACATGAACAACACCACCCTGTCCTCTCCTGTCTCCTGACCTGAACCTCCCATGGTCAGCCGGGGTGAAGAATCATCGCCCAAATCCTGCAATTTTCATAATGCCTCAAAGCTAGATGCATCAGCGTGTGACTTAGCTTGACGCGTGTGACTTCGCCATCTTGCATGTAACTTGTTCTGATGCCTTCCTGTGCATGTATATGCCTATATGTGGGTGTGTTGGATTGATCTGCCACGCCATTAGGCCCAACGGCCTTTGGGCCTTGTTCTCGCGCCCTGATCGGGGGCGCCCAACCCTACACGGTTGGTGGGCCCCCATCGCACAGCGCTATAAAGGAAAGGTGGGGGCCGGAGCTCGCTGTACGACGTTCACCGCGCCGCCAGACTCTCCACCGACATCCTAACCCTAACCCGATCTTGAGAAGGGGCGCTGTCAGCGATGGGAAGCACCACCGACGCCGGCAACGCCACCCCGACGCACACGCCGCCGCCAAGGACGCCACTGCACCGACTCCTCTCTCCACCGAACGTCGCTACCGGCGCGCAGATGGCATCCGCGAACGAGGTCGCGGCCGGCGCTTCCACCACTCCGACTGCTTCGACCACTACGGCCTTCGATGGTCTGCGACTTCCTACTCCACCTACCCCTTTTCTTCCTTTTATATCTCTGTAGTTCATGCATTAGGTTTTATGTATATACTGTAAATCTTGAACATGTATTCCTATTCTGTGTACCCGATCTGGTGAACTTGACTCGATTGAGTCCTAAGAAATCTAACAATGGTATCGGAGCTAGGTTAGAGAAGAAACCAGATCGGGGTAAGAAATGAAATGAAACTGACCGATCTGATGCGGATCGGGAAAAAGGAAATAGAAAGAAGAACATGGACATTCGTTTTCAAATCGGGCGAAAGAAAGAAATCAAATCGAACCGATTTCAAATCGGTCAACCTAACCCTAACCCTAACATGAATCAAGAATGGGGTCCTACCTGGGCCCTCATCCCGCCGGCGGCATCCCCACCGCGCGGGACAAAGAACGAGCCGTCGGCCCTCGCCGAGAGGAAGAGACCGCCGCCGTGCGGTACTTCCCCGTACCCGCACCGGCGTGCGGGATGAAGCCGAGGCCACCCTCGTGGCGTGCGGGTGCAGGGCACCACCGTGAGGCCACTCGACGGCGACGTGCTCAGCCACGGGCGAGCACGCCCGCCGGCGAAGGGGCCCGCGGCGGCGCCGATTTCCTCCGGCCACCGTGGACTCCACCGCTGCTGCTCCCTCACTCTGGAATCGGCTGGGAGAGGCGAAGGGGTGGAAAGAAAATGAGTTAGGGTTTTGGTTTTTCGGTGGCCGACGTGTTTTGATCCCGCGATGGAAACGAACAACCGTCCGATGGGGACGAACGGCGCCAGATGCGCGGGCCAGCGTCACGGCCCAGGCGGGAGAGCGCGCAAGGCCGAATTTCCGGCCCAGGCCTAGGTTGCGGCCTGGGCGCGGGGGAGTGCGCGGGACAGCGCGAGCGCGCGGACGTTGGGCTGTTTTGGGCCGCTGCAGCGCGCGCTGCTGGCCGGGCCACGCTGGGCTGAAATGAAAAGAAAAAAAAATTGTTATTATTTTCCTGGAGCAATTTTAATGCATATTTTTTGATGAATTTGAATGATTTTGATATAATTTTTTCTGTGCAAATTTTATCCAACGATATTTTGCTAGAAAACAGTAAAGTACTTAGTGTTTCTGGAAAAATAATAATATGAAAAGATTATTAATGTTTCCGCTGTGCATGATAATTATTGTTCTCTTTGATTAAATTTAAACCAACGGGATAATTTAATTTTAAGAGAAGTGATGAATTTCTGATAATTTTTTTTGATGAGATTATGATGTTATTTTCTGACCAACGTTGTCAATAACAATATTATAATTTTGATCTATGAGAAATTATGCATTAATTTTACTTCTGGCCAACGGTGATGTAAAATGTTTGCATGGATGAATTATAAGTTTTAATTTAACCAACGTTGAGTTAAAGCATGAAATTTTATGTATAAATGTTTCTTACTTACTCTGGTGTGATTTCAGGAGGCAAATGCATTGTGAACATTGCCAACATCCCGACACTCAATGGGACCAATCACCGTGTGTGGTGGGAGAAGTATGAATTGAAACTTGCGTTGGGAGAGGTCGATTTTGCCATCACCTCACCGTGTCCTACTGAGCCAGAGGACCCAGTGAGAGGTGAAAATGAATCTGACGCTGATTTCGCTGCTCGAAAGCGTGATCATGCTGAAATAAGAATGAAATATGACCTTGAATATAGGCAATGGACTCTCTCCAACCGCAAGTGCCTGTTGGTGGCCAAGGCCACCATAGAAGAACAAATAAGGGGCTCAATCCCTGAATGTGCTACTGCCAAAGAATATCTTGAGAAAATCAAGAGTCAGTTTACTGGGTCTACCAAGGCCACAGCAAGTTCACTGATTAAGAAGCTTGTGAATGAGAAATTCACTGGTGGTAGCATAAGAGAGCACATTTTGAAGATGAACACTACATCATCTAAGCTAAAGGAAATGAATTTAAAGAAGGAGGATTTCCTGATTCATTTGATTTTTTGCTTCTTTGCCAAAAGAATATGACACCTTCATTGTGAATTACAATATGCAGCCTAAAAGATGAGGCATAGAAAGACTCATCTCAATGTGTGCTCAAGAAGAGAAGAGGATAAAGTCCTCACAGGGTGAATTCGCTCATTTTATGAAGGATAACAAAAGAAAGAACTTTAATGGCAAGAATTCTAAATCACAAGGGAAACCTAAGTGGGATAAGGCCTCTTCCTCCAATTCACAGGGAAAGAAACCCCAGGATTCTGAGAATCAGCAGTATGGTGGAGCTGAAAAAGATCAGTGCAAGCACTGCTTCAAGAAGGGACACTACAAGAGGGATTGTCCAGACTTCCTGAAATCTCTGCTAAAGAAAGGTGATGAATTTATTACATTTGTAGATAAATCCCTGTATTTATGTTATGATAAATTCACTTGGTGGGTTGATTCAGGAGCAACTACTCATATTGCAAATTCCTTACAGGGATTAAGTGGGACGAGAACCTTGCAAAGAGGAGAAAGAACGATTAAAGTTGCAAATGGAGTGCAAGCCAGTGTTGAAGCCATTGGAGTTTTTTCTTTAGAATTGAATAATGGTTTTGTACTTAGACTTAAAGAAGTACTTTATGTTCCATCTTTGAGTAGAAATTTGATAAGCGTTTCGAAACTTGATGATGATGGAATTGATTGCCACTTTGGTGGTGGCAAGTGTAAGATACTGGTTGATAATAAATGTGTTGGTCTTGCCTTCCGACAAGACAAGTTTTATTTATTATCTCTTGCCGAGAATGCGAACAATGTATGCGATGAGAATGTGAATGATTCCCCATCTGCGAATGTAACTAAGAAGCGGAAGAGAATTGATTGTCTCTTCGAAATTATGGCATTGTCGCTTGGGTCATATTTCGAGGGGGAGAATAGAACGATTGGTTAAGGAATCAATTCTTCCGCACTTAGAATTTTCAGATTTAGAACAATGTGTTGATTGTATCAAAGGAAAGTATGTCAAGAAAATTAAGAAAGATGCCAAACGAAGCATAGGAATTTTAGAAATAATCCACACAGACATATGTGGTCCTTTTCCTGTGAAAAGTGTGGATGGTTATGACTCGTTTATAACATTCACAGACGACTACTCTCGTTATGGCAATATTTATCCAATTAAAGAAAGATCGAAAGCATTGGATAAATTCAAAATATTTAAAACTGAAGTTGAAAATCAGCACAATAAGAAAATCAAGATAGTACGATCAGACCGAGGTGGAGAGTACTATGGGCGACATACCCTATATGGCCAAATTCCTGGACCATTTGCAAGGTTCCTACAGGAAAATGGCATAGTTGCTCAGTACTCAACACCGGGGAGCCTCAGCAGAATGGAGTGGCTAAAAGACGTAACCGTACCTTAACGGATATGGTAAGAAGCATAATGAGTTACTCCACATTACCGATTAGTTTATGGATGGAGGCACTGAAAACCGCCATTCACATACTTAATCGAGTACCAAGTAAATCGGTGCCTAAAACATCGTATGAATTATGGACAGGAAGGGAACCCTCACTTAACCATTTGCGTGTGTGGGGCTATCCGGCTGAGGCAAAAGTGTTTAACCCAAACATAGGAAAGTTAGACTCCAAGACAGTCAGCTGCCATTTTATTGGCTATCTAGAAAGATCAAAAGTATATCGCTTCTATTGTCCTAACAGACATACGAAGATTGTAGAAACAAGACACGCTATGTTCTTGGAGGATAACATGATCAGGGGAGCATGGTAGCACAAGAAATCAGCCTACAGGAGAAGCGGGTACATGTACCCACTCCGATGGTTGAAGAACCATTCTTCACGCTACCTGCTGCTGTTGCATCGATAGTGCAGGACACTGTAGTGCCAACACCTGTTGCAAGTTCTTCCGTGGCGACAATGAATGAACATGAGGAACCTGTCCTTGAGGAACCTATCCTTGAGGAACCTATAGAACCAAATGTTGCACATGAGGAAGAACAACAACAGCCCAATGTGGAACAAGTGCCGGAGGCACCTAGAAGGTCTCAAAGAATAAGAAGATCAGCTATTACTGATGACTATGAAGTTTATGAAACAGAAGAATGTCAGATGGGGGATGATCCCACCTCATTTGAAGAAGCCATGAGAAACGACCACTCATCAAAGTGGCTTAAGGCCATGGAAGATGAATTGAAATCAATGAGTACCAATAAAGTTTGGGACTTAGAAAATATTCCTAAAAGAGCTAAAACAGTAGGCTGTAAATGGGTCTACAAAACGAAATATGACTCCCAAGGGAATATAGAAAGATTTAAAGCGCGACTTGTGGCGAAAGGCTTCACGCAAAGAGAAGGGATTGATTACAATGAGACGTTTTCTCCAGTCCCATGTAAAGATTCCTTCAGAATTATAATGGCACTTGTAGCCCACTATGATTTGGAGTTACATCAAATGGATGTAAAGACGACTTTCCTAAACGGGAATTTGGAAGAAAATGTTTATATGGCACAACTGAAAGGTTTTATCATAAAAGGAAAGGAAAATATGGGATGCCGCCTGAAGAAATCAATCTACGGATTGAAGCAAGCTTCAAGACAGTGGTATTTGAAGTTTGATAGAACGATAAAAAGTTTTGGGTTTAAAGAAAATGTTGAGGACAATTGCGTTTATGCAAAGTTCAAGAATGGAAAGTACATATTCCTAATTTTATATGTGGATGATATCTTACTTGCTAGTAGTGATATCAATCTACTAATGGAAACGAAGAAATTCTTGTCCTCAAACTTTGATATGAAAGATCTCGGTGAGGCCTCATTCGTTTTGGGAATAGAGATTCACCGAGACAGAAGAAAGGGGGTTCTAGGATTATCGCAAAAGGCATACATAGAAAAGGTCCTCAAGAAATTTAGTATGCATGCGTGCAGTCCTTCACCTGCTCCTATAGTCAAGGGCGATAGATTTGGAGAACATCAGTGTCCCAAGAACCAATATGAAATTGACCGAATGAAAGCGATACAGTATGCTTCAGCTGTTGGAAGTTTACAATATGCTCAAGTGTGTACACACCCTGACTTAGCTTTTGTTACCGGGTTACTTGGCAGATATCAAAAGAATCCAGGAATTGAACATTGGAAATTAGTGAAGAAAATCCTGCGTTATTTGCAGGGTACGAAAGGCCTCATGCTTACGTATAGAAGATCTGATTCTCTGCAGATAGAGGGGTATTCAGATTCTAATTATGCGGGAGAAGAAAGAAAATCCACGTCAGGATATGTATTTACTCTCGCAGGAGGGACTATATCGTGGAAAAGCTCTAAACAAACCGTAACTACATCCTCGACAATGTATGCCGAGTTTGTAGCATGCTATGAGGCAACGGGGCAGGTGAATTGGCTGAAGAAATTCATACCCGGATTGAAAGTGATTGATAATATAAATGAACCACTGAGGTTGTATTGTGATAACAACCCAACGGTACAGTATGCTCACAACAATAGGTCAAGTGGTGCTGCCAAACACATTGACATAAAGTACTATGTTGTAAAAGATAAAGTTCGGGATCATATAATAAATCTTGAGCATATAAGTACAGAGAAAATGCTCGCGGATCCGCTCACAAAGGGCTTACCACCCAACGTGTTCAGAGAACACGTAGCCGGCATGGGTTTAAGGGAAAGCCTATGATTCCTGAACATACGAAGGGCTCAAAGAAAGTTTACATTTCAAAACGGAGAAGTGTATTGTGGCTGTTAGTCTAACGGCACTAATTGCTGTGACGATGGGACAGTTCTATACACTAATCTGTGATGAAATAGGATGGAAGCAAGAAAAATATGAATCGAAAGTTTGAGTAAGAATTAAAGAACGAAGAAAGTGATGAGAGATCAAGGGGGAGAATGTTGGATTGATCTCCCACGCCATTAGGCCCAACGGCCTTTGGGCCTTGTTCTCGTGTCCTGATCGGGGGCGCCCAACCCTACATGGTTGGTGGGCCCCCGGCGCACAGCGCTATAAAGGAAATGTGGGGGCCAGGGCTCGCTGTACGAGGTTCACCGCTCCGCCGGACTCCCCACCGACATCCTAACCCTAACCCGATCTTGAGAAGGGGCGCTGCCAGCGACGGGAAGCACCACCGACGCCGGCAACGCCACCCCGACGCACACGCCGCCGCCAAGGACGCCACTGCACCGACTCCTCTCTCCACCGAATGTCGCTGCCGGCGCGCAGATGGCATCCGCGAACGAGGTCGTGGCCAGCGCTTCCACCACTCCGACTGCTTCGACCACTACGGCCTTCGATGGTCTGCGACTTCCTACTCCACCTACCTCTTTTCTTTCTTTTATGTCTCTATAGTTCATGCATTAGGTTTTGTGTATATACTGTAAATCTTGAACATGTATTCCTATTCTGTGTACCCGATCTGGTAAACTTGACTCGATTGAGTCCTAAGAAATCTAACAGGGTGTAGTATATCTTCCGTGGCAAGTAAGGACAGAGTTTTGAAGTCCATTGTTTTCTCCGGATGAATCCAACCCAGCCATTGTGACACTGATCAGCAAACATTTTTCAAAGAACCTTCTAAAAAATAACGGCTAGGGAATTCTTTCCCGCGATTCACCACTGAACAAGACGTGTAACCTGCAATAGACGGAACCTGTCGTAGGCCATCGTTGAGCTGATCAGAAATTGGAGTCTCGCGTGGTATGCTTATCAATTGAGCTGCTATTTGCCACGGTCTTCACCGATCAACAAGGCAACAAAGTCTAGCGAAGGCAGCTGCAGCCTGCAGCTAGCTTCCATTCCACCGAACAAGTTCCTGCCTGCACGTCGAAGGTTTCCTCTGCAGCTAGCCTACAAAGTCCTCTGCCTTTTTCAGTGTCTCTGCGTCATCTTTCGATGTCTACCTCATTTTGCACATACTTCCCAGCTGATATGCTGGGTTGATGAGAGAGCTGGAGAAAGGGAGCACCGCCTCTCTGTTCTTGTTAGCGAGCGGCCGAGGCGCACGGGCGATGCCGTATTTCAAATTCTGAATTGACGGCATTTTTAGAATTTCGAATTGATCTTATCCCAGGCGATGACCCGCAAACCTGAAGATGCCCGTCGTCTCATATATTTACCTCGCTAGCTGACCGGTGGCCCCAACTAGGCATGCTGGCGTGTATGCGTGAGCATTCTAGAAGCTTCATCATCTTGGAGGCCCAGGTATAGTAGCTAGGAGCTTCTAGAACACTCTCGGGCTCTCGGCCCAGGTACAGCACGTACTGCCGCATCGACGTATTTGTACGCGTACGTGTATAGGCTGGCTGAAGAGATGTGCGTGCGTGTGTAGTAGACTTGCTAGCTTTGAGCAGAGAAGCTAACAGTCAACACACGTACACACTTGCATGGGCCATGCACAAATCGCATTAACTTGACGGGGCGAGGTAATCTTCATGCCATGGGCTCTTCCATCAACGAGGCCCTTAATCATTTTCTGCTAGCATCATTAAATAAATAAATGGATACAATTTGAGATTGAGAGCACACGTGCACTCTAATCCACCCTTCGAGTTCTTGACTTTTCCTTTGCACGTTATTTGCCTCTTAATTAACTAAAAGCATACCCCGCGCGTTGTCGTCGGAATTTTCTTGAAAATAAATCTATTATATACATAGCGTTATTAATATAAGGTATTTTGTATATTATGTATATACATGAATTTGACTTGCATGTTATTTTATTATATCAAATCTGGTAAAAAATCAGTAAGCTAATAGAAGAAAAAACTAATAGAATATCTGAATGTATTATAGAGGACTAGGTGATGAAACAAATAGCGTATGTAAATGACTTGTTAATACATACATTAAAGATTAAGAGTATTGCACATGATAGAGATGACGTGGATATTTTTTGTAATGAGGAAGGGATGATATGGACTTAGTAGAGAATGATGTGGACACCTTGCATGAAGAGATAGAACATTTAGTGGGTCACTTAGTGTGGAATGATGTGGACACCTTGCAAATGCCTCTATTGGGGTTTAGCTTTATAAGAGTACATATAGATACCCATGTACAAATATTGACGTACAGTTTAGAAAACATATACAAAATCACATCGAACAGAGAGAGAGACAGGTGAGTGGGGCACTAAGTGAGAGAGACTGACAAGGGTGCCAGGTGAGAAAGGCGAGTGGGACAACGACTGATTTGGCGGGAGAGAAAGACTGATGAGTCAGGGTTTGGGACTTTGGGGATCTGTGAGTTTTCGGATCTCTAAGGCCTTGTTTGGATGTTATCGGATTTACCTCAATCCATATGTGTTGAGGTGGATTGGAGTGGAACTCCCCAACACATGTGGTTTGGTGTGAATCCAACTACATCCAAACAAGGTCTAAAGAGGGCCGCCTCTATAATATGATGATGTTTTTTTTAGAAAATGAACAGGGGGGAGCTAGGATCCGCACCTGGAAACCTTTCATTGAAAATCTAAAACAGGTCCTTAGAGGACACTTATGGCAGGCGAGTTTTTATAGGATTGCGGATACATTCGCCAAGCGCTAATGCTAATTTCAGAACCTACTCCCTTAGTTTACTGGACTTCATAAATAACCTACAACCTCTAAAGTTCACTATGCATGTTCGAAGGTTTAAATATTTTCATATCGTCTCTGTAAATAAAAGAGGCTACACTCAAAAGTTTTTTTATCATCAAAAGTTATTTTTTAGTGCCCAAGGGTTCTGACATTGTGGTGGAGGAGCAGTGAAGCAAAGGGCAGACGGAAGGAGAAGTGTGTGGATCCAACTTACACTGATGGATGAAGAAAGGAGAACAAAGAGGTGGGTGGGGCGGGTGTCGGACAGAAGAAGTGCGATAGAAACTAAAAGCGGCATAAACATTTTAGGACATGTGCTTCTCTATAAAACTTTTACGTCACTAACATGTCCTAGTGGGTGTACCATGACGGTCATATTATGTGGTTATCCCGAAACATCTTCTACCAGGTCTAGATTTAGAGCAACTCCAGGAGACTCTCTATATCCTTTTTTTTACCGAAACGATAGGGAATCCCCTACCTATTTTTTTTGTTTTTCCATTAAATGAAAGAATGTTATTTACATGTAGAAATTACAAGGCAACTAGGCCCAAATAGAAAAAAGTGGCCTATACATTGTAATTATCTCTCAAAATATTGAGTGGGGTTTGTCTGTTGGGCTTGGCTTTAGTGCAAACTAAACCAAGTTCCTCCTTGAACTCTCTTCTCCAAATGTTGATGTTGATTTGACCCTGGTCAAAAATCACCTTGTTTCTAGTTGTCCAGATGATCCAAAGAAAGTGTGATGAGGATTTCTCTGAAGATTGGGCTGCCAAAGTTGGTCCCTGGCCTCTATTACCATATCAAGTGGTGGCAAATTCAGGTTCTAGGAAATGGGAATGGAGTTCAAAGCAGTCTCTGGCTAAAAGGCGATCAAAGCGAGAGGTGGAAGCTTGTTTCTTCACATCCACTACTGCAAAGAACACAACTGTAGTCTTCGATTTCATATTATTCCTTCTCAAAAGGTTTCTAGTATTGAGTCTATCCTCAAAGCAATAACCGGAAGAAAACTTATGCTTACCCAGATTACTCGAGGTCCGAGAGCCAGGAGAAGAGGGAGATGCTTGATGTGTCCAATGAGTAACTTATAAACCTTTTTGCTCTTTTGAAGTTAGAGGGTCTCCAAGACAGTCCAATCACATCTTGATGTTTTCATCCCACACTCTCTCTGGAAGTAAGGCTTGTAATTCAAAAAATTGTGTTGTAGCTTGTGTGGAAAGGGGAAGGCTGAAGTTTCTCACTGGTCTCTTGATCGAGAAAAGAAACCGATGGAGCACTTTGGCTTCTTAGTGAAAGAGAATGGTTGTGGGAAGGAATCTTTAATAGCTTCTCCCCATCGTGATCAGATCAAAAGAGTGTTGTGTTTCCTCCTGTGGGGGTTACAGGATGCAAGACCTTGGAACTTATCAAAGAGTTTCATGATGTCTTTCCACCAAAAGGAACCAAGCTGGGCTTCTAGCATGTGGTGGAGTTTGGGTGTTGGAGTAGAACTTAGACCAAGTCGAGTCACCCAAGGGATATCTGCTGATTATAGAATTTGTCTAAGTGCTTCATGAGTAAGGCATTGTTCGGCTCTTGATATCAATTATGCCCAAACCACCTTGATTCTTTGGTTTACAAGTTGTTTCCCATCTTTGCTAGGCATTTTCTTTTTTATTTATGTCACCATTGCTCCACGAGACAATGTTTTCTATAAATGTCAATCATTTGAGTGACTTGAGGGGGGAGCTTTAGACAACACATGTAGAAGGTTGGAAGAGCTTTGAGAACTAAATTAACAAGTATCAGTCTACCATTGTAGGATAAAAATTTGCTAATGCCAGATAATCTTGTCTCAATTCTAGTGAGGAGTGGACTGAATTCTTGTAAAGAAGGCTTTATTGTGCCCAAAGGTAGCCCTAGGTAAGTAAATGGCATTGTTCCAACCTTGCAGCCAAATGTGTTGGCCAAGTGAGATGTTCTAGCATCACTCATGTTGATAGGCACCGAAAGGACTTCATGAAGTTTACAGTAGGCCGGTGCTATATCGAGAAGGATCTAAGCATACCTTTGAGATTAAATAGAGTTCTTGCATCACCTGGCAGTATTAGGAGGGTATCATCGGCATATTGCAAAATGGGAAAATCACCTTCAAAGTTGTCACAAAGAGGGTGTTTTATGACCCCAATCTGCCATGCTTTGTTGATTATTGTCTGAAGCAGGTCTGCTGCTAGTACAAAGAGCAAGGGAGAGAGAGGGTCACCCTACATGACACCTCTTTTGCTTGTAAACATTTTTCCAGGTATGCCATTAAGCAGGACAGAAGAAGATCCACTGCTTAAAATGTTGTGGGTCCATCTGATCCATTTATCTAAGAAACCTTTATGCTTTAGGACTTGAAGAATGACTTGATGTTCCACTTTGTCAAAGGCCTTCTCAAAATCTAGCTTGAGTATGTGTCGGGGTTATAACCCCAGGGTGTCTCAGGGCATCGATTAGTTAGTAGGCCGAGCGGCCCATAGTACACCAGATAGTGAAAGCCCAAGCGATTGAGGCTAAGGACGGGGTCAACCATGACCCCTCCCTTCTGCCTTAGCCGCACGCCGCACAAGGGTTTATGACCTCATCGCCGTCCTGACCCCCACTACAAGAGATTAGGCCTTCTATGACAATTTTCTAGATTATGACAGACCTTCTATGACAACAGCATACTGTCAGAGAAGGGGTACTGTGACAAGAAAAAGCCTGGAATTATGACCGAATCCTGAAAATTGTCACAATCAGTAATTCTGACACTCTGATTGTGACAATTCCAGGCTTTTTCTTGTCACAGTATCCCTTCTCTGACAGTATGCTGTTGTCATAGAAGGTCTGTCATAATCCAGAAAATTGTCATAGAAGGCCCAATCTCTTGTAGTGCCCTAGGAGGAATAGGGAGAGGTCAAGCTCAGCCAAGCACGTCTGCTCTGACAAGAGTGGACACACCGCACTGACCCCACAAGGACCGAGGGGACAACAGTCACCTCGGTCCGGTCAGACGCCATCCCTGCACTACGCAGCACGAACAAGATAATACCGCCCAGTGGTGACGGCCAGTACGGTGACCCGTCATCCAAATACGGTCCAACAAGATATGTGTACGATCCTACCCACTACAGGATGGTATCCACGATGGAGGCCTTGACTTAGAGGCCATCCAAGCTGGTAGGAACCATGACCCCAGGGCTCGGGATCATGGCCACCATGCTAACATGGCGGACGATGACCCAGGGGCGGCTACCAACTCCTGTACAACGTCCCCGGGAGATCAGGAAATGACAACGAAGACGACGACGGAGACACGTCACATAGGACGACTAGTGAACCACCACCGTGCCTACAGTGCCACCATGGCCGGCATAGTAGCACCACGCAACACCTTATCGTGACGTGGGCACAAGACCATGACGACAACCATGCCCAGATGTACACCACAAGTCGGCGTAGCTTGCAAGCCAAGTTAGCTAGGCTCCACCCTCAGGCTCATGACCCCTCGGTTGGGAGAACCTTCTTCTTTGTGCATGCCCTAGTCCCGAACTCTATATAAGGACAGCCAGGGCATCTTTCCCGACATTTTGAGTCATCTTCACATTCTTCACACTCTCTGGACTCCTGAAGCTTCTCTTTAGGCAATTCATCTCCTAGCTCTAGCTCTCCTACCTCTTCCACCATTCTTGCACCCCCCCATTGTAAGAACTTCAGAGCATTCAAGCGAGGAACACACACTCGATCATCTCTGATACTGGACGTAGGGCTCTGGCCTAAACTAGTATAAATCCTCGTGTCTTTTGGATGCTACCATCGTCTTCCTAGAGCAGCATGACAATCATATAAATTTACTAGTCTGGTTTACAAAACACCGACAATATGACTTTCTCTTTCTTGGATTTATGGCATAGATGCAAGAACCGAAATGCCTAGGCTAAGCAATCATGGATTGTTCTACCTTTAATGAAGCCATACTGGCTGGTGTGAACCAGCTGAAGAAACTCTCTCTATAACCTTCCTTGCTAGGAATTGAGTTTTTGGTAAAAAGAATACCTTTCAACAACTTCTTTAATTGGTTATCCATATATAGCCATCCACTATTCTCAAATTCTCGCTAGCCAAAGTTAGAAAGCAAGAATGGCTCTCTAGAGTGTCTACAAAATATAGAAATGTTATTTTTTTAATGTCAGGGGAGGGACCCATCTCAATAAGGTGCAAGGCTAGGGATAGAACCCTGGCCGGCTGGCTCAACCACAAGAACCCACACCGGCCAGCTCAACCACGGGGAGCACTTGTGTTGACACAAAAATGTGACGATATGATCAACACATAGCAAAGCCAGAAGATCTGAGCGGAATGAGATCAAAGATCTGCTTGGCTTCAACATAGAACCAGCCGATTCTGAAAACTCATGACATGCCAGTCAATTTGACCTGCAATTGATAAGGAGAAGAAATCTTATCAGTAATTTAAGGTGGAACATGTCGGTGTTGCTCCAGATAGTTCCAAATATGAGGCTAAGTAGCCACTTCAATAAGGTTATCGACTAAATAGTCGATATCCAACGTATTCATAAAACGAAGATCTTTAGATTAAGGATGATCGGCTAATGTTAAATGATGATGACGTAAATCAAAATAATCGATGCCCATGGATCATAGCATATTTATGGTGACTGATTAATCGAGATAAAAACAAGTACAACACACCCAAATACAAAATTTATAAGATCCTTTCTTAAGATTCCAATATATACTACCAAATAGTCGATTGATGCAGTCTTTGATTACAGAATTGGTAACCAGCAAAGAAGCGATATAAGAAAACATCATCGGCTAAATGGAACATGATGGGTATAAAGCGTCGAGCCGATAAGTTTGATGAAAAGAGTATAACATGCGAATAAATTGACTGTCTAATATAAATGAATCTACAAAGAGTCTAAATCTAATATATTATCATCATCATCTACAGTGATGTTCGACCGGATCGATGCAGCTATGATAATGATAACAAACTAAAGCCAAAGAATCTATAAAACCATCTATATGTTGACAGATTCATGAAAAACATGCTATATGCGTGAGAGTATGGGCAATTGGCTAAATAGCCGATGCAATCATAGCAAACAAACAAAGTACATATCTTGATCATGAACAAAACCACTAATCCATAATTTCTAATCTAAAGTTTTATCATTGAGGTTCGACCGGATCGATGCAGCTATGGTAGTGTCATTAGATTAGATCTTATTAACTAGTGAGTTTATTCAAGATTGAAGCATGTCTTTGGATGCATACTATGTTTGATTGGAATAGAGATAAAACAGTCGATCTAGCGGAATTAAGCCATCAATTATAAGCTTTGAAGCGTGACCAGATCAAAGGATGACCAATTAAGACGATATGATGATGATCTATCTCTATCTCAATCAGGTGATTTGTTATAATTAATAAAACATTAATTATAACAAGATCGATAATTGGTGAATCAACAAAAAATAGCAAGAAAAATCTTACTAATCTTAGTAGATTGGATAACTAGTGATATTGTATTAAACAAAAAGTTATTTAACGCAAGATCGATAACTTTGATCTATATTATGATTCGTAAGAGATCAATCAGCTGATGTAGCCTTACAAACAATGATATGGATCGATAACTAACTTATATTATAGCTCATAAAAGATCAATCAGCTGATGCAGCTTTACAAGCACAATACAAGTCGTGACGGTACTCACAAGCAAGCTGGAGGTCGATCGGTCGATGCAGCCTTATTTGCTAAAGAACTCACCGAGATCTACAGTACCCCTACTCCTAATGCGATGGCGAAAGTAGGTAAGATTGTATTGATTGAGTTTTCGTGTCCTTGTACAATAACTGGGGTTTAATATTTATACCCGGAACCTAAATATGAATCATACTCAAATACGACTCATTATAATTCTTGGAATAAAAGAAAACTTCCTAACTTAACAATAACTTGGACCCTAATTTTTTCTTATTTGTAGAGTCCGACACATCTTTCTGACGCCATTCAAGCATAGCCCATGCATGCCGTCTGCTGATGTCATCTATAAATTAGCCGATTCCGATATCGCATCCAAATCAGTCGGCACCGATTCACATCTAATCGATTGCTTGATGACACAATCTTAGAAGCTTTAAGTTCCCACGTTCTTCTTTCTAAATTTTGGTGTAAACACATGCCCCTCAATTTTGGGATAAAAATAATTTTATTCCAAAATTTTTATTTACCTGTTCACCGTGTTGCAACTGCTCATTCTGAGGTATACGCATGGCTCCTGATTTCTAGGGCCGAAATCTATATAATACCCCAACAATATCATTTTCAACATGCTCAGTCTGCTTACTTTCCCCTTCTTTCTCAAGCAACCTTCAACAGTCTAAGCCACCACCACCAAAGTTTTAACCCTAACAGATCTTCTGCTCTGCCAAGCTGCTATTTAGCCACCTTTCAACAACCTTTCTCAGATTCAGATCAATTTCAGCTGCAATGGCAACCAGCGACCACGTTCCTGAGGTACGCCTTCAGATTTCTGTCTTTCAAGTATTAGTCGCTACTCTGTATTTTTCTTTCTTCTCAAATTCATCCCATCTGGTTTCTAGGAAATGGGGAACAAAATTTTGATTCCATTAGCTATTGCCCCTAATGCCTATTATCTTGGACTTATGGGCGATCCTGATCCATCTGATTTTATCAACCAAGAAACCAACCGAATCCCCTTCAAACAATGTGTAATAGAAACTGGCCCAAAATGCCTAAAGGATGGAGAGATTGGTTCTGCTGGGTATCAGAAAAGAAAGGTGGAGATTAAGAAATTTCTGATTTAAACCAATGCTTGACACTCTCATTGTCTAGAATGGAGAGAAATAATTCACTTCTGATCTCTACATCTTATTTTTGGTCCAACACTTTGAATGCTTTCATTTTTTGTCATGGTCCAATGACCATTACTTTGGCCGACATCTACATGTTAACCAGCCTTAGAATAACAGGATCAATGCAACCCTATGATTTCTTAAGTGCTGGATCCAAGAAATTAGCCAAAATATCGGACTGCACAGGATGGGCAAGTTATATTTTGAATCATATTGGGGATGGATCGACTGTTGATGATAGAGAACATGTAGCTTTCTTGAATATGTGGCTGAAAAATTCATCTTTTGTGGGTCATCCTGTTGTCCAACCTATAATCATAAATACTTGGCAGAGTGTTTAGCAGCCGATAATGAAATCCCCCTTGGAAAATATTTGCTGGTTTTGGTTTATCATCTGATGCACCAAGTAGCTGTCCAATTACTAAAAAATAAACCAGTGCATACCATCAGTGGCCCTTAGTGGTTAATATAACTATGGTTGAATCTATACATGCACAAGATTGTAAGACCCAATCTCAGAAATTTGAGTTTCTCTTCTTCTAATTTTGCTGAAGATTATAAAGAAAAAGAAGGAAAAACTCGACAGTGCATGAATTATGGTGAAGCTACATCAGCCATAACAATTGTTGTCGATGTAGGCCACCTTTTCAAGAAATTTTACAATGGGTTTGATGCAAACATCTTGACTTGGCTACCTTATGATGAAGATGAAGATAATGAGCTAGTTCAGCCAGTTAAATTCCGGTTTGAATCAGGTTGTTCAGATGAAACAATTGTTGTAATTTTCAGTTGCATTATCAAACCCTGTGTACTGCCAGTCAAATTTCACCATGGCCGTGGCAAAATGGCTACTAGTGCTTTTCTCCGAAATAATCTCCCAACTTATAAATCTATAACCCTTCTTTTGTGGCCTGTCAATTCGGCCTTGGTCAACTGTCTCCTTGGTTATTCTTCAAGAATACTCTTAAGCCAAGAGAAAGTATCAGTAAAATAATGGAAGCTTCCAGAGTCTTTCAATTGGGATCATATCTTCCTTCTCTTTGTCTGCATGAATGGACAAGGGCCACCTTCTCCTGAAACCTATTTGACTCCTGATGGCAAGAATGGCACTCCCACCTCTTCTGTAATTTAGTTCATCCTAACTGTTTGGCTCTGGACGATGATTTTGCTTCTGACAGTGAGGTAACTTACCACTTTCTTTTAGAAGGAATATCTAACAAGTTCTTCTATCAACTTATCTAACAATTTTTTGTAGGATAATGAATTTGATCCTCCAAATGTGAACAGGAAAGGGCATCCCATAGAATACTACCCACCATGTCTAGCCTCAAGAATGGGATCAACTGCACCCACTCTAAAAAAGTTGATAAAAACCCTAGCTACCCCAACAATTCTTACATATCAGTCTTCAAAACGTAAGGCAACCAAAGGTGTAACTCAAAAAACAACCACTAGGAAGAGACTTCGTAGAACAAAATCATCAGTTGCTCAGGTAAATTAACTTATCTCCCTTTCCAAGCTGATATTCAACTTCTAATTCAATTCCTTCCTGCAGCCATCGACTATTGTATCCCAATCTGCTTTAGGTGCCGAACTACTGTCTTAGGCGTTTAAATCAGCATCTGCTAATCTCTCATCGGCTAATCCCCCTAAGGAGCCGATTACAATTGAATCAACTAACACTTCTAATAGACCCACAACGACAGAGGATGAGAACCTCTCTACTTCACTTGAAATTACCAAGGTATCTCCTTAACCCTTTAATCTTATGTAGTTTTCACTTTCTCTGATCATTTTCCTTTATCAGACACCACCTAGGAAAACGTCTGCACAAGAGCAAAGGTCTGACAACTCACCAGTTGAAGATGACCCTATTAATACTGATACCGAAATTGTTGATTCCCCAGCTCAACAAACAATTGATGATAAGAAACTCTTGCTAATTTTATCCTTCCACAGCAATTATAAACTAAAAAGCTTCTTGATGCCTGCAGACACCAGCATCGAAAGCCCAGAGCTGATTCAACCAAACGTTGAAAAAGATGTTGGCACATCATCGGTTGTTCCTTCTCCTCAGTCAGAGTCTCTTTCAGAAAAGGCATTGTATTCCCCTCACCATTCATCTCATCGTCAACTCATTTGTCATTTCTAATTAGGTTCCTTTTGTTCACATATAGGCATTTAATTCCCCAGCTTTGAGCTACTCTTTCAACTTCAAAGAATACATATATGCAAGTGAGATTAGCTCATCAGCCATTTCTTTCCAAGAAACTTTATCAGATGAGACCAAAAATTGGCTAAAAGACATGCTGCCAATGCTCGAGAGGAATATAGCTGATTTGGTCCAGGATGCAGATCCAATGAGAAGAATCTTCTTAGCCATTAAGGATAATTTGTCCCCAAATCTAGCTGAAGCCTTGATACCTCTGTCAAACATCAAAGATCAAGCTCCCAAGGTGAAAAAAGGCTCAAAGAAATCTGACTGATCGTGAAGCTTTGATGGCCAAGAAGAATTTTAACAAACAGGAAGCCAAAGAATTAGCACAACTGATCGACAATCTGAAGAATTCTTCTTCTAAAATGGAACCAGAACTGAATCAGCTGAGAACTAGGCATGCTGAGCTTGAACAAGAACTAGAAAGTGTGAAAGCCACTATCGATCGCCACGAGTCCAACTTGACTCAGATCCCTAATGCCATCAAACAGAAGAAACAAGAGATGTTGACTAAGGTTAAAGAAGGCAAGGCTATTCGCAATAGTCTTGAGAGCATTCCCCGATCAGCGGAAGAGGATAAACAACAAATTGCAGAAGTTGATGATATTCGGCTGAAGGCATTAAAAGCAATTCATGATGCTCTTAACTTGTAATTTATACTCCAGCACCTGTAGCATGTATTCTATGTAAACCTGATGATAACTATACTCTTTCTGTTGGTCTGCTGTACTTCTTGGTTCGGCTAGAATGGCCAATTTAACTTAGCTGATTCTGATTCTGATTTTTAATCTGACTTAACTGAATCTGAAAACAGCCTTTATCACAAAAAACCCTTCGAAATCCTTCTTAGTCATCAACACCGCGTTCCCCTCAGTGTTAGTGAAGCGGCACATCCCCTTCTATTAATTGAGGTTGCTTTTCCACGTTCTAAGATATCTACCATCTCGCATTCATGGCTATAAATACCAGCCAAGGGCCTCAGCCCCAAATGCATCTACATATGCAACTGTTCTCATTCTCTCGTGTCTTTCTACCTTCAAGAACCCTATAACTATTTCTTCTTCTTCTCCTCTCAAGATCAAAACCGAAACCCATGGCCAACGAAGACTACTGCGGCAAGCGCGTGGCGGAGGATGTCCCAGAGTAGAACATGCCGATGAGCCAGCACCTTCACCGCATGAGGTAAGATCAAACGCCTTCTATTCATGACAACGAATCATCTTCTAACTTATTTACAGGTTTGTCTTCAATGACAACCTCCATCCTCTTCCTCCCAGGGCCGATGTGCCCTCCAATGCTGCACCTGCCACCGCCCCCACACCAGACTCGTCATCGGACTCCTCTGACTTGTACACCAGCGATGATGCCCAGCGCTTCCTCCGAGAGTGGAGGGCTGCCAAGGACCGTTATTTCGAGGCAACTTGGGAAAATGGTCAGCTTGAGATCCGCCTCGAGGCCTCCCAGACCACCCTCTTCACCGTAGAGGAGGAAGCCAACGTTACTCAGGCGAGGTTGGCCGAGTCTAATGCCATGGTGGCAGGTAAACCTAGTTCCAAGAAAACCCTCATTTTTATCTTCACTGCTCCTTTCCTGACACTCTTTTTGTTTCTTTGATTGCTAGCCCTGACAGTGCAGTTGGAAAACCTCCAACTGGCGGCGAACGCGGCTATGGCGGCCATCAATGCCTAGGGTCCCTTGCTCATCAATCGCCTACATGACATCTCAGCGCCCCCCAGGAGATCGCCCTCCACGGCGTTCGTCATGGTGCGGCGGTGGCTCTGTCCACGGCGCAAGTCCAGACCGGGCACGACCTTCGCACCATGGAGCCAGGCTTCCCAATGGCCAATGATCCTAACATGCATGAGGAGCTGATCGAGGACTTTGACGACGCCACGGCGGCCATTGTGGACATCACGCCAGCCCAGGATGTTGTGAACAAGGTGTTCAACTAGTCTGTACTAGGAGCAGACAATGAATGAATAAAGTTTTTACCTTTTCCTTATGAATTCATCTGCCATAATATTATGATTGTCCTTGTGTGTGTTTTTGCTCTATAGGCGATATATATCGTATCGGTTTGTACCCCTTTGGTTTAATTTTTTGATCTAAAGGCGATACCCTCCTAGTACCGGCTATTAGAGACGATGACTAAATAAATCGACTATAAAGTATTAATCCAAACGCTACGATAATACTTCTTTAGAAAATTTCCATTGATCGCTCTATCAAACTCCTCTTCTCCTTGTAGCATTTCCAAAATATATGCATTGCCAGGCACACAATGTTTAATCCAATAAGGACCTTCCCAATTAGGCGACCATTTGCCAAACCTGTTGTCTTTAGACCCAATTGGCAATCTTACTTTTCAAACTAACTCTCCTTCACAAAACTGTTTGTTCTTGACCTTTTTATTATAATGCCTTGCAACCCTTAATTTATTGGCCTCAATATTTTTAAAAGCGCGCAACCGATGACAACTTAACTCCTCCAAATCATCCATCATAAGGTTTTTATAGACTTCGGCTGTCAAATCATTTTGCAATGTAACACGTCTTGATCCAGTCTGAATCTCCTAAAGAAGAACTGCATTATGCCCATATACTAACTCATAAAGTGATGATTTAATTGAACAATGGCAAGCCAACCTATATGCCCACAATGCTTCATTAAGTGTCAAGTACCACTTCCTTGGATGCTCTTCAATTTTCTTCTTAATCAACTTAATCAAAATTTGATTGGATGCCTCTGCCTGGCCATTAGCTTGAGCATAATAAGCAAAAGAATTTAGTAATTTAATTCCCATACTGGTAACAAAATATCTGAATTCTTTTGATATGAACATTATCCCTTGATCAGTAGTAATGGTTTGAGGAATCCCAAAACGATAAACAATATGCTCCCTGACAAAATCGACCACATTCTTTGAGGTTACTATTTTCAAAGGAATCGCCTCAACCCACTTGGTAAAATAATCTGTTGCTACCAATATAAACTTGTGCCCTCCACTTGAAGGTCAAAAAATATGGCCAATTAAATCAATTCCCCAGCCTCGAAATGGCCATGGCTTAATTATTGGATTCATAGCTGATGCAGGCGATTTTTGAACATTACCAAAACGCTGACAATCCTAACACCCCTTATAATATTCAAAATAATCTTCTAATATTGTGGGCCAGAAATATCCAGACCTGTGAATAACCTGTTTTATTTTATAAGCCGATTGATGAGCTCCGCATATTCCTTCATGTACTTCTCCCATCAATACTCTTGCTTCTTCTTGAATTAAATATTTAAGCAAAACTCCATCGACTGTTTTGTAATACAACTGATCATCTAATAAAACATACTTAGTCGATTTATATCTTAATTTTTTGGTAACCATCTATGATGGATTCTTGAGGTAATTGGCTATTTCAACTCTCCAATCATTAGCTAAGGTCTCACTACTTAAGATTTCTTGGAACACTCGATAGCCTGACGCTATCTGAGTTAACCGATTGACCTCTTGATTCTGTGCTCTTGGAATATGCTGAAGAGAACTAAGGGGAAACTCCTCGAGTAACTTTTGACATTCAACATAGTATCCCTTTAGAATATCATCTTTACATTTATACAATCTGATCAACTGATTAATAACTAGCTATGAATCTCTAAATATTTCAATTGACTCGGCCTTTACTTCCTGAAAAAGTTGAAGTCCCTTAAGAATAGCTTCATATTCTACTTGATTATTGGTTGTCATTGGTTTGGTTTAAAAGGCAAAATCAAAACTTGCCCCCCCAGGCGAAATAATAACAATACCAATGCCACCACCTTGCTTGCATGATGATCCATCAAAGAACAATGTCCAAGGCATCGGTTCCACATAGCCAATGCTTGGTTTATGGTGTTGAGTAATAAAATCAGCCATCACTTGCCCTTTGACTGCTTTAGCCGATTCATACCTCAAGTCAAATTCTGATAATGCAATAATCTATTTTCCAATTCTCCTATTTAATATCGACATTGACAACATCTGTTTGATCACATTGGCTTTAGACACAACTATACACTCAACCGATAATAAATAATATCGCAGTTTAGTGCAAGAGAATGTAAGCATAAGAATAACTTTTCAATAGGAGAATATCTTGTCTCCAGATCTAAAAGTCTTCTGCTTAAATAGAAAACAACTCGTTCTTTTGCCTTAAACTCTTGCATTAAGGCCGATCCAATCGTTTGGCTATCGGTCGACACGTACAACTTAAAAGGTTTACCTTGCTGAGGAGGAACCAGCACAGGTGGGTACTTCATATACTCTTTTATTTCCTCAAGCATTTTTTGTTGTACGTCACCCCATTTAAATTCTTGATCATTTTGTAACTTCAACAAAGGAGAAAATGGCATAATTCTTTCTAACAGATTCGAAATAAACCTTTTGATAAAATTAATCTTACCAAGCAGAGATTGTAATTCTATTTTATTAGTTGGAGGCACTGCCTCATCAATTGCCTCTATGCTTTTCTAACCAATCTCAATACCTCTCTCATGACCTATAAACCCCAAAAATTATCCAGCTGACACTCCAAAGACACACTTATTAGGATTTATCTTTAAACCATGTTTTCTTGTGTACTCCAAAGTCTCCCACAAAACAGCCAGATGTTCTTTGCACCCTTTAGATTTCACCACCATATTATCAATATAGATTTCAACAATCTTGCCGATCAACTTATGAAAAATATAATTCATTGCCCTCTGATAAGTTGCATCAGCATTCTTCAATCCAAAAGTCATCACAACCCATTCAAATAAGCCGATTGCACCGGGGCACCTAAAGGCTATTTTTGCTATGTCTTTTTCAGCTATAAAAATTTTATTATAACCTGCATTACCATCCATAAAACTAATTACCTTATGCCCGGCTACTGCATCTACCAATATATCGGCTATTGGCATCGGATAACCATCCATCGACGTAGCCTTGTTCAAATCTCTGAAATCAATACAAACTCTCAACTTCCCATTTTTCTTATACACAGGAACTACACTCGATATTCACTCTGCATATCGGCAAGGTCGGATAAATTTTGCTTCTAGTAGTCTTTCAGTCTCCTTCTTAATATCATCAAGAACATTTGGATTAAATCTCCTTGAAACTTGTTTAAATGGCCGATATCCAGGTTTGATTGGCAACCGATGTTCAACAATTGATCGATCTAAGCCAGGCATTTCATAATATTCCCAAGCAAAATAATCTTTAAATTCCTTTAACAAATCTATCAATTCTTGTTTATACTCAGGATCTAATTTAGCACTTACATACGTCGGCCTAGGCCTATCTCCAGGACCAATATCTATTTCTTGTAACTCATCAGCCGACGTAAAGCCATGTCCTAGTTTACCATCTATACCATCTATTAGATTATCTATTAAAACAAACTTTTAGAGCCGACTGCTCGGATCGGCTGTTGGCCTTCATCATTGATTCTAATAAAGCCTCCTTCCCATCGCTTACCAGAAAAATACTCAAAATCTTCTAGTTCCCAATACATTGGATCAGTTGTTGCTATACTTATAGAATCATCAGCATGAACTAGCTCAACATTGTCTCCATGCCACTGAATCAAGCATTGACGCATAGTCGATGATACACAACAATTGGCATGAATCCAATCACGACCAAGGAGTAAACTGTATGAACCTTTTCCATCAATGACAAAGAATGTAGTGAGCAAAGTCTTGCTTCTAATTGTCAATTCAACATTTATTGCCCTCTGGTCTTGGACGTATTACCCCCAAAATCCTTAAGCATCATGTCAGTCTTAATCAAATCTTCTTGTCCTTTACCAAGCTTGCGAAAAGTAGTATAAGGCATCAGATTAACAGAGGCACCTCCATCAACCAACATTTTACTCATCGACTTCCCATCGACAAAACCTTACACATATAAAGTCTTCAAATGCCGATGCTTAACTGGTTTATCAAATATAGGTTGTTGTATCAATGTCAACTGGGCTATCATCTCTTCATACTCTGATTCATCAAAATCTGAATAGACTTCTTCATCTGCTGGAGCTTTAAATTTAGATGGTAAAAGAAAACCTATTTGAATTTTAGCCGATGGTTGACGCTTATTGGCTGTTTGTTTAGCACGCCATACTTGCGTTTACTAGATTTCTGAGCCCATTCTAATTCTCTGCTCCTTAGGCGTTGTACTCTTCTCTTCTGACTTCTTGTTAAACCTCCTAGACACCATTGTCCTTCCTGCCAAACAGATTCTTCATCATCATCTTCTTCATAATCGACCCAGTTCTGATCAACAACTCGCTTTCCAAGCCGATCATGAATGCTTCTATTATTTAAGCGCTGATCCACATCATTATGTTGATATTCAATTCGATCATGGATAGATCGGCGGTTGACTTGAGATTGCCTAAACTCCCAATATTGTTTGCTACATTCTGGGCAATTATTTCTAGTAGGCAATCTCAAACCTTCATTCTAACAATGTCTGAAGAAAAGACAATTCCAATGTGACTCAGCTTGTTCTCCTTCATATCTATCTTTTTCTTGTTGACGTTGATATTCCTTCTCTTCTAACTAGCGCTGATAATCTTTCTCCTTCTACCGTTACCATTTATTCAACAGAATTCAAGATGTAATACGTGGTCTCATCACACCATCTCTCGATGTTTCTCCCTGCTCATATTGGCTCTTTTGTTGGTCCCGACGCTTTTAATTTCTCTATATTCATCAGTCGATATTTGCATCACCGATTCAACTGTTCTAGTTTCTCTTGCCCTAGCTGATGTCAAAACTTTTGTTTTCCCATTGAACAATTTAGCATCAACCATGTTCTGATCCTTTGGGAAAGATTATCATCAACTTTCATTTTTCGAGCTGTATCAAATTTAAGCGTTCCTTGTTGAATAGCCCTCTGAATATGCTGCCGAAAAATTCTGCAATCATTAGTAGTATGAGAAGTAGTGTTATGGTACTTGCAGAACTTCTTATTCTTCAACTGATCGGGAGGTAATATAACATGATTGGCAGGCAGTTTAATCTATCACTTCTCAAGCAAGAAATCAAAAAGTTTGTCTGCTTTTGTAACATCAAAATCATAACTTTCTTCAACTTCCTTTCCCCAAGGATTTGTAACCATTACTATCTTTTTACCCTAATTCCATTCAGCTACCGCAATTTTCTCTTCTTCATCATCATGATCGACTAAATATGCATTATAAGCTTCAGCAATTGCAGCATTCTTCTAGAATCGGGTATCTCTGCGCATATTCTGGAACTGGCTATTAAGTGCTGCTACCCATTGAGCCAATTTACCTAAATTGTTAAATTCTTGCCCAAGCACCTTGTCTCTCTATGTTGGCAATATTCCTTGAACGGCCAACGCAGCTAGCTGATCATCAGTCAAATTCAACAAAAAGCATAAGTTTCTTATTTCTCAGAACCTCTAAAGGAACTCGGCACCCGATTCATTAGCTCTTTGCTTTATAGTTGTCAAATCTATGATCTTTCTTTCCCCTGTCCTAGTGTAGAAATATGTATAAAATTTCTTTTCAAGATCACTCCAATTGGCAATAGAATTAACCACTAGTGATGAAAACCAAGTGAAAGCTGATCCTAACAGGGATAAAGATAAGAAATGAACTTGATACGCTTCTTCAACAGAGGCTTCACCCAACTGAGTAAGGTATCGACTAACATGTTCTATTGTACTTGTGCTATCTTGACTAGTAAACTTAGCAAATTCTGGATTCCTGTAGTTCGTAGGAAGGGCCACCAAATCATACCACTCTGGATATAGACGTTTGTACGAAAAGGTCTGCCCTTTTGGTTTTAAACTAAACTGATTTTTCATCATTTCGGTTATTCTGAGCAACAATTCATAAGCATTTGAGTTTGGATTTCTTGGAATTTGTTGACCCATCTGCGGATTGAAATTCTTAGTGCCTTGATACCCTGGATTTGGAATTATATTGAGGGTATTATAATCTGAACCATAATGATATCCTTGTGGAATATCTACCTGTCGGGCCCCTTGCTGATTTGCTGCTTGAAATCTCTAATTGAAAACATTATGATCTATATCTCTATGAATCCTTTGAACTGATGGTGCTATTTTTGAGCCGACGGCGGTATTTGACCTGATGTACCAAAATTAACCATCTGATTCTGAACTTGCCCTGTTGGCTGTTGCACATGCTGCACTGATGATCCTGGATTATATTGCATTTGATTAGTAGTAGCACCCTGAATTTGCACAGATGAGTTCTGAATTGCTTGGGCATCATCACTCTTAGCCAGTGCTGCTTCTTGATGGCTAGTACTGGCTTGATTAGTTCCATGAGTCGACGGATGTGGAATATTGTAATAAGTCGGTCCAACCTGATCAAGTGGAAATCTATGAAACACCTCCTTCATGGTATTGTGAAATGTAGCACCCGGTTTTAAGAACAAAACCAGATACGCACCATATGTGAGCCTAGGAAGTCAAATCTCACATATAGCTACAAATAAAGGTAATATCAACAGACAATGCTTAAATACATAACGTATTAGTGTAAAGAATATAACCTCAAAGTATAGACAGCGGAAAGACAACTCCGATCTTCAGGTGAATACTCTAAATCTACAGGGACAACTGACTGGTTGATCACAACCCTAACTCCTCCAAACTTTAGCAATCTGATACCCATCCAGGATTTTTTCAAATATGTGTAAAATAAAGCAAACGTAAGTACATGTCGTACTCAACAAATATAACATGGGGTTCATGAAGGCTCAAAAGGTTGACACTGGTTTAACTGCGATTAGCTTTTAATGAGTCATTTTTAGTAATTGGGTGTCAACAAGTTTATTCACAAGCCCATAAACACATGATCAGGTAAACATGAATAATGAATAGCATAAACAATTAACCATTAGTGAGCATCTTCATCATCCATATCATTAGTGTTCATCATCTATTCCGTAAGGGTTCTAAGGCCGCTCGTGACCGTGAGCACGGCTGATATACCAGTTTTACACTCTGCAGAGGTTGTACACTTTCACTGTGAGTCGTGATTTACCCTTTCACCCGAGGTAGCTAATCTCTTGACTCACTTCCAAGGAAGGTCGACAGGGTTCACTATGAAGCTTTTCAAAGGTTCATCTAATAAGTTAGGGCCATTAGATTCACTCGGCAAACAGATGTAGAGCTCCCCTTCCCGATAGCACATTGACATGCAGCCTATACTCATGGGGACAGAGGCTGCACTATACCCGATTCGTCAAGCCATTCTTACACCAATAAAGGTAACCACTGACAAGCTAGAAAATGTCCTCATACTGAGCTAAAGCCAGAGCCATGTAGCCCTCACAGCTGTACTGTAAGTCTCGGATGATCACTTACAGATAAGTCCTTAGGGAGAGGAATCTAGAGCACCATAAAAACAGCCCAATGCTCTAGCCCCCTTATTCCATGTTGCTAAAAAGCATCCTTTAGCGTTTATTGCATATTATATTAGTCAAGTTACAAGATCATGGTTGTAGTTGAGCACTAGCATCATACTACCCAATGCAATACCCCATAGGTATCAAGGTACAAGATATCAAATATGTAGGATATCCTTATTGGTAACAAGGTAGACACATGCAATATGAATTAAGTGATTAAAGGTGAATAGGTAACAAGAATGGTCCCATGCTATACTTGCCTTAAAACACCGATCATTCGGTAAGCATTAATCTTCAACGTTCTTCTTCTTAATTCAACACGTAAATCTCACCGACTGGACGAAATCATAAAGCACCACACAAGCATCCATACAATCATACACGAAGCAAACAATAGATCTAAATTAGAACAGTACACCAATCATAAAATCAAAATGAAAAGTTTGTAAAACGAATCTACGCTTCGCCACGAACACACAAACGCGAAAAGCACACTAATCGAAGCTACGGTTTGAGAGAAACGGCTACCGAAAGATCTACTCTTAAGAGAGAGTGTAAAACTATAAGGTTCATGTGTTTTAACGGTATAAAAGCTTATATAAATTG
Organism: Miscanthus lutarioriparius; assembly: GCA_904845875.1. Taxonomy (NCBI): domain Eukaryota; kingdom Viridiplantae; phylum Streptophyta; class Magnoliopsida; order Poales; family Poaceae; genus Miscanthus; species Miscanthus lutarioriparius. The sequence continues at coordinate 76,985,953 of CAJGYO010000014.1, read as the reverse complement.
AATCAAATCAAATTTAGATTTAAATTATAAAACTAAAGTAAAACAAATCATATTTTATCTATAAAATCCAGTTACATAATTATAAATCAATATATGATTTAAACCATGAAATTCTAGAAATAGTGATATGGTAACCACTGTTACTAACGCGTAGATCTTGTTGCAATGAATCTAACACAACTTGAATGGGCTAAAACGGAGTTAAAACGTAGAAGATATGAAATAAACAAGATTTCCTTTATTAAAGTAATAGATTAAATCTAACCTCGAATTTTAAAAGTTGAAAACATACTTAACAGTAGTATTAACATGTAGATTATGAAATTATGAACCTAATGCAAGTTGAACGGGTCAAATCGGAATTAAAACGGAGAAGTTATGGCTAAAACAAAATCAATGGTAAATCTGTAAATAGTTGAAAACGTATTTTAGACTTTACCGAATCAAAATACGCTTTCAAATGAACAAAACAAAATCTGGAAACATGTTTTGGACTGCGGGTTTATTTTCCGAAAATACAGGATCTCTTTAGCAAAAAGAACAGCGAAGGGGTATGCTTTAATCTGGGCTATTGATCTAAAAACGGACGGCTCAGGATGATGCGTATTTCTATTGTATTTCTGAATTTATTTTTGTAAAGGAAAATGGCCACAAATTGAGCATGACGTGGAAGATGATGTCATCAAGCTAGCAACCAAATTTAATCACGGCGACGCATCGCATGCATGGCTCTCGGCCGGTGGCGCCATGGCCGGTGATGGAGCTATACCGAAACAGTGATATCGAGCGCGGTTAACAACGGGAAGGGCTTGGGGAGGTGGAGAAGAGAACGGTGAGCTTACTTCGACGAGTCTCGGCGGCGCGGAGCAAGCGGAGACGACACTGTGCTGGCCGAAGCGGACGGTGGACGCTGGCGTTTGAGGCTTTGGCTGCTCGGCGTCTTGGCGAAGGGAACTGCAGCGCTAGCTGGAGCTCGGAGTATGGAGGCAGCGGCGGACTCCCGGCTTCTTCACGGCGGCTCGGGAAGCTTCATTACCTTCACGCGAAGCAAGGCAGGCTGCTGGGCTAGTCGACGAAGCACGCGACGGCGAACCGAACGGCGGCGGATCTCCTGCGGCGCGGCTGCGGACGCTCGGGCTATGGGGTGGCTGTGGCTCTCGAGCAGGGGATTGGAAACGGAGGGCTCGGCATCCGCTATTTAAAGGGCACAGAGACTTGGGCGGCACGGCATGCGGAGGGAGACGGGGGCGGCGCGGACACGGACAGCGCAGAGTCCGTTGCGGGGACGGCTCAAGGTGGGAGACGGTCCTGACGGTGAGGACCCACCTGTCAGCGAAAGGAGGATGCGGGGACGGGCGGTCAGTGAAGGAGAGAGAGCGCTCACGCGGCTTCGGCCTAGGCCGGTGCGCTGGACCGCGGAGGGAGCAGGCGCGAGTGGGCCGGCGCTGCTACTGGGCTGTGGGACAGCGGTGCTGGGGCTTCGGCCGGGCGACTGGAGGCCCACGCGGGGAAGTCAGTGAGGGAGAGGGCCGGCCGGGCTGAAACCAAGAGGGAGAGCTGGACTGAGAGAGAGAGGCCGGGGTGGACCTGGGCTGCAGCTTGGGCCGAGTGGAGAGAAAAAGATTTTTCCTTTTTATTTGGTTTTCCTATTTCGTTTTCAAAACCAAATTCAAACATGACTAAAATCAGATTCAAATGGGGTTTCAAACACACTCTTCAATTCATACAAAATGAACAATTTTGGTAAATTCTCCAAAAATAAATTTTACACCTTTTTAAATTCTTTTATTTTCTAATTTTCTTTTCGTTTATTTCAAAGCAACTCAAGCCATTTTGAATTTTATTCCAAATCACTCAATCAACAAATCAAATGTACCGGCATGAATGCACAAACATGTTGCTATGCCTTATGTTAAATTTTAATTTAATGAAAAATTTTACTTTCCTATATTTCATGAGCACAAAATTCAGAAATAAATCATTTTACACCTATTTTCAAAAGAGGCAAATTTTAGGATGTTACATGAAATATATTCAAGAAAGTTGTATTATGATTCAGCATTGCATCATGAATATATTTGTTGACATCTTCTACAAAGAAACGTCTATCATTAGCTTCGTTTGTATTTGACTGTTCATGCATCAAAACTCTCGGTAGTGGATATTTTTGAATAACTTTATTGTCACGTGTTTTGTGTATGACAACAATCACTTGTTCTGAAACTCCTCTACAGCCTTACCAATGACATCTTTATCCTCGTCAGGTAAGTCTTCATAAGGCACCATAAGAATGTCCTTATTGTTGTGAACCACCATGATGATTGTTGTCCCACCGGGCGTGCAAAAAAGTGTGTTGACACAAAAATATGATGATATGATCAACACATAGCAAGCCGGAAGATCTGAGCGGAATGATATCAGAGATCTGCTTGGCTTCAACACAGAACCAGCCGATTCTAAAAACTCATGACATGCCAGTCAATTTGACCTGCAAATAACAAGGAGAAGAAATCTTATTAGTAATTTAAGGTGGAACATGTCGGTATTGCTCTAGATAGTTCCAAATATGCAGCTAAGTAGCCACTTCAATAAGGCTATCGACTAAATAGTCGATATCCAGCGTATTCATGAAACGAAGATCTTTAGATTAAGGATGATCGGCTAATGTTAAATGATGATGACGTAAATCAAAATAATCGATGCCCATGGATCATAGCATATTTATGGTGACTAATTAATCGAGACAAAAACAAGTACAACACACCCAAATACAAACTTTATAAGATCCTTTCTTAAGATTCCAATATATACTATCAAATAGTCGATTGATGCAGTCTTTGATTACAGAATTGGTAACCAGCACAGAAGCGATATAAGAAAACATCATCGGCTAAATGGAACATGATCGGTATAAAGCGTCGAGCCGATAAATTTGATGAAAAGAGTATAACATGCGAACAAATCGACTGTCTAATATAAATGAATCTACAAACAGTATGAATCTAATCTATTATCATCAATAGTGAAGTTCTATTGGATCGATGCAGCTATGATAATGATAACAAACTAAAGCCAAAGAATCTATAAAACCATCTATATATAGACAGATTCATGAAAAACATGCTATATGCGTGAGAGTATGGGCAATCGCTAAATAGCCGATGCAGTCATAACAAACAAACAGAGTACATATCTTCATCATGAACAAAACCACTAATCGATAATTTCTAATCTAAAGTCTTACCAGTGAGGTTCGACCGGATCGATGCAGCTTGGTAGTGTCATTAGATTAGATCTCATTAACTAGTGAGTTTATTCTAGATTGAAGCATGTCTTTGGATGCATACTATTTTTGATTGGAATAGAGATAAAATAGTCGATCTAGCGGAACTAGGCCATCAATTATAAGATTTGAAGCGTGACCAGATCAAAGGACGACCAATTAAGATGATATGATGCCAATTTATCTGATTTGTTATAATTAATAAAACATTAATTATAACAAGATCGATAACTGATGAATCAACCAAAAACAGCAAGAAAAATCTTACTAATCTTAGCAGAATCGATAACTGGTGATATTGTATTAAACAACAAGTTATTTAACGCAAGATCGATAACTTTGATCTATATTATGATTCGTAAGAGATCAATCAGCTTATGCAGCCTTACAAACAATGATATGGATCGATAACTAACTTATATTATAGCTCATAAAAGATCAATCAGCTGATGCAGCTTTACAAGCACAATACAAGTCATGACGGTACTCACAAGCAAGCTAGAGATCGATCGGTCGATGCAGCCTTGTTTGCTGAAGAACTCACAGATATCTACAGTACCCGTACTCCTAATGCGATGGCGAAAGCAGGTAAGATTGTATTGATTGAGTTTTCGTGTCCTTGTACAATAACTGGAGTCTAATATTTATACCCGGAACCTAAATATGAGTGCTACTCAAATATGACTCATTATAATTCTTAGAATAAATGAAAACTTCATAACTTAACAATAACTTGGACCCTAATTTTTTCTTATTTGTAGAGTCCGACACATCTTCCTGACACCATTCAAGCATAGCCCATGGACGTCATCTGCTGATGTCATCTATAAAATAGCCGATTCCGATATCGCATCCAAATCCGTCGGTACCGATTCACATCTAATCGATTGCTTGATGACACAATCTTTGAAGCTTCGAGTTCTCGCGTTCTTCTTTCCAAATTTTGGTGTAAACAACATGCTACTACACTATAAGTGCGTCTGCAATAGAAAAGCTGTTGGAGAGTCATAATATATAGAAAATAATTTTTATACAAATGGCTCACCAAATGATGATACGGAGACTAAGTTTTAAAAAGACTCTTGGGGATGTTCTTATAGTAGTATAAGTATATATCTGACGTTAGGACAATTTAACTAGTTCAAAAATTAAGGTTGTCATAACTAACGACATATATTTAAAACCCGAGAGAGTATAGTTATGTAGAAATTTAATTTTCTTCTTAAGTTGCTCTCTCTAGGATTTGTTTGCACCAACTATTTATTATTACTATATCACCACTTATAGAGTCTATCAACTTCAACTGTAGTTCTGAATCCAACAAAGTAGATTTATTCATCTCCGTTGTTTCCATAGTAGAAAACGTTAGTCAAATGAAAAAAAAGAATTATTCGATTTTCTGGAAAAGCTAATTTCTCTACTTAGAACATTTAATTTCTTGTCTGCAAACATTTTTTTGTTTGAACATATTACAAATCTGACAATTGTTTTGCAAGTATTTGTAGAGATATATAGCACTGCTTCTCTTTCTTTGATTATCATCGAAGCTGGGAGTTAAGCTAATTTGACCTTTTGTTGGAGCACAGGTGACACATATGACAAAAATGTCCACGACGGGAAGAAGATGACGAACATGTCATACAGCACAGTTAAGCCTATATAAGTAGCACTTTGCTTACTCCCTCCGTCCAAAAAGAACATAATTATGGGATTCGTGCCGGCAAAAAATTACTAAAGTTTGACCAAATTTATAGTGATTAGTATCAACAGTTATGTCTCAATCATGATTTATTACGAAAAATATATTTTATTATTAAACTATTGATACTTATTTTGTATTATAAATGTAAGTATTTTTTTTTGGTATAATTTTGGTCAAAATTCAAGTCAATTGACTTCTTGAGAAGCGAGAATTACATTCTTTTTGGAACGGAGAAAGTATATAGGATAATAGAACTTTATGCAGCCATACAAGTGCTTGAAGACAATTCTGTCTCATTAGCCAGCTGAGGGTTGGCTGTGGCCAAGAACTTGGCATTGTGATTGAATGCTTTGTGTTGCCCTTGGAGATGCCCTTGCATTGGTGCAGGTAGCGCGCATGGGAATCTTACCCATACAATAACCCAACATGGTCTACTAGTAGGACACTAGTGAGTGAACACTCCAGAAGTTTATTTATTTATTGGTTTTCCGTATGCAAGGTACTATTGGGTTATGGGCCTGTTCGCTGGTCGGTGCTGGTGCTGGTTTGGACTGGCTGGTGCTGGTTTTTTATGAGAGAAAAATACTGTTGGCTGGTTGATTTAGGCTGGCTAAAACCAACAAGCGAACGTGCTATATATAATCTGCTATTACGGTAATCAAGGGCATCTCCCACTAGTATTACTGCACTGGGTCTGACCAGACCTACTTAGTGACCGTCTTAGGGCACCCGTAATGGCTGCTTATAAGCTAACTCTAAACATTTGCTTCATATTTTAATAGAAGAATGAGAAAAGCTAACTCTTGATTAAGAGTTAGGCTCATACACACATTTCAAAATCATGTGAGAGTATCATATGGGTCCAATCATACTATGAGCTATTGCTAAAAGTTAGTATTATTACAGAGATTGACTTAGAACTAGTAACTGACATATACCATTACGGGTGGGAATGGCCCTTTAGCAGTGCGCTTTTCACTTGTGCTCGTGACTAGATCTTGTCTTTGTTACTGAACACCTCATAGGATGCCTCATCACGTGCGCCACAGCACGTGGTCTTTCGATCCCATTGAGAGTCAACAATGGGTTCATCATTTTTAATTTCAGCAATACATGGTGGTCGGTGCTGATAGATTATCGCTCCCTCTGTCAAAAAAATAACTGATGATTTACGATTTTTAAGACAGACATTAAATAATCATTTTGGTTTCTAGGACAGTTAAATACTCTTGCACAAATATTGATGGAAAGAGGAGGTGTGTGTGAATGCAGAAGTGGTTCATTAATTTAAGTGGTCCTTATGGCCCATATTCTTCCTAAAACATCATTTGTTTTTGGGAAAATTTTAAAATCAATAACTGATGCTATTGTGAGAACGATGGAGCATCCAGTTAGTTGGGACTTTAAGTTCTAACCCAACCTCCTCGTAAATACTCCGCCCAGACAAGAGAGTCCCCTTGTTTTTTTTTCATAGTGTATACTGTATGCTTTTTTAAGTATTTATATTTCACAATTTCTTACCAAAGTCCCTCCGTTTCTATGTTGCACCACCATTTAATGTTTAACTTTCTCAAGTCTTTAATGCCTAAACCTCCTTGCTCCTTACTCTTGCGTATCTTTGTCCATTTCACTAGATGTTATCTTACACTCAACAGAATTGATTTTGAGTTCAGACATCATTTCAGACATATAAGCAACAATTTCATATTGACAACACCCTCAGTTTCTCCTTTTAGGCAGATAATAGTGTCATCAGCATATTGTAATATTATTGCTACACCTCTTGGTATTATATGGTCAACTAAGACAATGAAAAGCTTATTTTCCTAGGCTTTGGAGACCATTCTAGTTAATATTGCTACACCTCATGGGATAAAACTTATCTACATTGTTTTCAACACAAGAAAGTCTTGAAAATTAGGACATAAAATCCCTCTAAGACCGGCCTACATCAAGCAGCAGAAGGTTAAATTATTAGCCCTTGCTCTTAATGCGATTACTCGGTCTCCAAGTACTCCTTGGTTTCTGCGCCCTGTTCGCCTGGCTTATAAGCCTTATTTTTCAGCCAACAAACAGTATTGTTCTCTCATAATAAATCAGTCAACAGTACTTTCAGCCATGGCTTATCAGCCAAACGAACAGGGCACAGGAATTTGGGTTCCAGCGTCTAAGAAACTGGACCGCAGGGAGTAGTAGTTGGAAAAAATGAGAATTTGAGTTTGTAGCCATACTACATACTAGGCAATAGACCGAGCAATGAAAATACAGTTGGTTGAAGATAGTAGTTCTAGTTCTTTTCATAAACGGTTTTATTGGAACTAGTAGCATTCTAGTAAGGGTCTGTTTGGATGTACCCAACTAAAGTTTAGCTAGCTAAAATTTCAAAGTAAAACTTTAGCCAGCTAAAAGTTTTCTAGCTAAACTTTAGCTGAGGTGTTTGGATGCTCCAGCTAATAGCTTTAGCTGAGTTGAAATAGCTAATCCCAGCTAAACTTTAGTTGGTCTTTTAGCTGGGCTGTTTGGATGCCTAGCAGCTAAATTTAGTCAGCTAAAGTTTAGTTGGTGCATCCAAACAGGCCCTAAGTTGGAGATAGTTGAGCAGCGCTATAGTTTTAGGTATTGTTTGGATGCGAGGACGAGCTGGGACGGAATGGGATGGACCTGGGATGAGCGATGTTTAGTTGGGAGGCCACCAGGAGCGAGGACGTCCCACATGGGAATATTCTCGTGAGACGCGGGTTCCCTCGCCCCCAGAAATTTGACAGACAGGGTCGCCCTAGGTGGGATGAGTGGCTCGCTTGCGAGGAAGAACGAAGAGGAGGCGCGCCGGTCGCGGACGGGGCTGTGGGCGAGGGCTCAGGTCAGGGCCGTAGACATGGCTGCAGTCGAGGGGGCGGTGGTGCGAGGGGCTGCGCACGCAGGCAGTGACGCGAGCGGCGGCGGAGGCGCGAGGAGCTGCGCGTGGGTGGGGCGAGCGCACAGAGCTCCGCGGTTGCTGGTTGTGCACGCGCTCGCGTGAGCTCTACAAGGAAGATGCCTGATTGGGAACGAAGCAAAAAGGAAGAGGAGGAAGTAAAAGAAAAAACTAACAAATGGGTCCCACCTGTCAGTAGCTGAATTCGCTTTTGATGTCTCTGAACTAAACATAAAACGGGTTGGTTCCATCCATCCTCAACCTAATAGAAAATGGGCTCGTCCCGTCCCATAAACCACGTCTCATCTCACCTTGTCTCCAACCAAACGCTACCTTATAGACAACTTGGTGAGAGAACGGAGTTCAGTATGCCATGCTCGTTTGGACCGAGAAGGCAAGGGAGAAAGGGCCAACGGATCTATGTTTGTTTAGTGTATTGTGTTAGATGTACAGTACATAAACTATTTTTTATTATCTTGTAGGCTGATTAAAGTTCGATATTATTATTTTCCTGCTATGATCACTCACATGATATTTAACCTACCTATAATAAATATTTACTTGGCTATGGGTTATTTTTTAATTACATTGTTATCGCCCTAAGAGGCTAAGACAGTATATTTACGACCGGAGGGTTATTATATACCTTTGTCAGTTTATACCTGATTCCTCGGCTTACGATGAACAATACTCCCTCGGTTCAAAAAGAATGCAATTTTAGATTTATGATGAGACAAACTTTCTTAAGTTTGAATAAACTTATGAGAATAGTATTAATATAAAAATATATTTCATAACTAATTTGATGATATTTATTTGGTATCATTAATATTAGTAATTTTTCGTATAGATTTAGTCATACTGAAACTTTTTGACTTAGAACTGGGTCGTGCATTTTTTTCAAGGGAGGAAGTATTATAAGCACGCATCACACCTCGAATCTGGAATCTCGACTGGAGGGAAAGCTGTGTTACGCTAGGATGGTTTTTCAAGTCGCCTCCCCAGGGCCTTGGTGGGCCGGCAAAAGAAAATGATATTTCATTTTGTATAGTCGCTGCTACGCCGTACTGTGACCGGCCATACAAGGAACCACCGGTTAGTGGTTAGTCCCTTGCTTATAAGTGTGCGCAGATCCAGCCTTTGCAGCACATTGTTCATTGCATTGCTCACACACTGTCCACTGATCAGTCCACCAACCACTCAGGCGGCCGGCCGAATCCATCTCTGCCAGTACCGGAGGAGGAGATGGAGGCGGCTCTCGGAGGGGCGAACTGGCTCCTCGACCAAGTCCTCAACAAGCTCTCCGACGACTTGGTGAAAGCCTAGTGTCCAGCTCCGAGCTCGGCCTCAACCTTGACAAGATGGAAAGGGAGATGCTCTACACTAGAGCGCTGCTGGGCGAGGTCCAGGGGAGGGACTTCACCAACAAACCTGGCCTGCAGGGGCTGCTCGAGAAGCTCGGCAAGAAGGCTGACGAGGCTGAGGATGCTCTGGACGAGCTCCACTACTTCATCATCCAGGACAAGCTGGACGGGACTCGAGATGCCACTCCGGACTTGGGCGGTGGCCTCGGCGCCAAAGCTCAGCATGCCCGCCATGCTGCTCGCCACACTTCTGGTAACTGGCTCTCTCGTGCTTCTCTTGTTGCCGTTCACAAGATGATGTTGCTGCTTCCATGTCTCTTGACCACGGTGGCCATGTTGAAAAGTTGCCATTCAACCGGGTGGAGATGTCCAACAAAATCAAGCAGCTCATACAGGAGCTGCACTCTAACTGTACTCCTGTTTCTGTCTTGCTTAAGATAGTGTCAGGCAGTAAACCCCAGCCACACATGCCTGCCTTCACTAAAAGGCCCTACACAAGCTCTAAAATCACACAGAAGTTGTTTGGGAGGGATGCTATCTTTGAGAAAACTATAAATGAGATTATCAGTGTGACACAGAGTGATAAAATATTGTCCATTCTTCCTATAGTTGGTCCAGGGGGCATTGGAAAGACTACCTTCACCCAGCACCTATACAATGATACAAGGATTGAACAACATTTCTTTGTTAGGGTCTGGGTATGTGTATCTACTAATTTTGATGTCCTCAAGCTCACCAAAGAGATCCTGAGCTGCCTAGATGCAACTGAAAATGCAGGAAATAAGATGGCAAATGAAACTACCAACTTAGACTTGCTTCAAAAATCCATCAGAGAGAGGTTGAAATCCAAAAGGTTTCTAATTGTCATGGATGACATATGGGAATGCAGCAGTAACGATGAGTGGGAAAAACTATTAGCTCCATTCAAAAAGGACGGGTCCAGTGGCAACGTGATTCTTGTCACAACTCGGTTCCCAAAAATTGTAGAAATGGTGACAAAAGAAACTAATACAGTTGACCTTCGTGGTTTGGATCCTAATGAGTTTTGGAAATTCTTCCAAATATGTGCATTTGGTGGAATCCAAGATGAGCATGATGATCAAGACTTCATTGATATTGCAAGACAAATTGCAGATAAGTTGAAATGTTCCCCACTTGCAGCCAAAACAGTCGGTTGGTTATTGATTAAGAAACCATTTCAGGAACATTGGATGAAAATTCTTGACAACAAACAGTGGCTAGAAGAAAATCATGACAATGATATTATCCCAGCATTGAAAATTAGCTATGACTACCTCCCCTTCCATTTGAAAAAAAATGCTTTTCATGTTTTCCCTTTTCCCTGACGATTATAAATTCGAGAAGCTTGAGATTATTCGTTTTTGGGATTCAATTGGCATCATAGATTACACTAGGAAGAATAAAAAATTTGAGGACATAGGATCAAATTATTTGGATGAACTATTACATAATGGTTTCATTATAAAAGGAGATGATAATAATTATGTAATCCATGATTTACTCCATGATCTTTCACATATCGTTTCATTAGAAGAATGTGCCTATATCAGTTGTTCTAGTTTTGAGGCAAATGAAATCCCAAAAACTATTCGTTACCTATCCATTTTCATGCATGACACTCATATTTAGAATTTTAAGGAAGAGATGGATAAATTGAAGGAAAGGATAGATATTAAGAATTTGCGGAGTTTGATGATTTTTGGACAATACAGTAGGTTACACCTTATCAATGTTTTAAGAGACACTGTTAAGGAGACAAAAAGGTCTTCGTGTTCTATCTATATTCATGAACTCCCATGGTTCCTTAAAATTTGCCTCATTACTCAAAAGTATCTTTGCCAAGCATAGTGTCCAGGTTTTATCACTTGAAATTTCTAGATGTTAACCGATGGGGAAGTAGCTGTTCTCTGCCTAAAGGCATTTGCCGCCTTGAAAATTTACGCCATTTTGTTGCTAAGAAAGAATTTCATTCCAATGTTCCTGAGGTGGGGAAAATGAAATTTTTACAAGAAATGAAAGAATTCCATGTTAAGAAAGAGAGCATTGGCTTTGAGCTAGGAGAGTTGGGGAAACTAGAAGACCTTGGAGGAGAGCTCAATATACATGGGCTTGAAAATGTAACAACCAGACAAGAAGCTAAAGATGCCAAACTAATGGCAAAGAGAAATTTAGTAGAGTTGGGATTAGTTTGGAATAGGAACCAAGAGTCCACTGGAGATGATATCCTTTTTTTAGAAAAGGCTGGAGATGATATCCTAGATAGTCTCAAGCCACACTCTAATATTAGAAGACTTTGCATTGTAAATCATGGTGGCTCAGTTGGTCCTAGTTGGTTGTGCAGCAACATCATATACATGAGAAACTTGGAGACCCTACATCTAGAGAGCGTATCATGGGCCAACCTTCCACCTATTGGGCAGATGTATCACTTAAGAAAGCTGAAGCTAAAAAACATTCTTGGGATATCTCAGATTGCACCTGATTTCTTTGGTGGTACTACAGAAGAAAGTTTCAGGCACTTGATGGAAGTTCTCTTTTATGATATGCCAGACCTTGTAGAGTGGGTTGGGGGAGCTAACTGTCATCTGTTATCAGGGCTTGAAATAATCATCTGCGCTGATTGTCCCATGCTCACAACGCTGCTGATCTCAGGTTGGCCTATTTCTTCTACAGAAGGCAACACTAAATGGTTCCCTAGCCTTCGTGGTCTTCACATTCTTGGATGCCTGAAGTTGTGCCTTCCTCCCATGCCTCACACTTCGATGGTATCCCGTATTTATACAGACTGGTTGGCTTATGATCGTACTAAGTTGGACATTAGTAAGTCCTCTGAATTGGTTTTCCGCAATCTTGGTGATGTAGAAAGGTTGACAATTCAGGATGCATCATGCTTCTCATTTATGGATCTTCAAAAGCTACATTCCCTAAGACATATAGAGGTCAGTAGATGTGAGGAAACCTTTTTGAGAGGACTGGATGATGGTGTTGTGCTCCACACAGTCCAATCTCTCAAACTCGAACACTTTTCACTTACCAGAAAATCCTTGTCAAATTTGTTCGAATGTTTCCCAGCTCTTTCTCGTTTGAATGTCAGCGCATCATCAGATGAGGATCATGAGGAGGTGGTACTGCAGTTTCCACCCTCCAGTTCGTTGAGAAATGTCCGCTTCTGTGGGTGTAAGAATCTGGTCCTGCCTGTGGAGGAAGAGGAAGGAGTTGGGTTCTGTGGCCTCTCGTCACTCGAGTCCGTGACCATAAGCAATTGTGACAAGCTATTCTCTCTGTGGCCCATGGGAGGAGGAGCTCAGACTCAGAGCATCATCTACCCTCTCCCCCCTTCCCTCAAGAAACTCAGGCTTGTGGGTGAGCAAAGCACGCTGCCAATGGCTCTGCTCGCGAATCTCACATCTCTTACCAGTCTACAACTAGTTAATTGCATGGATATCACAGTGGATGGGTTTGTTTCTCTCATCACAATCAACCTCGAGCGTTTGACGGTGTACAATCGGAGAGATGGTGAGGCTGAGCCATACTCTGTAGCAGGCGATGTACTTGCAGCGGTGGCAAGGACCCAAACAGTGCCCGCCGGTTCCTTCCAACTGGTGAGCCTTTATGTGGACAGCATCTCTGCAGTGCTTGTTGCTCCCATCTGCAGCCGCCTCTCCGCTACCCTCCAGAGGTTATTCTTCAGTGCTGATTGGCGGACAGAGAAGTTCATGGAAGAGCAGGACGAGGCGCTTCGGCTCCTCACGTCTCTCCGAATCCTGTGGTTCCATGGCTGCAGGGCTCTGCGGTCCCTCCCCCAAGGGTTGCGTCGCCTTCCTTCTCTCCAGGAATTACGAATCTCGGGGACTCAAAAAATCAGATCGCTGCCCAAGGAGGGCCTCCCCGATTCACTGCGAAATTTAAAAAATAATTGCAGTCCCGAGATTTATGAGGAATGCCAGAAATTAAGGGAAACAAGGCCTGATATACATACTATTGCCTTCATTCGTGACGCGGAAAGCTGAATCTCTGCTTCTGCATGCCTTTCATGCACTCTAACTCTTCCTTGTACATCGATTTGCAGGTTAGTTCCTAATAAAAAAAACAGCTTATGCTTCTCAATTTATGGTTTCATTGACTGTGCAAACTGAACTGTTTTTTTTTTTAAAAAAAATTGCATATAGATATGACCCATTGTCATATGCTTCTGTGTTACCATTGGAGCCACCATTCACGATTCATGTTCAACTATTTATTTCTTTATCCAACAAATTCAATCTCTCCTACAAATTCAATTTCTGGATCATATCACTTTCTAGCATTTTTCTGAATATTGCATTATTGCACTGAATCTCGTACCGTAAATTGGTACTTTTAGGAAGAAAAGAGAATTGTTTCAACGGATAAAGACCATGCCATTATTACTTAGTTCATTCTTCTTGTGGCATGTCACGAATGGCTGCGGATTGCTTACTTCATCTTCATGACCTTATAGGTAAATGCTCGTGCGTTGTAATAGGAACACATAATACCATGATAACATATATATGAGCATGTGTTATACTGTTATCTAAAATAGATACCGCAATCATAATGTTCCAATCAATTTTACATAAGTCTTCACAAAAGATAGATAGTTAAAATATAACTCTAAATTTGAATGCAAAATTGAAACATCAACATCAAGTGTCGTATCACTTCATGCCTACGATACGCGAAAGATAAGCTTGCACTTCTTGAGGAATCAAGTGCTATGGAAAGATAATCATAACAAGTTTGTGTTTCACAATACATGTTTTACAGTCTATTCTACAATTAAGAATCTAATTTCTTAATAGTTCGACTAAGAAAACGTGCTTTGCATAAATATCAAGCTACAGTTGGTCACCAATCAATAATGATCCAGAAGATTTTCTAGTCCAAGACGCGGCGTCTGACTTCTTGCAGCTGAAGCATGCAGATGGCTGAAGCTATAGTTAAAAGTATCCTACATATAAGTTGTTTGTTAATTTTTTAAAGTCAAAGTACCATTGATATCCTGAAAAATATGTATCGACGTGTGATGCATTACCTCTTTTATGGAGTTAGAACCTCTTTATATACGATATTCTTTATGAATATATCCTTTGTCGCTTTCTTCTTTCCATTCCCTTTCCCTTTCCCCTTGTTCACGTCCTTCTCAGCAGCCGGCACGGCTAGGATTCTAATGTTCGTTCTTGTCGTAGCTCTTGATAGCGCCACATACAATTGGCCGTGCGAGAACACTGGTTCCGACAAGTATACCCCGACGTTAGGGATAGTCTGCCCCTGCGACTTGCTAACGGTCATCGCAAAGCTGAGCCATATAGGGAACTGCTTTCGCTTAAATTGGAAATGGAACATCTCATCGTCCGACGGGCATAAGGGTATACGAGGCAGAAAAACCCGCTTTCCAGCGTGCTGTCCCAACACAATTTTCGCGTCTATGGTATTCTTTTGAAACCCCCGTATGATAAGCCTGGTACCATTACAAAGTCCGTATGCAAGGTCAATGTTCCTAAGCAATATTACCGGACAACCAATCTTCAGCTTCAACACATGTGGAGGTAGACCATTGGGTGTCAAAGTGTTAAGGAATTCCTCAGGGTAGTAGTTGTGCAGATCATCCACCACACAGTCAAAATTATGGTACACCATCTCTTTCCCGTGGAAAAGACCTATCATCTTTATATTAATCATATCAACCTAGTCGTTCCGCGTAGATATGATCGCTCGAGAGGTGATATAATCTTTGCTTGACATATTCGCATTGAGGTTAGGGAATATGCAGTCAATTAGAGTATCAAGGTCACTATCTTTCTCGATGTGCGGTACGCATATATCATGAGGAAGACAGATTTCATCATCAACAGTTGCCTCCTCAGATCCTCCACCGACACGCAACAAGTATTCTGCAAACCACAGGTCGCTCTTTGCCCTCATATTGCGCACCAGTTTTAGGTGTCGCATGGAATCCCAAAGGTACGACATACACAGTGAGGCACCGACCACCTGAGCCCTCAACCCTCTTCGAACAACGGGAAGAACCTGTCTAAAATCTCCACCGAACACCACGGTCTTCCCACCGAATGGCAGCTCTAGTCGGTCCATTATATCACGGAGACTGTTGTCCAGCGCCTCGATAGACTGCCTCTTTGTCCTGCTAGCCTCGTCCCAAATAATGAGAGATGATGCTCGAAGCAACTTGGCAGTACCACTCTATTTCGTGAAGCGTGAGTGGGCGGTTCTACCACCGGGTATTATTGAGGCTACGACACCAGATGTAGTTGTTGCCATAGCAATCTTTTTCTGACTATGTATAGTAGCGAGATGTGCTCTGTACAGATAAGTCTTTTCGGTCCCGCCAGGACCATCCACAAAGAAGAGACCCCCATCCTCGGTATCAACCGAGGACATGATCTCATCGTATGCAGCCCGTTGCTCCTCGTTAAGGGTGTCTGACAAAGCCACATCATCCTCGTTAGCCTCAATGCTAGCCTCCTCAAAAATCTCTCTAGGAATATCACGAGAGGCATTATATGTGTCATCAATATCAGGAAGTGGGTACATCTTTATATCCTTCTGCATTGATTGTAGCAATTTTTGAATATCCATGAGGACCATCTGCTCCACCATGAAGGTGGATTGATTATTGCGCCTGTAGTCCTCTGACATTGCCTCTTTGTGTTTCTCCCACAGTCCAAACACATCACTGGACTCATAAAATACCAATATTGTTGCAAAGAGCCTTCGTAGCACATATGGCATCATCCACCCGGTTGCCTCAGCGAGACTCTCATTCAGCGTGTTGTCCTCTTCGATTAAGCCCCTTCTTTCTGTAGCTTCATGGAAGGTCGGTAGGATTTTGCCATCCACGGTCCATAGACACTCAAAGGAGGTTGCACCTGCCACGTGGTTCAAGAGAACCCTAAGATAGTAATGCTCCCCCTCGGCTGGATTGGTAGACACGATTCTTCCAATCTGTCGTAATGTATCATGGCGTATCCTATTTTGCCAAACTTTGCCCTGTGCTTGCCACGTATAGAACTCGGGAAAGTCCTGATACAATATACCTCAAGTTGTTTCATCTGTCCTATTCTTCTTGAAGTACGTTGTAAGCATTGACTTGTCAGCACCTGGACGATCAAGCACTCGTTGAATCACCTGGCGCCGATGAAATGACACCATGTGCATGTCTAGAAGATGTAGCTGTAAGGACAAAACAAAAGGGTACCTACCACTCAAATCAAACCTGTATATCCTCCACAAGGCTTCTGGGGGGGTTACCCATCTAGCATCTCTATACTGCTTGATCTCATCAACGTTCCCTTCACTATCCTCCTTGTTAGCCTCTCTCATAGCCATAGACGCCCGGTCATGACCCTTGTAAATGTACTTAAACAGATACTTGACTGCCTTGATGCTCCCACATGCCTCAACATTGATGTGGCAGTTGAATAGACAGAGGAGATATGGGTTGTAAGGCATGACCCATCTGTTGTCAAGCTCGTGTCCGCGAACTTTTTCTTTTCGGCCATCTTCACACCGTTTGTAAATTGGATATGAATCCTTGCCTTGTACTGTGACATCGCAGAAAGGTCTAGGGTAACGGTTCTTGTAGGAATTTATCACGACCCTGTGTGCATGGACAATCGCGATTAAGCACTCCGCAAGGGCCATGCATCATATATTTGGTAATCATCTTGTACAAGATTGGGTACTTCTTAAAGTTCGGGAGCTCAGCTGAGATGAGGCGATCATACAGCTCTAGGCATGTGATCTTGTACTTCCTATCCATGATTAGCAAAAAATGTGCATGTGGCAGACCCCTCTTCTAGAACTCCACAACATAAATATGTGCCCGCACCTTTCCAAGGATATCCTTTTTTAGTAGTCTATCCTTCAGCTCTTGTAGTTTTCCTCTAAAGACCCGAACAACGAGATCTGGACGATCTTGTGGTGTCTAGCCAGGGTAGAGTTCACTCTTGATCTCATCCCAGTTTGGGTTACATGTCATAGTCAGGAAGATGTCCGGTTTACCAAACCTCCGTACTACAGCCATGGCATCCATGTACTGACACCTCATGTCACGTGGGCCTCCAATAAATGATGAAGGCTATCCTCCCGATCGACCTCGATTATGAAGCGCCGAGGGTCAGGGTGTACGACGAACAGGGAGCCGAGGCATCCCTCGAGGATGCCATGGACCAGCTAGATGAAGCACGTGACATCACCCTCCTCTGCTCGGCCAAGTACCAGCAAGCGTTGCGCTGGTACCACAGCCGTCGAGTGCGGGGTCGGGCCTTCAACGTCGGAGACCTGGTGCTCCACCTCATCTAGAGCAACAAGAACCACCACAAGCTCTCTCCGCTGTGGGAGGGACCATACGTCATCGTGGAGGTGCTCCGACCAGGCACCTACAAGCTCAAGACCATCAAGGGTGAAGTCTTCAACAATGCCTAGAACATCGAACAACTGCGTCGTTTTTACCCTTAATATACACACACTTTCTCTTATCAGTTTTGCTACCAACTCCCCGATCTTTAGTGACACCCGACCCCAGCAACGGTAGGGGGTCGGGCCTCACTCGGGGGCTAATAAGAGCATATGTATCCGGTAGACATTCTCTACGACCGACCCTTTCTCACGTTAAGACCCAGAAGCAAGGATTGTGGAAACAGACGCTGAGTAAAACTGGTTGGACTGCAAGAAACCTACGCCCCAGCGGCTACGGTGTTTTTGCTCACTAGTGTGATCAAAGTTTTTTCGCACCCCGAGCTTTTTAGCCTTAACTACAGAAAGAGTCGGTACGTGTCTAAGAGTATATCCACCTGGCAAACATTCTCTATGACCGACCCCCTCTCACGTTAAGATCTAGAAGCAAGGGTTGCAGAAACGAGCGCTGAGTAAAACTGGTCGAACTACAAGAAACCTACGCCCCAGCAGCTACGGCGTTTTTACTCACCAGCGTGATCAGAGTTTGTTCACCCGCACCCCGAGCTTTACAGCCTTAACAAAGGAAAGGGTCAAAACGCATTAACCTTTTTATACAAAAAGGGGAGAAGGGCTAAAAATTTGTTTGGCCATAATAAAATTTAAGAGCTTGTTCACTTGTTACGAGTTCACCGCCTGGCTTATCTACCTAACTAAAATTCTTGGGGAGGATGATCTCATCCTCTATCTCCGCAGGAAAGTCCTATGCCAGCAGGTCACCCAAGTCAGTCGGATGGCTCGGGCCGCTGCCGAGAGACGGGTAAGGAGAAGTAGGATGCCCCATGCGGGTTATGCTGACTCTGTCATGAACGATGGACCTGGATTCCACTTGAACATATCCGGTAAGAGCTCTCCGAACCCGTCACTCGAGCCATTAAGGTAAGTCCTGTGCCAGCAGGTCACCCAAGTCGATTGGACGGCTCGGGCCGCTGCCGAGAAATGGGGTCATCTTTAAGTGACACCCGACCCTAGCAACGGCAAGGGGTCGGGCCTCACTCGGGGGCTGGCAAGAGTGTCTATTTGGTAGACATTCTCTATGCCTGACCCTTTCTCACGCTAAAACCTAGAGGCAAGCTGTGCGAAAAAAACACTTAGTAAAACTGGTCGGACCGCAAGAAACCTACGCCCCAGCGGCTATGGCATTTTTGCTCACCAGCATTATCAAAGTTTTTGTCCCCACACCCCGAGCTTTAGCCTCCGCCTTCCCAAGAAGGGTTTGGAGGGGCCCATCAGTGGAATCTCCATCGAGGAGAGGCCAGCAGGTCACCCAAGTCGATCAGACGGTTCGGGCCACTGCCGAGAGATGGGTCATCTTTAAGTGACACCCGACCCTAGCAATGGCAAGGGGTTGGGCCTCACTTGGGGACTGGCAAGAGTGTCTATTCGGTAGACATTCTCTATGCCCAACCCATTCTCACGCTAAAACATAGAGGCAAGGTGTACGGAAACAAACGTTGAGTAAAACTGGTCGGGCCGCAAGAAACCTACGTCCCAGCGGCTACGGCGTTTTTGCTCACCAGCATGATCAGAGTTTTTGTCCCCGCACCCCGAGATTTAGCCTCCGCCTTCCTAGGAAGGGTTTGGAGGGGCCCACCAGTAGAATCTCCATCAAGGAGAGACCAACAGGTCACCCAAGTCGATCGGACGGCTTGGGCCGCTGCCGAGAGACGGGTAGGGAGCAGCAGGATGCCCCACGTGGGTTAGACCGACTCTGTCACAAACAATGGACCCAGATTTCACTCAAACATATCCAATAAGAGCTCCCTGAACCCGTCACTTGAGCCATTGAGGTAGCTTTACCAACCCCCACTTTACTTTTCCAGTGCATGAGCATTCATTCATCCATTCTTATACATCCAAGCATCGCATATGCAATTATTGCATCACAATGCTTTGCATCGCATCATGAAGCGGTAGTCGTCTCATTTGATATGAGCAGCGACTGACCAAGGTTCAAAGGCCGGCACGTGAAGGGCTCGGGGCCGACTCATGTCGAACAGAGCCAGGGGAGAAAATGCAGATGAGCCCCAGTGGCCTTCACCCGACCCGCTTAGAAGTGGACAGGGTCATCTCAACCTTCTTGTTCGATCCTAACCTCGAGCCATGCCCATAGAATCTTCATCGAGCAGAGGCCAACAGGCCACCTAAGTTGGTCTCCAGAATGACTCGGGCATCTGCCGGGAGGCGGGTTAAGGAACAGTGGAATGCCACATGAGGGCTATGCCGACCCCGTCATGAACGATGGATCCGGATTCCACTCAGACATGCCCGTTAGCCAGCTCGCCGAGGGCGACACTCGAGCCATCCAGGCAAGTGTCGTTACCTCAATCCCTTCAATTACGGAAACCACAGACGGGTGACGCATAAAACTCGGCCGACCCCTACCGACCCCAACGGGGCTCGGGGGCTCGAGCCGCCCGACCCAGACTCAGGAATCCGACCGACCGGGGTTCGAAGGCTAGCCCACGAAGGGCTCGAGGCCACCTCACATCAAACAGAGCTAGTGGAGAAAACGCAGATGAGCCCCAGCGGCCTATGCCAAACCCGTCAAAAGTGAACAGGGTCATCTCGACCTTCTCGTTCGATCCTAATCTCGAGCCAAGCCCATAGAATCTCCATCGAGGGGAGGCCAGCATGCCACCTGAGTTGGTCTCCAAAATGACTCGGGCATCTACCGGGAGGCGGGTTAAGGAGCAGTGGAATGCCACATGAGGGCTATGCTGACCCTGTCACGAACGATGAACCTAGATTCCACTCGGGCATACCCATTAGCGAGCTCAACAAGCGCGACACTCGAGCCATCGAGGCAAGTGGTGTTAGCTCAACCCCTCCGGTTGCGGAAACTCAAGGAGACCGAATGCGCGGTCGTAGAACGATGGCTCAGATCCTAGGGAAGGGGTATGTACGAAAACTAAGAATAACATTTCTAAAACAAGAGATGCTTTCTCCTACTAGTTTCGCTATCCTCTCCTCAATCTTTAGTGAAACCCGACCCTGGCAACGACAAGGGGTCGGGTCTAGCTAACAAGGGTATATATATACCCTTTCTGAAATAGTCATCATGCCCGACCCCTTCCTCACGTTAAAAACCTAGAGGCAAGGGTTGTGGAAACGAACGACTGAGTAAGGCTAGTCGGGCTACAAGAAACCTTTGCCCTAGCAGCTATGGCACTCTTGCTTACCAGCGTGATTAGAGTTTCCCGCCCACACCTTGAACTCTACGGTCTTGACAACAGGAAGGGCCGGAACGTATTATCCCCTTCTTACACATAAAAAGGGAGAAAAAGCAAATTTGTTCACACTAAAATAAAAGAATAGACTTGTTCAAACAAGACAAAAGAGTCAGAACTTGTCCGCTTATTACAAAAAATAACCGACCGACCTATTTAAACTAACTAGCCCCTCTGGGGGAGAACTGTGCCTTCTATCCTGCCCACCAGGTCCTGCGAAAGGGGAGCCACCGCCGTTTCCATCTCCTCCAGCTCATAGACTTCATAACCGGGCGCGTAGTCATGGCTCATCACCTCCAGATTGATGCTATCCCCAAAATAAGAATGAGCAATCATGAAGGACTGATTGACCCCGGCGCGAAGGGCATTCCTCTCAAGCTGGTGCACCCGAGCCATGATCTTGATGGCACAAGCCACGAGTGAGCTGGTCCCCTCCGACCATACCACCTCAAGGTCATCGCAGACCACTCCAAGGGCGACGCTCAGGGCACCAAGTTCGTCACTCTCCGCCTAAAGATTTCTCCACACCTCGGCGAGATCCACAGCCAGCCCGGTAGAAACGCTCTCGGCCTCCAGCATCTGGGTCATCTCCCTTTTGAGCTCGGCCTAGGGGGAGCTGACTTTCTGTTGCGCGTCGTCGCGCTCTGGGCAGGCCTGGTCACGCTCTCGGAAAGCCTGGTCATGCTCCTCACGAGCCGCACCACATTCTGAGTGGAGCCTCTCCACGGTTTGGATCAGCTCATCTTGCTCCTTGCGCAGTCGAGCAACTGCCGTGGCATCTAGGCTTGCCCTTTTCTCTAGGGCCGCGAGCTTCTCCTCGACCCCTAGCTTCAGATCCCTTTCTTTCTCAACCTCACCCAGAAGGTCAAGGATCCATTGGCGAGTTTTGGCGTCCCTCTAGAGCAACTCATCTCGCTCCTTCCTAACCCTGGCGGCTTCTTCATCATCCTTCTGTGACCTCACCGACAGGGAATTGAACGCCTTATCGGCCTTGTCAGCATCCCAACAGGCCTTGGCCACCCGCGACCAAAGATTGGCCACCTCCTCGGTGAGAGGAGTTAGCTCAACCACCCTCTGTTGGGCGGCAACGAGCTGAGCTATCACCTCCCCGCGTAGCCACGCCTTGTCGATGAGGCAGTCCCAGGCTTCCTTCTGTTGATGAAGAAACCAAGACTTCCCCTGGCTGTGAGCTATAAGGGACTGTAGGGAGACGATGGTCAGTGTACAAAAAATATATAGAGGAAGAAAAGGGCAAGAAGCAAGACCAAGCAATACCTGGCCGGAGGGAACAATTATGTCACTCAATGCGCCCACGGCGTGGTCCAGGGCCTCGAGCACGGACATGATCCCTATGTCGAGGCTCTCCAGCTCCATGCTCTCCGTGGCATCGTCAAGGGTAAAAAGCGTCGACGCCAGATCCTGTGGATCCGTCCACCGGAGCACGGGCTTACCCCGCATGGGCGAGCCGCTGCCCACCGACGTCTGGGTCAGGGATGACTGTCCGCCAACCCCTCTTGTCATGACATCCCCATCGAGACGCCCCTCCAGCAATGGAAGGGGTCAGCGGTGCGAACGCCAACCTCTCTCCCAGCACTACGACTCTCGGGGCCCCTCGACAGCGTCCCGCTCCGTCCGGCCTACGCTAGGCACCGTCGCTTGGGCCACCGATGGCTCAGGTCGTGCCAATGCCTCAGGCGACGCTGCGGTTGCGCTCGGCTATGACCCATTTGTCACGGCCGCTGCCACCTCTACCTGCATCGGCAGGGTCCTGACCGGCTGCATCATGCCCGCCACGGTCGGCGCCACGAGCGTGGTCGGTAGCCCCGTACGCCCCGACATCGGCAGCGGTATCGTAGTCATCAGCGACTGCTCCACGACCTCCAAAGGTGCCCCTTGAACGCTCGCATCCGCTCATCCCACCAAGGGCATAGGCATAGGCGCCACCATGGGCGTCACCCAACTAGACAGCGACATGGTCACACTAGCACCGCCCCCGCCCAAAACAGGCACGACACCAGCCGACAGCCGCCGCCCCGATTGGAGGACGATGCTCTTCTTCGGCGCTAGCACCAAAGGATTCCGGTGCCGACCAACGCTGCAAGGGACGAAAAACATAAGTCATGATGAAATCCGACTAAAACAGGAAAAAATAGAGGAATTGATGACTCACCTCAGCCCCATCGGGCGATAGACGCGTTTGGGGGATGAACCTCCTGACCCTTGCTTTGCCTCATCGGAACGAGGCCATTTCTAGCCCGCCCCCTGCTCCAGGGCAGAGGGGCTCACCCTGGTAGCTCCTGGGGCACATTGGTGGAACGCCCCACTCCCTTTGGTGCTTGGGGCATGACGGCGGAGCCGCCCGCCTCCGCTGGCACCTCGGGCGCAAAGGCAGAGCTGCCCACCTCTGTTGGCTCCTAGGGAAGGCCGACAGTATGGCCCGCCTCCGCTGGCTCCCTAGACGTGCCCTCCCTTCCATGGA
Source organism: Miscanthus lutarioriparius (assembly GCA_904845875.1). Classification (NCBI taxonomy): domain Eukaryota; kingdom Viridiplantae; phylum Streptophyta; class Magnoliopsida; order Poales; family Poaceae; genus Miscanthus; species Miscanthus lutarioriparius. The sequence goes on along the minus strand of CAJGYO010000014.1, from coordinate 76,962,464 downwards.
ATGGGAAGGGTACCGACGCATGCAAGGACGAACCAACGCTTGTCAGCGCATCCTCATTCTCTAGGTTGTCCCACTCGATATCATCGACTACCTCCATCATGTCATTGTCGTCACCATCATCATTGTCATCATCATTGTCAGTGTCCTCCCCTCGTTCCCGCGCCCGTAACTTCTGTAGCTTCTTCCTCTTCTTGTCCTCCTTCGCCTTCCTCAGCCGCTCACCCTCGACGTGATTCACCACCCTCACAGGTGAATCCCTCGGTAGCAGCGTCGAGTGATCCATGAGGATGAGGTCCCACGGTTGGTCCACCCCTCTCAAAGTTAATCGATCTCATGGGGTCAGGAAATCAATTGAAGAGAAGGCAAGAGAAAGGGAAACTTATGAAGACAACATAGTCTGGCTCCGGCCGCATCGGAAGATGCCCCAACATTGGGCAGACGAAGTCAAGGGCGGCACCTGCATTGTCCCGCAAAGGCTCCATTGCCTCCTTGATGCGTTGCGCGATCTCAGAGCTGGGGACCATTCCCTTAGCGAGCGTTGTTCCATCGAATTACGCCTCGAGCTCCATCGCGTATAGTGGGAGCGTGCGTAATCAACGGCGTCACCCTCCTTGCATGGTAAGCCCCGATGACACCCAACCCTTTTAGGCCATTCTCCTTTAAGATATGGATGGCGACGATGTGGTCTCGGATCTTCTTCTTGTCCTTCTCTAGGATGCCCCACTTCCTCCACTGCTCCGGGGCCCCTTCGATCAGGCGCCCGGTGAACTCCGGTAGAAGGGCAGTGGCGTCATTCTTCAGGTAGAACCACTGTGAGTCCCACCCCTTATTGGATGTCAAGAGCCACATGGACAGGTACTCACTGACCTGATTGTTCTGAAGTTGGATGCCAGCGCACCCCATTGGCATGTGCAGCTCCTACTTGCCGCCCTTCTCCCTATTCTTCTAGAGGCTGACGGCCAAGAAATACCTCCACAAGTCGAAGTGGGGGCTGATCCCTAGGAATTCTTTGCACAGCACGACGAACGCCACCATGTGCTGGATCCTATTGGGATTGAGATGTTGTAGCTCAATCTTGTAGAAGTTCAGCAGCCCCCAAAGGAATTTGTGGGCGGGGGTTGCGAGCCCACGCTCGTGGAAGTGGGCGCACGACACCACATAGCCATCGAGCGATGACAACGAATCCTCATCGCTGGGCAGCAACCACTCCTCGGTCGAGGTTCGCGCATGGAGAAGATCACAATGGACGAGGCCCTCCATGCGCTGTGAGATGATGTTAGAACAGCACCACAGATCCATTGGAGGTGGGGGCGGATGGATGTGAGCTCACCGACGGCGGAGGAGAAACAGAGAAGGTAAGGTTGCGGTTTTAGTGTGCAGAGACATCAAGGGGAAGGCCACTATTTTTAAGGCGGAGCGGGGCAAGAAGGTGAACCGTATGCCTAGATTCACGCGCCCGTTGCACTACGACACGACACCTCCCTCCGAAGATCGTGCGCACATAATCTCTGGCCGTGCCCTCAAAGGACACGTCGGATAACGATTCGTCCAATCGATAAGCTGAGAACCATCGTAGGTAAGGAGGGATACAGAGCTGAAAACATTCCTACGGCCTATTTAGGACCAGGAGTTCAAAGGCCAGCCCACTGACGGGTTCACGGCCACTCTAGGGCACCCTAAGAGCGAGGGATGGAAAGGGATGGGCCCACTGGTGGCTAGTACTCGGGCGCACGAGCTTCGCGGGCATCCCAGCCCATGTTCTAGTCTCGGCCAGATACGATCCATGGTTTTTCCTTGAAGAAAGGCAGAGAGCCCTCGGGATCGGTCGAACGGACCCGAGAACTATATGGATTGACCGCTGCAAATCTAGAGTCGGTCACTAGCTGACCCAAGCCGGACCCCCGCGAATGGGATGAGAGGGCCCCACTCAGACTAGCCCGTTAACAGCTCACTGAGCACCATGATTCATCCATAGAGGAAAATCATGACACGGCACAACCCCTCCATTTTTATCCAAAAAACGCTTGAGGGAAAACAATCACAAAGATGAGCCGACCCTCGACCGAACCCCTGCTATAGGCGGGGGCTCGAGGAAAGTTGGACTCACAAGGAGACCGAACATGCGGTCGCAGAACGATAGACCCCCATAGGGGTTAGAATCAGGAAAGACCTTTTTTGACCCACCAAATCTCATGGCTATATCCCCAAGGGGTCCGATCATGACGAAAGAGAATCGTCGTCCCTAGGACATGTCGTGGGTGACAAAGGAAGGCTAAGGCCCTCAGAGTCCTCCCGTTTGGAAAAGCCTCCGAAGGAGTTTTCTACTCCTTCGTAGGCTCGGGGGGCTACTGTCGGGGACCAATACTAGGGTACCCAAAGAGGAGGAGCTAATGGTCATCAACATTGATTCATCCGAGCAGTCAAGATCATGACTATAGCTCCAACCAACCCCTAGGTGCATGGGCTCCGCCTCGCTCGACCTCTGGGGAAGAGCTCAGCCTCGCCCGACCCCAAGGCTGCGGGGTCTGCCTCGCCCGACCCCAAGGTCGCAGGCTCCATCTCGTCCGATCTCAAGGCCACAGGCTCTGCCTCACCCAACTCCGAGGCCATGGGCTCCGCCTCACCCTACCTCAAGGCCGTGGGCTCCGCCTCACCCGACCTCTAGGGGAGGGCTCCACCTTGCCTGACCCCGAGGTCGTTGGCTCCGTCTCGCCTGACCTCAAGGCCGTGGGCTCCGCCTCGCCCGACCCCAAGGCCGCGAGCTTCGCCTCGCCCGACCCTGAGGCCACGGGCTCTGCCTTGCTCGACCCTTGGGTTTGCGCTCTACCTTGCCCAACCCCTTGGGTGTAGGCTCCGCCTCGCCCGACGGGGACCCATACCACCGCCATCCACTTCAGGTCCAAGCATATGGGCCTGGGTCAAAGCTTTGACACCATGGAAGAGACTAGCATGCCTCGATGTAACCTGTGGCCATGATGGTCCATACTTGAGGGTTCACATCAAGAACAGCATTGGGCATGCCGGTGCTATTCTGCCTAACCCTCGTATGAACGATGATAGGCGCATCAGTTCACCACGACGTCCACCGGGATAGGATGGAACGCCATGATCGGCAGACGATGCCTGCGCATGGCACCAGTGATGAACAGGGCCGCAACATGGAGCTGTCCCTGTTGACATCTACAAGGTCGGTAGGACCCGCGTGAAGGAGAAGGAGGATCCGACGATCCTTAAGGCCTTCCTCTCTCTTTCTCTCTCGTTCTTCTCTTTTCCTCCGTTGTAACCCGTGCTTTCTCTTGGCCTATAAAAGGGAAAGCAGGGAGCCCCATGGTGGCGGGCCCAAATCGATCGACCAAGAGAGATCCGATCCAGATCAACACAAGAGCACTACACCAACACTCGGCTGAGCATCAGTCGAGCTCTCAGCGCCCATTCATTCTTTCCACCAGAGACTTGGGATCCTTTCCCTCTCTTGCCCATTTGTAACCCCTACTACAAACTTTCAGTGCTAGTAACATGAGCAGCAGCGACAAACTAGACGTAGGCACTTTCTGTCCGAGCCAGTATAAACCTCGTGTCCTCTAAGCACACCATCCGAGCCAGACGCGTAATATTAGAAATTTACTCGTTGGTGGTAACTCGAAACACCGACAATCAGTCCAGAAAGAGCCAGCAGCCACTACAAGAGAGCAATGAGCCTTCCCATTCCCATAAGCAAGTATGTGCTCAGGATAATAAGTCTGTGACCTGACTAAAATCCATAGCAACGGAAGGTCCTTAACCGACACGGACAGAGAAAATAGTGTAACCAAGCTATGCCCCGTTGGTCGCGGGACACAACCTATTACACCCACCAATACCTGTATCATATCCCTGCCTGGTCTCCATTTCCTTTCACCATTTTATCATGAGAGTAATAATAATAATCATCTATTGTGAGTAACGGCAGGTTACTCACGCTACCGATAGCCTAAGCATAGCAGCTAGTCGACCTATGCTAGTAGGACTCATAGGTAGGTTTATCTATGCATGTAGTTTCAATATAAATCCTGTAACGTAAATGCACATCACACATATATATATCCAATGATTATTCAAAATAAGGGTTATGCACTGGGGCCTGCCTTGGGCAGGCGGGGTGTCAGCTAAGTCAGTCGTCGGTGGCTCCGAGGCTTCCTCCTATACGAGAACCTTCTCCTCGTACTCCTTGATCACCTCCTCATACTCCTGCTCTCCGGTGGTCACGAACTCCACCATCTCGTTCTCTACATGCATGCAATGACGATGCAACCTTTAATATTAAGGCAACAACAATTCTTAAAATAAGAATACATCTACTAAGCCACTAAGCTAGCTCTAATGACTAAGATACTAAGCTAATCATTATCTCTACCAAATAGATTCCAAGCTCACCCTACAAATGCTTAATTTTTATAAACCAATATCATGCCATTATTCATTTAACCTTAATGGGTATTTAGCTACCATATTAAATAGTCTATTTTAGGGCTACAAAAATTACAGCAAGCACCTAATAATGCCATGAAGCTATACAAAAATTTCAGAGTTAAAGCTATCACGGATTTGCCACAACAATTCCTACAAATATTATCATAATAATTTTAAATGCTTTCAATTGATTTAATATATCTTAGCATCATCATAGATAGGCATAAACTAATCACACCAACAGATAGATCATAGTTTTAGGAACCTAACAAAATTGGTTTCATAATTTTTGGACACCTACATGATTTTATATGATTTACCAAAGATCAGCTCAAAAATTATATTAGAAAACTATTTCTAATTCCTTATGAAAAAGAAAATTGAATTCTCCTGCGCGGCCCACACGCGCGGCCCAATTACAACTAAGTACTAACACTATTTCCCCCTCTCTCATAACTTCTCACTTAACCCCCTGGCCTTTACCTAATTCACCCACGCGCACCCCCGGTGACTCAGTGCACGGCGGCGCATCGAGCGGCGACATTGAGCGTCTACGCCGGACTCCTGGGACCTGCGTGGGTCCACCTAATGGGTGGATCACCATCTCTGACCCAAGCGGCTACACTAAGCGATGGTGCAGGGTGACACAACTGGCTGAGGAAGGCTGTAGCGTCACGTGGCCATCCGCGACGGCGGCGCTACTATTCCGATGGGTTGGGGTAGCTACAAGCATAATTGATTAGCTCGCGAGCGTCGGGAGGCTACCATGGACCAGGCTAATGTGACAGTAGGGGTGGAAGACGACAGAGGAAGGCTGGCCACATGCGGCCGAGCCGTGCGCGGTGCACCGCGGCGGCACGGTCGCGTCAGCGACAAAGGGGAGGCGGTAGCGGTTTGACTAAGGCACGTAAGGTGGAGAGGGAGTCAAGGCGATGCTAGTGGTGCAGGTGGATTGGCTTGGGAGGGACGATGGGAGAGCTGCCCACACCCACGGCCGAACACGGCCTTATCAGCACGACGATGGGGAAACTCCAAAATTGGAGCTCGACCGGGCGCCATTCAAGGCAGGGTGGGGACGGGCAGCTAGGTAGTTGTGCAATGGAACCAGCAACACGATGAATCAACTTGAGGTGATCTCTCCCTGAGGAATTTAATGGCGCGGCTTGACAGCGGCAGCAGAGGGAGAAAGAGAGAAACAGAGCACGACAGGTGGGCTCGGTCGTCCTCGCCTTGACGGGACGCGAGCGGCGCGATCAGGACATCCACGCGCAGGCGCTACGGACAAGGCGTGCGCTCATCCGACTGGCGTGGCCCACGCGGCCATAGTGCCATAAATGGCATGGCGACGGTGATCCGGCCTTGTGCGCGCGGCATCAAAGCGGGCCAGTGACGCGGCGCGGTGCAGCGAGCAGACGAGAGTGCGGAAGTGACACGACAGCTGCGGCAGAGTCACGGCGCGAGGCGGGTCGGTAGTGCGGTGAGGCAGCAGTGGGCCAGCAGTGGCTTCGTCGTGGCGCGGCGGCGGTAGCAGCCCTGCGCGGCGGGGCCAGCAGCAGCCGAGCCATAGCCAGGCCAGAGGCGGCCACGGCCGGCCGCCCACGACCAACGCGGCGACGCCGAGCGCCCGAGCACGGTGATCGCGCCCACGCAGTCAACCAGCCCGAAATCGTGTCGTGCACGAATTTTAAAGCGACCATAAAAACTTAACGGTTGCTTCGGGACCTAAACCATCTTCACCATGCTCAAGATGGCACATAAGACTACCAAATCGAGCTATAAAATTACACCACACCTTAACCCAATCTCTCAAAATAAATTGCTAAACATAGCAATGTCTAGCTGTTGACAAACTTGGAAATTTTCTAAGTTTTTGAGCTGAACTTGATTTCAATTTGCGATTTCTAAGCTAGTGAAAATAGTAGCTAGTAATATCATTTTTCGACAGCAAGTATTTCATTGTCATCTATAAAGTTTGCACTTCCAACTTTATTTAAGTATCACATATATGTTCTATAGTATTTTTGCTTAATAAAATTTGGTTTTAAACCCTACGAATCGTGGAGCAACTTTCGTTTCGCATTTTTGTTGATCGTTTTAGTTGCACTGCATTATCTACTCACTTCACCACATGCATTAGTAGATGATTAACGATGTAACACCGAGGGTGTTACAATAGGCACCGCAGATTGAGTTTTTTTGTTTATACGTGGTAAACCAAATCCACACAACTTACGTGTCATAGGTCATTGTTTAGCTGATCAACAATTGGAGTCGTGTGATAAGCTTAATTGACCTCCTATTTGTCGCGATCTTCACAAATCAACAAGATAATCACTAATCACCATGGCTACATTATATTTGCACAATAGTCTAGCGAAAGGCGTGATTACCATTGTTCTTAAACAAAAGAAAATGATGCATTAAACCATGTGAATTCCTTCAGTGAGCAGCATCTGCATGCTGCTTGAGATCAAGCAAGCGACTGATTGGCCATGCTCCACGCCTCCACCTGCCATTCAGTTCGTTGGTGAGGAAGTAATCACCAGCCATGTTGGCCGGCATGCAGATGGAGAAGAACATCCAGATGAAGCGGATGGATACATGATCGATCATGAGTTGCTACAGACACAGGCCAGAGGCCATACTCCAACTCATCCATGATAGGCAAAGGAAGATCCAAGACTAGACAAATATACAAATAGTTACACAAGCAAAAACTTTTGGAAATTGTAGTTTTGTGGCTCCCATTTTGCAGTCCAGAATTAGTATTACAATTTTTCATGAAAGTGGCTGGATCAGACCCCAGACAAAACAAAACAAATGACAGCTGCACCTGTGTGTGTGTGTGTGTGTGTGTGTGTGTGTGTTTTGAAAGAAGGCAGGTGCGGCTGCAGCTAGCTTCCACTCCACCCAACAAGTGCCTTCCTGCACGTCGATGATCTGCTCACTTGACGATTTCCACTGCTTTTTCAGTTTCTCTGCTTCATCTTTTTCAGATAAATCCTACCTCATTTAACTGCACATACTTCCCAGCTGATTTGTTGTAACATACTTGGGTTCCAGTATGACAGTAATTCTTAGCTCATAAGAGAAGATCTTGATCTGCACAGCCATGCTCCTAGTCCTCCTTGGCCAGGAAGACAAATATAACATACAGACCATCACAGCATCCAATGCGGATGGCATACATTATATTGCGGTCCACGCAATAATGCCTCTATCAAACCTTCTGTTCAGTTCAAGGACCACGCATGCATGCATCGATTAGGATTTTAAGTCTCATAAACTGTATTCAGAACACACGGTATACTTTAACCCCATGCTCAGTTGTGCTAAATAAAACTAATGCATAAAAACTCATCTATACTTTCATGTGTCCATGACTCTTTTTGTTATTTTCTGATCAGGTATTCAGGCTCAGCAAAGTGGGCAAAAGTAGCAGCGGGTGTTTTCTTTCTTGCTTGCTTGCTTGCTTGCGGTGCCGCAGTGGCATGGAGGTATGACCAGCTCCTTTTATTTATTGGACTGTCACTATCACTACGATTTTTCTTGGTTAGCACAATAATTTATAATTAAGATTAAGTGGCAATAATTGAACAGGTGAAGGAGCATATGAGATATTATATATATTGTGTCAAACTGCATTATTGGTGGGAAAGATACTGAAAAGAATTGATTAAAAAATAAGTGTAGTAGTGCCCTGTACAAAATCATATGCTGACATATATATAGGAATGGGTGTCCATCCTGGTTTCTGTTTTGCAATGGCCATGGTTTCATTTAACCATGGATGTATCATCATCCAACTCAACACTCGTGTAATACTGTACTCATTAAGCATAAATTTTTCTGATCACTGTGTAATGATTCCTCGTTCATGGAATGGAAGTCCCCCATCATCATCACTACGTACATATATGTCCAGCTACCCTAGACTTATCGTTGAGCAAGGCCGATTATTGTTGGGAGCTGCAGTATTATTGTCAACATAAACACAGACAAAGGAAGCTTCTGGGTAGCTTTACCGGGTTTCGTTTCTGAAAGCAACGGTTCAACCGTATCCTCCCTTGCAGTAAATGAACGAAGACGAACAACAATGTTTTTTTCTCACAACAAATCAGCATCAGCATCAACCGTTTTTCCAACCAGCCGAACAGGGCTTAAGAGAGTATAGTAATAATGATATTAATTAAAAAGGCTATGCACAAACCATATACTCTGAAATTTTAATCAAAGCCTATATGAAGTAACAAGTGGCAACTATGTTGCGTACGTCACGGCCAAAACATCATCACGTCATGATGAAAAGGAGCACTGATGCTATGGCACAAGCTACCTTCACTCTACAGCAAAATCAAAAGAACAAAAACAACCATGTTGTACTGATGTTACAACGCAATCCAGAACATTAATCATATCCATTAAAAAGATCGATATTGAAATGTCAATGGATTAGATGAAAACGGATTGGATACGGACGGATATCACTGATATTACGTTTGTTTTCATATTTCTGTCCGGATTCAGATTCGGATTCAAATACAGACAGTGTCAACCATAGTATTCGGATACGAATACGGTATCGGATGTTGAATATCCGACTCGGATACGGACGGATCTGAACCCCTCTAAACGGATTCGGTCTCGAATACGGTCGGAAAATATCCGTACCGTTTTCACCCCTTACAAGCAAAAAAAATAGTACTGTACATATGGTGGTCTAAAAGGCAATTAAGAAACGAACATAGATTAGCGATTCCGAGTCAAGGTATACTTAGGGACTGTTTGGTACAGCACAACTACACCAGTAGAGCTGAAATTGTTTTCAAAAAAACATTGGCCCTATTCGTTTCGCTGAAATTTTGCTAATGTTGATGCTTATACTAATTTGTTGTGAGAGTAAAACACTATTTTTTCTCTAAAAAGTATTACTGAAGTAGTGCTGCGATTAGATAAAACAACTTTCTCAGGGGGATGGTAGCTGAGAAGGAGCTAGGAAAAGCTAGTATTTTTAGCTTTACCAGGTTCCTGGGCATATTTGGTAAAACAAATTCTCAAGGAAAGGCCGGCTTGGGAGTTCCGCCTTGGGGGCGTCAGCCTGGAGCCGTCAATCTGGGCGTGCTGCAGTGGAGCTATCGACCTAGGCACGCTGCTGCGGAGGAGGAGGTGAGGCCGGCCTAGACCTGTTGCAGCGGAGCCCCCAGCCGTGTAGCCTATGGCCCTACCTGGAACGGTCGGGCGATGGGAAGCGCGGCTGCAGGAGATGCACCGCCGCCGAAGGAACCCTATTCTGCACATAGTTCACGCGAACGAGAAAAGAAAGAAAAAAAATGAATCGATACCTTCATAAGTAGTGGCAGGTGGGTAGTTTCTTCGAACTTATGGTTTGCACAACCAATGAAAGCAGAGGAAGCTGCTGTGAGATTTCTATTAGAGCAAAAACATATTTTTGACCCAAAACAACTATGGGTTTGCATCCCTTTGGTTGGCTTTTGGACTCTTGGGAAGCCATAGCGGGTTGAAAAAAGCCTAACCAAAGGGATTTTTTTATTTTTAACACTTTTTTGAAACTATATTCAAACATGACACTCTTTAATTTTTTTTTCAAAACTAACACTTTTGGCCGCGCCTATTCGTATGGCACGGCGAAATCACGTTGCCGCACCATGCATGGGCGCGGTAGGAGCGGCGACGTGGCGCGCGGTGGCCGCTGAACGCCGACGTGGCGTGAACGCGCGCCCGCGATTCTGGGCGCACCGCAGCGCCATGGAGGCTGGCGGCGCAATGCTCGCGCCACAAAGACTTCGCGTGACCGATCGCTCTGCGCAGCGCTTCCTGTTTTGTTGACCACACACGCTGCGTCGTCGGGCAACAAAGGGCACCCAAGATTCGTTGATGAGCCGGTTGGTCGGTAACGCAGATCGCCGCCGCCGCCCTCGCCGGCCGGCCCAAGACACAAAGACTTCACCCCCCTCTTTCTAAAAAGTGTCGGTAATCGGCGGCTTACAGGCGTATGGCAGGCGCATCGCTATCGCATCGACCGACCGCAAGATCGGCCGAATCTTGGGTGCCCTTTTTGTTGCTCGACGACGCTATGCGGGTCGAACAAAACAGAGGAAGCGCTACCGCAGAGAGCGGTCGGTCACGTGAAGTGTTGTGGTGGCACGTGGAGCATTGCCGCCGCCACCTCCATGGTGCATCGCTCACACACCAGATCCGCTGGGCACAGTTCTCGGCCACTTTCGGCCGCTCAAGCGGCTCGGTCGCTACACGTCATCGCTCCTACCGCGCCCCATGCATGGCGCGGGAACGTGATTTCGCCGCGCCATGCGAATAGGCGCGGTCAAAAGTGTCAGTTTTGAAAAAAAAAAATAAACAGTGTCATATTTGGAAATAGTTTCAAAAAAGTGTTAAAAATAAAAAAAATCAGCAAATGGGCTTAGAAACGATCTCTAGCTAAGGGCTGGCCCTAGAAATATTCTATAAAGCGTAAATTCCATCGGAGGTCCTTAAACTTGTCTCGTTGTGTCGTCACGATTCTTAAACTCTCAAAATACTTATTTAAGTCCCGCTAATAGACTTTACTCTTTTATAAAATATCATAAAAATATAAAACAACATAGAAAATGATTTTTTTGTGCTCAAGTTCTCGAGGATTGGAACCAGTGACCTTTTCTTATTACCCTTGTACATGGAGCTGGCTAACCCTAGCTAATTTGGGCTAATTCTTACACCCAACTAGTAACTAGACTTACCTGATCGAAACAAGTCCTAGATTAGCAATAGAAATTGTAGATGAAACAAATGAACTGAGAAATGACGCGAGGATTTTAGCTGTTATAGATCGCTGTTAGTCCTGTGTTCAGTCCAAGCACGTACGAAATCCATACGTTAGTAAAGACTGCCAGCAAGTACTCATGACTCATGAGCGTTCACTGTCCAGTGGGCCACACCCGTATGGTCCCACTTGCCAGGGAAAGAGCCCTTCTTGTGAGCGCCAAGTGCCGCGTCGCATGAGTACCCAGCAGAAGAATTGCTGCCAGGACGTTGGAGGAGCTGGCACGGACACAGGCCCACATGTCATGCAGCTGCTCGGACCTCGCCTCACTTCAGAGAAGCTTCAGTCCACATGCAAAAAGACCCCTCCGAAGAATCCAAACGTTACGAAAAGGGACGTGATAAAGCCAAAAAAGCGGCAAACGGCATGCTCCCCTCTCACACACTGACAAACGACCCCTCGGTATCCGTGGCCCCACTTTCCAGCGAGCAGAAACGGTAATCCTCCACCGCCCAGGGGACAAATCGGTAACTCCGCGTGCCGCGCCAACTGTAAGCCCGCGTCTTTTATTCTCGGGAGAATTGCTGGCTCAAACTACGTTTCCAGTTAAGCCCCTGGAGGAAAAAAGCACGTATTTATTCCCATTAAAACCCCCGTGTACAGAGAAATCTTCTCGAAGACCTCAGACACACTGTTCTCCAGTTGTTCTTCAATCCCCAAACCCCTCCTCGTCTTCACTCCCCACTTCCTTCAGTCTCCTCCTCCGCGTTGCAATCATTCGTGGGGGCGCATTACTCCTCGCCCCCGCATTCCGAATTCCTGTGGCGTCCACTCTCCCGTCTCCCCACTCGGATTCCGCAAGATTGAGCGTTCGCGTTCGCCGCCTCCCAATTTCCGTATCTTTTTCATCTGGGTCGGCCCGATTCGTTGCCGTCGTCCTCGCCGCCGCCTACCACTCCACTTCTTGGAGGACTCGGTCCTGTCCTGACTCCGCTCCACCTGTCCTCCTCGCTTCCATCGCCGTTGCCGCCCTCCTCGCTCCCTCAAAGCCACCTGCTTTTTTGGACCGCACCGGTCGTCCGCGTCCCTGCCGGGGCGGCGTAAATGCCCGTCCGTGCAGAGGATCCCAGCCTTCTCCGCCCCAAATCCCGTCCTTGTTCCCATCGATTAACAGCAGGCGAAGGTTCCTGGACGCGTGCTGATCCTAGCAGTAGCAAACCCCAGATGAGTACGGCGTCCTGACTCCACTTGCCCAGCTCCGGCGGCTGCTCTTCTCCGCCCGCCCACTGACATGGGCTTCTTGATCTGCTGCGCCCGCCTCCTCCAGCTGCTGCTGCTGCTACTCCTCACCACCGCCACCCCACCAGTGGCGGCGCAGTCGCCGTCGGCCGCCAGGGCCCTCGACGCGGCGCTGCAGGACTACGCGTTCCGGGCGTTGTCGGCGCGCCCGCGCACTGGCATTGTCTACAACGCCACCGTGCCGGCGAACCTCACGGGCATTGCGGCGTCCGCGCTGCGCCTGCGGAGCGGCAGCCTCCGCCGGAGGGGCTTCGCGGGCTACTTCCAGTTCGCCGTGCCGCCGGGCGTCGTCGTGCAGCCGCACGTGGAGCGGGTGGTGCTCGTGTATCACGACCTCGGCAACTGGTCGGAGCGCTACTACCCGCTCCCGGCCGGGTACACCTACCTCGCGCCCGTGCTGGGGCTGCTCGCCTACGACGCGTCCAACCTGTCGGCCGTGGGGCTGCCGGAGCTCAGCATCGTCGCGTTGGGGAGCCCGATTTCTGTGGCGTTCAGTGGTGTCCGGGCGGTGCCGGCAGGCGACACGGCACCGCGGTGCGTGGTGTTCGATTCGAATGGCGTGCCGCAGTTCCGGGACCTGGAGGGAACCAATGTGTGCACGACGTATCGGCAAGGGCACATCTCGATTGTGGTGAATTCTAGTGAGATCGCTCCAGCTCCACCTGGCGCAATTGCCCCGCCGATACCACCTGAGGGAGGTGGTAAGAAGGGGAGCTCAGACGCGTGGAAGATTGCTGTCGGCGTGGTTGGGGGTGCCGCAACGTTGGGGCTGTTGGCTGCGCTTCTGCTGTGCTTGGTGAGGTACAAAAGGGATAAGAAGCTTCAGCTCATGGAGTGGAATGCAGAGGTTGGGGAGACATTGCGGATGGCGCAGGTTGGGCGGACGCAGGCGCCTGTGGCAATGGGGACGCGGACACAACCGGTGATTGAGAACGATTATGCTGCATAGTGAATTTTTCGGTCTCCTGGATACTTCTTCTAACAAGAAGACTTGATGGTGTTGGCTAGAGACAGGATTGTCCATTGGTTGCTTGACGGCGGCAAATTTTCCATATCAGCGAGGGCAAAGCTAGCCACTAATTTCAGAGCCCAGGTTCTGCTCAGTGAGGGTTCAGAACATTCTTTTGGTGGGTTTGTTCGGAAGCTTAAGTTTTGTACTACGAGGAATGGGAGGCTATTGTTCATGTTCATAGTTGCCAATGTTCATATGCGGGGAGTTCCTTTCATCTCCAAGCAAGCAATGGAGGGGAAATGTTTGCCATATTGGATTTGGAATCCCCTGTTAATTTTTTTTCTTGGGTTGCTGTATTCAAGAGGAAATGGGTTTGGCAATGAAGCTGAGGTAACATTCATTGCACATCGTGATATGCTGTGTTGGGGAAATTCATTCATCCAGTTGCAATTTCATTTCATTTCTTTTTCTTCTCCATTTGATGTTTAGATGACTGCGAAGATGATGTAGTGATGTAAATGTTCACTTGTCTAGTGCTGTGGTAATTAGTCTGATTGTGATCATTGATTTCATGGCCAATTGTGTTTACATCCGCTGTGTATGTTTTCAGGCAGCATTCATTTCTTTGTTATTGTTTGGGAAACAACTTAATTTCTAATTATGTGTTTTTATGGCCTCACAGTACTATCAGTTCTAGATTTTGTTAATGCTGACTTTTATCAGGTTCCTTTTTTAGCAGCTGCAAGCCATGTAGGAAGGAAGGTATGGTTAATGTAGGTATGACCAGTTGGGAAAATAAATAGAATTAAACAGAGGAATTAAAGAAATGCTCTGTTAGAAACTTTCCAAACTTGCTGATTTTCTTTTCTCTGGTAGTCTTCTGGCTTGATCGTTAAATTAGTTATGAATATTGTAAAGGTTCTGTTAGTGGGTACCTAGACGATCAACTAAGAAAAGATGTAATGTAAGTAACTAAGTATGGGTAGTGTACAAATAAATGTGAGCTAAACAGAAGGATTGAAGACTGCTCCATTTGAAAAGTTCCAAAAGCTTATTTTTTTCTGGTAGTATTCTTGATTGGTCTTCAATTGTCAAGTTGGTTGGAAATGTTGTAAGCTTCATGTAGAGCTGTCATGAGGAGCTACACGATCAACAAAGAAAAGTAGATGCATTCATCTATTCGTTGAGTCAATTGGCACTTGTTACAAAATTCTCCTTATCACTGTTACTGATATTGAAATATGAAAGATGAACCTGTGGAGATCCATTCTCTTTGTTTTGCTTTGCACACTCATGCTGTAGCATGTATCATCTGATTCTCAGAAAGTAGTCTAGATTTCAGTTGTTTCCTCAAAAAGATTGCATAACTCATAAGGCGAGAGGGCATGAACAGTTTGTGCTAAGGATCAATGTGTGAGCTGGCCAAAAGCTTTAGGCTGGCTCACTTGCGGGTTCCACTTTGTTGCTGCATGTTCAGTTTCATGTTGGGGATGATGAGGAGCATGAGAGAAGTGATATAAGATTTTGTACTTGGTAGTATATGAATTGAGATGTGATTGCCACTTGAAAAGCTCAAATTTGGTGCACATGCATCTTGTCTCAAAGTCCAGTCCCTTTATTTAGGGCAACATGGTATGGTGCTGAAACGAGAAGCAACCTTGAGTAGCAGTAGTAGTAGATGAGTGCTAGCACTTGCTGCATTCACAAGCATATGTATGTTCACCATCTAGTAGTAAGCTAAATAATCTAGACCTGCACACACGTGAGTGATACCTTGTTGCATCCTACAAGGAGTAATAAGGTGAGGCCAAAGATGGCAGACAGAATGGATTTGTAGTGTTTCCCAGCTGGACTGCTGGAACTTGTAGGTGTGTTTTGCTGGTGGAAGAGAAAAGAAACAGAAGCAAGGTGACACCAGAACTCTTGCTGCTTGTGGAGATGACAAAACCAAGGTGTGTTTCTTGTTTGGCTGGAGAAGAGAAGACAGGGAGCAGCTGTGGCGTCTCTGGCTGGGATGTTCACTTGTTCAGCCTTTGTTTGTTTGTTTTGTTCACAGGATCCATGATGAAGGGTGAAGACGGAGAAAGCTGGTGGTAGTGTGTGTGTGAGCTGGGGAGGTTTTTGTTATCACTTTGGCAGGCTCAGGCACAGCTTTTTGGAGGAAGTTGTAGCTGGCGTGTGTGGCGTGGCTCCTCTCAGCTTTGGCGTTGTGGCGGAATCTTTGCTGTCACTATGCACGGATTCACAGCTCATGTGAGGCACAGCTCAGTAAGCTACACAGCAAGTGACTAACTGTTTACCCTTCAACGAATAACACTACCGACGGGTGTAGATACTAACAGAAAATCATGTCGACGGGCATAAAATTTTTTATCTAATGGGTAATTTGTCACGGACGGATATTTAATGAACCCGATCTCGTCCGGTCCTCTGACATCCCTATTTGACATTTGCGCAACGGAGATTAACGAGTCGCTCATCACACCAAAGTCGCCAGAACCGTGCAACCGGCCAACCGTGGATTGTAGTTATTGTGAGGAGAAGAGAAGACTTTTTTTCCCTTTCTTTTTATCAGTAGTTTCTCTAGCAGTCGATATTTCTTCGTATACTAGATTCGATGACGTAGGTCTAGCTAATTTTTAAACGGCATGTACTTAATATGAAAAGGGACAATTAACGAGCGTCGTATCGTACTGGCAGAACATACTATAAATAAGCCCTGGATTCTGGATCTAATTAATCACAGGTAGGTCAGTAAAGTACTCGGTGTCTGTCTGTTTGAACGCACACTCGGTGTCTGCCTACAAGAATTCATACATAAATAAAAAAGAGGAGGTCGGTGGTCATCGTACAACCAAAGCAAATGCCTGGGCCGTGGCCCAGAGAAGGCTGGTGCTTTCGACCGACGCCACAAGCCCACGACCGTGAGGCTTCTCTGTGCCACTCTGCACGACAGGCCCAACGACCAACTGCGTCCCACAAACATCGTCAGCCCACTAGCTCAGGATCGATCGCTCCAACATCCTGACTGCCTGAGCCACCTGCCTATCAGTCCATCCAACTGGCCCATCACCCAGTCGCAGCACGCATGAGAAGGTGAATGGTGATTTCCTTGTTTCCATCTTTTCTTCTTCATATTTTTCTCTTATTAATTTCATTATCTTTTATGATTAACTGGATCACAGTTTTCGTGCCTTTTTCTGTGCGGTGAATGATTCCAAACATCTACCTCACCCGCCCTGAAATATAAAGTACTAAAACATTCAAAATTGATGTCTCAACTTAGAACACAAGACTTTTGACCGCTAGCTATAGCATTACAGTTATATGTATCGTAGAGAAACTAATTTCCACTATACAAAACCGTCATAATACAAAAAAAAAACTGAATAGAATATCCCACCTCTAGAACAAATTTAATTCGTATGTCAAAGCAACTTAATGAAGAAAATATAAGCATGAAAAACATAACACAAAATATTCATTATCAAAAACTTAATTCAGTTGCAGGTTGTTAACAGCATCAATAGAGCCAACTGGCCGAGTGGGTCGCTGCGCGATGACCCTAGAGGAGGACTCCCTACTAGGGGTCACCGCTACTGGCCGGACTCGTCGGCATTGAGGCGAGGCGTCGGAAGCTGAGACAAGCATACGACAACTCCACGTTCGCTGGTGTGCAATCATATGTGAGTAACTTTATTTCGTTCCACCCTACATTTTGTACCAAATTGTGGGTTTTCTCCTTATTCAACAAACACGTAGTGCGGCGGTAGGGGGGCTTGAGCCCCCCCCCCGCCCCCCCCCCAGTTTAGTTGTCGACTTGCTTACCTAGTAAGGTACACATATATATAGTTTAAAAAGGCAAATATGCATGCCATTGATTTCACCTACTAATTACATGAGTCCTTTTATGCAAAAGAAAATGTTTAAAAGGCATACATGAATTAATGTATGGTGGATGGAGTTTCAAAAAAAAAAACCGTCCATATTGAGCAATCCAAAATATTTTATAATCCGAGACAGATTTTAATTGTTTTTTATTTATATATATTGTATTTCAGCAGGAGAAGTTAATGACGACACCTACTGATCAAGCAATGCAAATATGCAAAATCACTCGGTCACATCACATACCATGCATGTATGTAGTGTGATAAATGAGGCATGCCATTCTAACTAACTCTAGTTTGTCATCTAAACAAAAATCAGTTCGATCGTGTTTGCACGGGCTTTTTTTTTTGTCAATGTTCTGATAAACAAAGGCCGGCCATGTCTTGTTCCAATTCCAATGGGGGAATCTCGGTCTGACTATATCATCGTCTTTGCATGCATGTTCCAATTAGTCGCTTTAAGCTTTCAGCCTTTTTTCATCACGTTGCTTGTGTTCTCGGTCAAGATTCCCGATTACCAACATCGTGGCATTTTATAACTCGGGATCCAAGACCGGGAACACATGGCAACGCAGAAGAGCGAGCAAAGGGTGGTGATCGGTAGGCTCTATAGCCTCCTTAGGCTTCGTTTGCCAATGACTTGGACTTGTACTTATTTTATCTGGGACTTGGATTTGTAGGACCAAGTGCTAGCTGCGAGAGTCAGCTTATAAGATCTGTAATGCAACCTGCAAGGGGTTAATATAAGGAATAACTGCCGTCAAACTGAATTCCTCCCTTGTAACTATGTTCTTCTCCAACCTTAGACTCTGTTCTTCTCCAAATACTACCGAAACCCTCCAATTCTTGCTACCATTAAGCATATAACAACATGATACAATAAGATGTAAACCAAAACAGAAAAAAATGCCTTGGTGCAAATAAACAAAACTATATATACGGTCCATTTAACTTGGTGAACCGTCAGGTCTTTTTCAGCTTGCGGATAATGTCGTTACTAGCTAGAGTTGGACAGCACAAAAGAAAAAGGTTTCCCATGTGTTCCCGGTCTTGGATCCCGAGTTATAAAATGCCACGATGTTGGTAATCGGGAATCTTGACCGAGAACACAAGCAACGTGATGAAAAAAGGCTGAAAGCTTAAAGCGACTAATTGGAACATGCATGCAAAGACGATGATATAGTCAGACCGAGATTCCCCCATTGGAATTGGAACAAGACATGGCCTTTGTTTATCAGAACATTGACAAAAAAAAAAAACCCCGTGCAAACACGATCGAACTGATTTTTGTTTAGATGACACAAACTAGAGTTAGTTAGAATGGCATGCCTCATTTATCACACTACATACATGCATGGTATGTGATGTGACCGAGTGATTTTGCATATTTGCATTGCTTGATCAGTAGGTGTCGTCATTAACTTCTCCTGCTGAAATACAATATATATAAATAAAAAACAATTAAAATCTGTCTCGGATTATAAGATATTTTGGATTGCTCAATATGGACGGTTTTTTTTTTTGAAACTCCATCCACCATACATTAATTCATGTATGCCTTTTAAACATTTTCTTTTGCATAAAAGGACTCATGTAATTAGTAGGTGAAATCAATGGCATGCATATTTGCCTTTTTAAACTATATATATGTGTACCTTACTAGGTAAGCAAGTCGACAACTAAACTGATTAGTTAGTGAGAGGTAAGTTAGCCTTTTGATGTAAGTACGAGTACTTTTTTATCTGTTTCTAAATTTTGTTTGGATACTTTGTATTTCATGATATAGGGCAGAAGTTGCAAAGAGGAGGAGCGAGAGTGAGTTACGAAAGAAAAAAAAAAACAAGTTATCTACCTAGTATACTGCAAAAGCAGAGTGAGATTCTTTGGAGACCGATGTGGGGCGGCCCCGGCCCGGCACCGCGCAACTGCTACATACAAAAGGGAGAAAAGCGCACGCGCAGGCGCAGCTGCGAGCGACATGGCCCTGCTGCCGAATGCCGGCTGCCCTCTGCCGCTCCGGAGCTCTAGCACGGTACCACTAGCAGTAGTGGCCTTCCTCGAGTTCCGTGCCTAGTCGTTTGCCTCCGCTCCTTGGTGATGGTGCCATCATGGTCACGTTGCTTGTCATCATCATGCTATATGCAGTGCTAGCCCCTCCCCTCCCTCTCTCGCCAAAAAGCCGCCGTGGCACCATCGATTGCGTATGTGCACCGCTCCTGCTCCGTTTGGAAGTGGATCTAGTTGTTATTCTCTTTGTCAAACTATCTAAAATTCGATTAAGTTTAGAGGAGGGTATTAATATTCATGACACAAAATAGTTATACTATTAGTTAGGGGTACAAACGGATTGGATATAGACGGATATAGTTGATTGTTTTCATATTTCTTTTTTTTCTCGAATACTCAAAAGCTTTGCGTATCATTATATTAAGTAGAAGAGTTTAGACAAACATACAATGTGCTTGTACTAAGCGCCGAAGGTGGTCGACCTAACACAGCCATAGCTGGACCATCCTACCAAGAGACCTCTAGAATCGATATTACATTAAAAGAAACAACCAATACCGATAAAACGGTACAACCCCTTGTGTCTTCGCGGCTGCCCGGACCGAACAGCCGGAAGAGCTCGTCTAGCGCTTCGGCTTCGAACGCAGTCAGGTCGCCGCCGAAGAGCTTGTCATAGGCCTCCAGCCCTTGGTGAAGCCCATACGCTGCATGATCAGCACCTCACCTCGCTTGGAAGCAGTTACTCGAGAGAGGGGCTGAGCCGCTAACCGCCTGCTCCGCCACGGCATCACTGGCTTAGCAGGAGGCTGCCTTGGAGGCTAACGAATCAGTGGAGAGTCCCTCTTACGCGTCACTTCGTTGATGAAGCTATCGAGGCAGCGTTTGGCGGAGTCGTCGTTGTCCTCGGTCGGGTGGGTATCCACCGGCGGTGAGTCCACTGCCCAGTGAATGGGCGCGCGGAGGTGGTGTCCGCAACGCACAGGAGACCACTGCCGCCGGGTCCTCATCCTCTAGCTAGGGGGCCGTCATTGCGGGGGCCTCACCTTGTTGGGGGCCATCGGAGGTGACAACAGACGCTCAGGAGAAGGTCGCGCAACGATCCGACTACTGGCGAGCGAGGCTACGAACTCCTCCAACATCGGGTCCTCCGTGATGTCACGACCATGCGTGGCGTCCGGGTACATCGTCAGCGTCAACGAGTCAGGGCGGACAATGCCCGTCTCGTTGGACAGCTCACCGTGCCCTGGCTGAGCTTCAGCAGCAACCGAGGTGAAGGGCGGTGCTGTCTATGCAACCCCTGCCGACCGCCCGTGATGCCTCCGCCTTCGGCGTCGGCGACCACCGGTGGCAGGAACGGCGTTGCCCGATTTACCCCATCAGAGTCATGCGAGTCACCATGGTCCGCCGGCTCAGTGGAGCAGGCGTTACGGGTGCCACGGAGAGGACGTTGCTGCTGGTGGCCCATGGCACTTGCATCGCCCGAGCTCCGAGAGCCCAAGCGTCTTGGCTGCTTGCAGTCGCGCGCAATGTGTCGAAATCCCTTGCACCGCAGACATCGTTGGGGCAGCTTGCAAGTTGCCACTCGATGCGTGGAGGAGAGGCAATTGAGGCACTTGCCGTGAAGATCTGTCGGGATGCACCTCGGTGGTCGACGACTCGTCGACTGGCCTCCGCTTGCTGGCCCTCGTGGCTTAGCCGAGACGGCCGCAGGTCGCGTCTCCTACCGGTGGAGGATCTCCCACCACCCATCGGCATTGGGGGCGGAGACCAGTCCGCGGTGTTCGAGGCGCTAGCGTGCCGAGGTGTAGCCCTCCACTGGCCGAGCCCGCATGCCGTACAGCAGCTGCGGGCTCGACCGACTACGTTTCCCCCACCTTTGCCCATGACCCTGTCGGCCTGCCTCCGCTTCGCCACGGCCCAGAATCACAATTGGACAAGTCTGGGTGCGCGGCGGGGATGCAGCTACCGGCTTCACCGGGTGACGAGCGACATGCAAGTAGCTGGCGGGGTGGTCGTCGTCGAACTCCTCACCGTCGGCGTCCGCCACCGACAGCGCTTCGTGCGTCCACCCGCGGGGCTGCCCGGGTAGAACGGAGCCACGTCCGGAGATAGGGTGGGAGAGCTGGGGGCGCCGACAGCATCCCAGCCGTAGCGCGGAGACGTGGGTGGCGGAGGTGGAGTCGCAGACCGTGGCGGCGGCTGCTGCTGCCATGTGGTGGCTTCCCCACCACCGACGTTCATGGGTCCGGCCACCCAGGGCCCGCCCCCACGTGATCCGACTTCCTCCGTGAGCTATGGGCACGCCGCGCCGGCCCGCGCCAGCTCCAGCGGGCGGAGGTAAGCGCGGGGGAGCAGAACGACCATCACCGGCGGCCGCGGGTCCTACTGCACGGTGAGCGCGGGCACTGGGCTTCTCCTCCATCGGCAGCGGCGACTGCTGCCCGGCCAGCACCATCAAGGGCGGTGCGAGCGCACCCACACCAGCTGTCGCGGATCTGTCCAGAGGGGCGCGTAGGGCCGCGACATCCGGCCGGGATTCAAGCTACGGCGGCGATGTCCTGGCCGAGTCCGCGGAGGCTGACTTCGTGCTGGGGTTTGTAGGGAGGGGATGCAAGAGGGGGAGGAAAGGGAGGGGAGGGGAGGTGGAGAGGGGGGCCGCGCGGCGCTGGGATGGCGGGGGGGGGGCGGCGGCAGTGGGGAAGGCCCCGTTAGGACCTAGGGTTGGGGTAGGGGGGGTAGGGTGCTCACCGCTCTAACCTAGCCTTATCATGTTTTCGTATTTCTATTTGGATTTGGATTTGATACGAAAATTATCAACTATGTCAGATATGATAGAATAGATATCGATCGACGTCATAAATACGTGATTTGAGTATTCAGATATGGATACAGTATCGGACGTAAAATATCCTATCAATCTATCTCGGATGTGGCCAGATCTAAACTTATTTATGCGCATTCAGACTCAGGTACGGTCAGAAAATATCCGTACCATTTACACCCCGATATTAGTAGAGAAATATCTTCTATAAATGATGTAACAATACTCGCACTCTCCTCGTCCCAATCAGTATATATATGTCTCGCGGTCTCGCCTGCACGTCAAAGGACTCTAGGCTCCATCCGATAAAGTGTTGGATCTATTATTCAGCCTGTTCATTTGTTGGTTTCAGTTAGGGCTTATCAGCTACCTAACAATGTTTTTCTCTCACAATAAACCAACACCCAGACTTATCAGCCTAGAAACCAACCAGTGACCAGACTGATTGTTTCTTATTAGCTTTTAGAAGGCGTCAACCAATGTAAAGTTAGTGTATGTAGTTTCATCATCGTCCGTGGTTAGAAAAAGATAGAGAAATGACGTTGCAAGAACAAATCAAAGCCCGTGCGGTACCAGCGTACTTGCACGCACGAACACGCCTCATCGAGTGCACCGGATACATCCATCCTCGTATGCAAGTGAGCGTACTTGCGTACGTTGTCAACGGCCGGCTCAACCTCAGTAAGCTATTTTTTCCTCGAAATTTGGATCAAGTTAATCTTATCATAAAAATATACTTTATGGTGAATACAACAAGACGTACTGAATCAGATATCGAAATTACTAATGTTTTTGATATATTTATTTATTATGAAACGTACGTAAAATTATTTGACTGTTCAGTTACCTTTTGTTCTTGTTTGGACCGATGAATGAAGTGTACAAGTACTAGGCTACTGGTGCTAGCCAGCAAAGCGGCAAGCTGGACAAGCAAAACTGGATGAGTGGCAAAGCGGTAAAGTGAAAGGAGGATGGATGGGAATGGGAAAGGGCTTGCCCACTCCTCCTCAGTCTCGGCACGTCTGGTTGCTGGAGACACGCAGCAGGGGCAGCCGAGGACAGAGGCCAACATGCTCCGGCATCATTTCATCCCACCACTCTTCACCGACAGACAGCCTTCCGCCCGACTCTACTCTCTCGGTCTCTCCCACCTACTGCTGCTATGCTACAACAGCTGAACATTTTTAAAAAAAAAAAGGCTCACTCCTTGCTGTAGCTCGTGAACAAACAAGCCTGCCTGCCCTCAAAAGATTCTTGCAATGCATCCTACTAGTAGTCTCACGTCACATTACACGTGGCAATAATTCAGGTTGATTGATAGCAACAAAGTACCGAAAGAACCAAAACAAGTAGGAGCAGAAGACGAGTTATTACACCAGACATGGTTTAGTGAACACGGCAAACTTGAGCATTGTGTAGGAGTAGTTGTGGTAGTAACAAAAGTGAAAAGAAAAAAACAACTTCTAGTCTCGGAAAGGA
This sequence comes from Miscanthus lutarioriparius, assembly GCA_904845875.1. Lineage (NCBI taxonomy): Eukaryota > Viridiplantae > Streptophyta > Magnoliopsida > Poales > Poaceae > Miscanthus > Miscanthus lutarioriparius. The sequence continues at coordinate 76,938,789 of CAJGYO010000014.1, read as the reverse complement.
TGTAACTATGGTATGCGTACCGGTTAAAGTGTTTCACGTTTGACCAAGTTTCTAATAAATAATATTCACATTTATGACTCTAAATTAATTTATTATAAAAATATATTTCGTAATTAATCTAATAATATTTATTTGATATTATACATATTTATATTTTTTTATCTATAATTTGTCAAACTTGATATACTAAAATATAATATTATTCCAGAATTGTATTCCTCCGTGGATGGATGAGTATAAACCATGGATGGCTACGTGAGCTTGGGCATAAAGATTAAGGTACAGTACCTACCTCAATATTTGAAGGCTCCATTCTATTTCCGTTGGGTTCAATCAAGCAGCAGCCAAGCCAGCTGCCAGAATACTGACAGTGGAGCAGGGGGTGTCCCCTGGTCACCCAACTATTCCTCCCCTCCGTCGTCGAGTCACTTTATCTGTTAGGGTTCCTTTCTCTCAGGCTCAGACGCTCAGCTAATCATAATCTTGTTCCTAATCACCCCCCCACGTCAAGATCAAGACACAACAAACGATGCTCTGTCGCTGTCTGCGCTTTCTCTCTCTGCTTTCTTCCGCTCCCTCCCAATACTACCAATTTGTTATTGCCCCGCCCCGCCCCGCCCCGCCGACCAACCAGACCAGCCGTCATTCCTTCCTCGTCCGTTTCTCTTCTCAACCTTCCTACTCCAGACCTCTCCAGTGCTGAGAGCATTTCAGAGAGACAGAGAGAAGCAGGAGGTGGCAGGTGAGCCGACGGCCGGAGCAAGGGGGAGAAGAGGAAGAGGAGGCATGGGGATGGGCAGCGACGCCGCCGCCGTGTTGCTCCCCTTCTCCACCGCCACCACCACGTCACCGCGGTTCTGCGGCACCGCCGTCAGTCACAGGAGGTCAGGATCCCCACCTCTGACTCCCGTCCGCCTTTGCTTTCCTTTGCATTGCGCCTGCCATTGCCATACTTGGGGGAACCCGGTACAAGAACAGCTTGCCACGCCGGCCGGTGCCACGCTAGTCTTAGCTCTTAGATCCCTTCACCATTTGCTTCGGCGGCTCCAGTTTTCATCCCATTCCATCGATTTGGACGCCGCCGTCCATCTAACGGTGACTCGTTTTGGAAGGAAGCATCCAACTGCTACTGTGAAATACGGAGTAAATTGCTTTTGCTCCTCTCAAGGTCCTGTCCATCAGAGGGCAGGCACTTCTGCGCTTGATAATACCATCAGGCGCCACCACTCCTGAACCTTTCGCTCTACTCATAAAAACCACAGGGTTTGTCAAAACTACGGCTTTATGTCTCTATATATACAACATACGTTCTTAGTTCTTAGTACACTGCTTTATCGTTTCCTGGATACTGAAATTTCATCAACTGTTCCGTGGTAGAATCAGAGTTCAGGAGGTACTAGCAGCATTGCCTGGAACAGTCTGTTTCAGTCAGTCGATTCCTCAGCACCTGCTGTTCCGTTCTTGGGAGGGAGTGTGTGGCAAAGGCAAAACGGTGTTACAAACAATGCACTAGCTGTTTGCATATCCTGGTGCCTAATAAAAGTATAAAACTTTTGGGGCATTGCTTTGCCTGCTGTGCTTGTGCAGGATATTTTCAGATGTTGCTGAGGATGTCACGGTATCGGTGGATGGACAGTCGTTTCTGCTGCACAAGGTCGGTGTATACTCCATTTCATCACTCTTGTGTTTTTACAACCAAGCTTCATTTACTCTGCTTCCATTCCATATGAATCCGCCTTCTCATCGGTACACCAGCGTGATTGTTTAGGGGATTGTTCAGTTTAGGCAGGCGCATTTTCCTTTGCTGGAAGTTTCAGTGCCATGTTTGGACCAGTACACCATAGGTTGGGTGGGCATGCCACTTCTAATAGATTGCTTGGCAAAGGACCAGAAATAATGAACACTTGCTTTTGTTTCAGGACATAGAAATGGGTATTACCGTATACGAAACCCGTACAAATGATGTAGTAATGACTAATGAAGTCATGATTTCAACTCTTGTGTGGTGTGTAATCAGTGATTCACTTCCCGTAAAATGCTCGCATGCGTTGTCTTTGGAAAATAATAAGTATCACGTATCACGGTATCAGCCAGCTTGGATGCAGTTCATCCTGTAAGATGGTTTTGGTCATTCTAAAGGTTCGAAAGCAACAAGTAATGAACAAATACAGGGAAATTTGCATTCAAGCACTCCATTACACCAGTTACTATGTAAAAGTCATGCAAATTTTGAAGGATTAGTAAAGGATTTATGTATAAACTGAGAAATCTTATTGGTACATCCCTCTGCATAACCCATGGAGCAAAATTTTAAGCTTCCTTCCCTGGAATAAGTTTCACCATGCCCTAACAATTGTGCTTGTTTTGCAGTTCCCTTTAGTATCTCGGTGTGGACGAGTACGGAAAATGGTAGTGGACTCCAAGGATCCAGATCTCCTAAAGCTGGAGCTTGTAAATGTACCAGGGGGAGCTTTTGCATTTGAACTTGCTGCCAAGTTCTGTTACGGTAGCAATTTCGAAATAACCACGGCCAATGTGGCCCATCTGCGATGCGTCGCAGAGTACTTGGAAATGACAGAGGACTATCAAGAGGAGAACCTCATTTTCAGGACAGAGACGTACTTAAACGAGATCGTGCTCAAGAACCTCGATAAATCCCTGGAAGTTCTTTGTAAATGTGATGGATTGGATCCAGTAGTGGAGGAAGTCGGGCTTGTAGATAGGTGTGCTGATGCAATCGCGGTGAATGCAAGCAAGGAGCAGCTGGTTTCAGGTTTGGCTCACTTGGAATGTGATGTGGGATCTGCAAAGTTGCGCATGCACTGCCAGGATTGGTGGGTTGAAGACCTTTCTGCACTGAGAATCGACCACTATCGGTGTGTGATTGCTGCGATGAGGAGAAATGGGGTCAGGCCAGAGAGTATTGGCACCTCTATTACTCACTATGCCCAAACATCACTCAAGGGTGTCGAGAGACGCCATGTATGGGACTCAGGTCCCTTTGTCGGAGACAGTCAGAGGATGATTGTTGAAACACTCATCGATCTGTTGGCGACTGAGAATATTACAACGGTTACTTTGTCCTTCTTGTTTGGCATGCTGAGAATGGCAATTGAAGTCGATGCAAGCCTAGACTGCAGAATCGAAGTCGAGAAAAGGATTGGCCTCCAGCTGGAGATGGCATCACTAGATGATCTGCTGATCCCCTCCACGCAAACAAGTGATTCGATGTTTGACGTTGACACTGTCCACCGTATATTGGTGAATTTCTTGCAGAGGATAGATGAAGATAGTTCAGGAGAGTTGTCACCTTGTGGATATGACTCTGATGGACTCAAGTCTCCAAGCCACAGTTCAGTCCTGAAGGTTGGGAGACTAATGGACGGTTATCTTGCAGAGGTAGCACCAGATCCATATCTGAAACTGCAGAAGTTCATGGCTCTTATTGAACTGTTGCCAGATTATGCACGCATTGTTGATGATGGACTCTATCGTGCCATCGACATATACCTGAAGGTAAAGTCATTACATTAGAAATGTCACATTTTTGTAGTTGTTTCAGCAAATGCAGAGGTTTAATATACATAGTTGATTTAGTGACAAAGAATCCCATATTCTGAGTAGGCATTATTTCCTATCTATCTTCTATTCAGTCTTGATGAAACTGTGTGTATGCAATCAAATGGAATAAATTCAATAGTGATCGCTGGGCCTTGATGTCTGTCTGACTAAACTCTCTGGATCAATGTATATGCCTGAAGTTAAATTGCATAAAAAGACTATCATTGACAAAAGCATGATATTTGTACGATAAAACAGAATAAAAACACTGTATTTTACTTAGTGGCAATGAATTCCATATTCTGAGTAGGCATATTTCCCATGTAACTAGATAGCATGAAAATATGTGTATGCAATAAAATACTATAATACTGTTATAGCTGACCACGGGACTTCGATTTCTGTATGGCTGAACTCAATTGTCTGATCAATCTTTAGGCCTGAAGGTAAACTGCAACCAGAATAAATTTAGTTGATCACTGAATTTTGGTCTCTGCCTGACTAATAAAACTTGCCTGATCAATGTTTATGTCTGATCGTATCCTGAATGTGTTTGTAATCAGGCGCATCCATCTCTGACGGAGTCGGAGTGCAAGAAGCTGTGCAAGCTGATCGACTGCCAGAAGCTGTCGCAGGACGCGTCGAGCCACGCGGCGCAGAACGACCGGCTCCCGATCCAGATGGTGGTGCGCGTGCTCTACTTCGAGCAGCTCCGCCTCAAGTCCTCGTTCTCGGGCGGCGGGTCCGGGTGCGTGGGCATCGGCGGCGGCCTCGGCGCCGACGGGTCCTTCTCGCAGCGGTTCGTGTGCAGCAGCAGCGGCGTGCCGAGCTCGTGCGTGTCCCCGCAGCGGGACAACTACGCGTCGCTGCGGCGGGAGAACCGGGAGCTGAAGCTGGAGATCTCGCGGATGCGGGTGCGGCTGACGGAGCTGGAGCGGGAGCAGGGGCTGATGAAGCAGCAGGGGAGGATGCGCGGCGGCGGAGGGGACGGCGCCGGCGGCGGGCGGCCCGGCGAGCAGGGGCGCGCCTTCCTCGCGTCGCTGTCGAGGGGCTTCGGCCGCATCACCATGTTCGGCGTCGGCGGGCCCGCGGCCGCGGATAGGAGGCGGAAGAAGAGCGGCAGGAGCTCCCAGTGCTCCGACGGGAAGGCACGCAGGCGGCAGAAGGCGTCCTTCGCCTACGACTGAAGCTTCTTGGCTGGCGTCGACAGTGGAGGCAGCCAGGCGGCGATCGTGGATGGATGCGGTCTCAGCAGCCGGAGGATCGGAGCTAGGCAGGATGGTGACTGGTGAGTGGGTGACGATGATCAAGACTGTAGACTGCGTTTCCAGATGGTGGTGAAGGCAGTTCATCACTCGGACGAACAGCAGGGAGTAATAATGGAAGAGGAGGTTAGCAGGAACTGAGGAAGGCCTGTGCTTGCTACTGGCTAGCGAGAGATTTTCATTTTAGGAGGAACAACGCAGGATCAGCAAAGAAGCACCAGTAACTACTAGTGTCAAAATTTGATGACTGTAATATACTAGACACTAATCTAGTACTAGTACACTGTTCTTGCCTGAATGCCTGCCTTCACTGGATTGCATAATGCACCCATGTATCACAGTTTCAAGGAACGTAAATAAATGTTACGATAGATGAGGCAATGGGCCTAAAGAAGTATGTGGGTAGTGGGCTGATAGGAGCGTGACCCAGTTGTAACTTCTAAGCTGGCTTGAAGGAAGGAAGAACAGAAACCTTCTCCCGTGGAGAACTTTCATCGGTGTGGCTAGCGCCCAGACCCACCTAGCCCGCCTCGGTCCGACTCGCACGTGCACCCTGTCCTTGATGCTGCTCCTGCCGCCCCTCGCATCGCGCGTGCACCTTGTCCTTGATGCTGCTCCTGCCGCCCCTCGCATCGCACGTGCACCTTGTCCTTGATGCTGCTCCTGCCGCATCAGGATGGACGGCCGCGCAGCCTGCCTCACACGGGCACCCTGCTCCCTGCTCCTTCCCCTGACCCTCTCCTCTCTCTCTGCGTCGGCAGGACCCAGGAGCCGGCCCTTAGCTCGCTACGCCCCCGTCTGCCAGTCCCCAGCTCTGCCGCACCCATCCCTGGTGCTCGGGCCGTGCACTCATCACTCATCGTGCCCTCGTGAAACACTTGCAACATGAAACACTTTGCAACATACGCCGAACACATATGAAACATACTGTTGCAACATATGTGTGAAACATATGCAACATCCAAATAAAACATTTGCAACATGTGTGTGAAACATATGCAACATCCAGATAAAACACTTACAACATATGCAACATCCAGATAAAACACTTGCTGCAACATACGTCTAAAACAGATGAAACATTTTTTTTTCAAAACGCTTGCAACATATCACTGAAGACACTTGCAAAAATATGCAACATACCTTTGAAACACCTGAAATACTTGAAACATACATATGCAACATAAGGGAGGGGAAGGCCGGAGGCGGTCGATTACGGTCGTTGCGGCGACGAGCGGCGGCGTGCGAGCACCACCCGCACCGGCCACGCTCCTGGGTAGCCTTGGATCGGCCGGGGAAAGATCTGATTTCCACGTGCGCCCCAGTGGCCATGCCATGCCGGGGTCAGCGGCGCGCCCGACGGTGATGGGCGACGGACGGACGGCGAGGGAGCGAACGGTGCGGCTAGTGATGGGGGAAGGGCACGGCGCGACAGCCCAACGAGCACGCGGTGGGGGAAGGAGGCGGTCGGATTAGCGGCCACGCTGCTTCGGGGTCGGGAAAATAAGTATATGAGGGAGTGGGGATTTGTTTTTTTATTTCGAGATGGGGCCTGCTCCTTTGGAGCCACGTCCGAACGGGAGTCACGGACGTTGTTGGATCATTATCGAACTTTCCATGGGGCTCGTTTTGCCTCATCTCTATATCTTGTATTTGAGGAATGAAATTTACCCTTAAAAAAAAGAAACCCTCTCTTGTAAGGGCCTGTTTGGAACGAAGGAATCCAAAACGTAGGGATAGGAAAAAACGCAGGAATAAGGTACGATGAAAAGTGAAAAACTACGGGATTTCAAAACACAGGAACAGAAAATTTAGGCTGTTTGGAACACAGGAATTTATAACATAGGAATTTATAACAGAAAATCCTCTCTTGCTGGCGTGAGACGGGCGAGTTGCCTCGGGCTTCCGCAAAGGAAGAGAAAACAAGCGATCGGACTGGATTTGATTTTTCCTACGGAATCAGGATCTAGCTACAGTATTCCTAAGAAAAGGGTTTGCTATTTCCTCCAACGCTCTACTACCGATCCTTTCCTCCGTTTTTATCTCCTTTGATTTTCCGGTGAAAATCCCGTGAACCAAACGGGCCTAAGGGCTTTCCCAATGGCTGACACCCTGCTAGCTAGGAGAACCAGTTTATCCAATCAGATGGAGAGAGGCTGACAAAATTTACAGCGCTAGCGATGGAGCAAACGCCCAGCTCGCACGTTTCTCCATGTTTCTTGAGTCTCTGACCTGCATTCCCTACCTAGCTTGTTTCTTTTTTTTTATTGTTTCTAGGTAACACAGTAGCCGGCGATTTACTCCCCCTGTTGGGGACGCCCTAACCGTCTGATAACTGGAAACTCCCACAGAATCCTGCCGTGTTCCTCTGTTCGTCCTCTGCTTCTTGCTTTTCCCTGGCCAGCAATCCTTCCAGCGACGCTTGTTCATAACAGTAAAGAAAGACTAGCGTTACACCATTCTGAAGAACGGAGATCTATTTCGTAAAAAAAACCAGAGATCTAGCATTATGGGAAAAGGCCAAATTTCACCGTTTGGAAGTGTGAAACTGTATCTGTATAGTGAAGTGACAAAATATCAATTTTCTTCGAATGATAGTACGAAAATACCTTATTTTGTTATTTGAAAGGTGCGAAGTTTAGTCCATCCACATGTGATGCTTCTTATGGAAAAATACAGCATTTTTCATATGGTTTCGGATGAAAATAATCTTTATATGGGACCAGAGCACTCGACAACTTTGAAGTGGAGTTTATTTCTTTAATGTCCAAAACATGGGTAAAAAGTTGAGCTATGAAAAAAACTAGTGTTCTGCTATGAACATCATAGCAAAATTTTAGACATAAATACAATCTTAAAAGTAAAAGGTTCTCAACTGCATTTTTTATCCAATCGACACTTGAGGGGTATACATATAGCCCCCAAGACCCC